>JACCHV010002768.1:1200000-1800000 GCA_018907245.1 Eupristina koningsbergeri
GTGATACATTAATTTTTCTACTAATAATCATGAAATCAATTTTGTACCACATCTATCTATTAATTATACTATAAATTATTCATAAAATTTGTCTTTATGTATTTTACTCGCGTCTTTCATACTTGCTGAATTTGAATTTCAACTTAATTTATTATAGGTTATAATGTAATATAAATATCATCAAATTATTATTTCTAATTATAAAATTTCGTTGAAAGTACAAGAATGAAATTGTTATATTAAATGAATTAATTTATTAATAGTTTAATGAATTTTTTTTACTAGTTAAATTTTTATCGCTGTATAATCTGACATAATTATAAATCGAATGAAAGTTATTTTATAATTCAATCAACGTAACCAATATTAACGTAATTTTATAATCATTATATTATCTATTGTTCCACTCAATAATTCTTCGGTTTAAAAGATTGTTCTTATGTAATTATTCACGTTTACAGAAGTGATTTTTTTTTCAACATTCATCTCTCTCTTTTTCTATGTGTCCTTTTGATTTTTTTTTTTATATCTCTGAAGGTATTGTTAAGGCACCGAGAAATGTATGTCGTCGCGTGAGTGTACGTCGATACAGAAATCTGATAACATGAAAGAAAATATTTACTCGAATACTCTATTGAAAAACCATATCGATTCCAAAGTTAAGTATACCTATTCTCTTGTAATCGAAATGGACGATTTTTAATTTTAAGTTTCATCCATATACGGTTTCTCGGCTCTTCCTCGTAAACTACGTACATAGATTAATTTTTAATTTCACCCGTTCATTTTATTATGAAGCATGTAACAAATTATATCAATTATTATTTAATTAATTAAGTGAATTCAAAATAAAACTTTTAAATTAATCTTTAAAAAATAATAAAAATATATTGAAGCAATTTATAATACAGCATTTATATTTCCTTAGGAAGAATTTAATAAAATTTAATTAAGATGTATAAATTTCATTATTATAAAAAAGGGTATCAAAACTTTTCCATCGAGATATTGCGAATCATTTTCAATGGTAACATATAAAATAATAAAAAATAAAAAGTTCTATTCTCCGGACATTAATATATTTTTATAAAGTTTTTTTTTCAACAATTATTAATCATTAAAATAAAAACCAGATTGATTTTAGCGTATTTACGAGAAGTTACTCACAAAGCAGGTCCTAAAGTGAATTTATCAAATGTATACAGACTTCCCTCATTCAATCCAATGAACGTAAATTCTATTCAGCATTCCAATAAACAGTTATCTTCTTCCCCGAAAATGTTTACATCGACTTCATGAAAACAAACAGCTATTTGTCTCAAACAGCGACCGTTTGCAATTTTTAATTACAGATTCCAATAAACCTTACGGTTTCGTTACATAGTTAAATAAGTTTTTACAGCGTAATTTTATATTCTATATAAAATTTAAATATTCATACAATAAATATTTGATTCAAAAAATTAATTTGGAATTTTTTGTATAGATTTTTTTATTAATATGTAATTGTAAATTATTTTCATTATTTTACTTAGTCATGTACAAATGAAAATATTTTGTAATAACTTTGCATGTATTTTAAGCATGCTTTAATTATTTTATATTCACTAAAAACTCTAAATTATTTGTCATACAAATTATTTTTGATTTATAAAGATTATGAAAGCATATTCAATTTCAATTATAAATAAATTTCAGAATAAATCATGTAATATAATATTTTATATTGTAAGATAATACAAACTCAACGCTGCAGCTTTGGTCAGTGGGAATTTATCATTGTAAATGACTTTGTAAGCATTATAGTACAAATATTATAAACTGAAAAATAACTTTGATGAATAAGATAGTTTTTTATATTTAAGAAATTTAATTATTTTCATTATTTCTATTATAATTGATATAATATATCTACTTTGCATTATTTGTGATAAGAAATATCCCATTCATTAGCATTGAAATTCATAATATTTCAGATGGATTATGTGATAAAATTTACATATAATTCTCAACTCTGAAAGATTTTTGTACAATATAGATATTTTTTAATTATTAAAATTAACGACTTTTACAGCAAGTATAGACTTTTTATAAAATTAAGTTTAGCCATGGAAGTTCTTTAAATTCTTTTTTCTAGAACTTCTTCTCTATATTTTTTAATGCCGGTATATCTATAATAATTTTGTATTTTTTATAATAGTCTGACATTGTAAGCTCTAATTTGTATTATAGAGTTTAAATCGATAGTTTAATATAAAGCTGCTTAACATTAATGCTCACTTAATCTACAGTGTCTGTGTAGGAAGTATACTGATTGGTATGAGAATTAAAAACTATAATTTCCTTTTTTACAGCGTTTAAATAATTCTAAATTGAAAAAATTATCGTTTCAATTTCTTTTTATATAATTTATAAGAAAATTTTCAAAAAACTGATAGGCGTAATAATATTAGTGGTAAATTAGTATTTAATTATGTTCAAATGGCTATTTAAAATATAATATTAAATTATAAAAAATAATTTATATTGAACAAAAATTTGACTTTTCCTAATATTACAACAATTAATTAAATTTGGTCAAAAAGTAGATATAATAAGCTTCTATATTATCGGGGTATATCTCGTGACATATAAATTTCAAAATTACTAAAAATTAATATAATTTAATAAGAACGAAAGAATGATAAACTCCTATATTATTACTTTCATAATGGGTATCTCTTTTTGATATAATTAATATTTATGTTTAGTGGCAATTTGGTTAAAGTATATAAAAAAGTTTTTTATCGTAATAAAAGAAATAATTTTAAATAAGTCTGTCTAAATTTGTAATATAAAATACTTATGATGTATGAAAAAAAACCTTTATTATTATTATTATTATTATTATTATTATTATTATAAGTTAGTGTATAATGTTTTTTAACGTAATCATCTTGTTAAACAATTAAAAGTTGTAATAAATACTTATATCTTCAAAAATACTAATGTAGGCTGAAAATTAAAATTTAAAACTATCAAAATAAACGTAATATGTTCATTTCTTTATGCAAATAAGTAAAAAAAAAGAGTATTTAATTATAAAATATTTAAAATATTATATAATATATATTAAAAAAATTATAATTAGTAAAAATATATTAGAGTTTTAGAGATTGCCTACATTATCACATTTAAAAATATTTTTTTAAATTATTATCTTTATTATTTAATGTCAAATTAAACTTGTTTCAAAAATTTATGTGTTAAAATATCTGACATTTTATTTGCATTTTTAGTTACTATTTCTTTTTAATGTTAATAACATTTGCATATATGAATCTAATGCAGGTTTAGAATTATACATATAATCATATGGTATGGGAACCCAAACATCTACTTCCTCTTTCAACACTTCTGTCTTTCTCACTTTTTTTTTATTCTTCTTACTCTTGTAGTACAGGCTGTATCGGTATCATCATTATTTAATAATATAAATATATAAAATTAATTATTTGTTTGATACTAATTCTTTTTAATGCCTCTACTTTTTACTTCCTCTAGGCTTCGTATTAAATTTTTATTGAATTTTGTACTTTTATCAGATTAACATTATCTTTCTTTAATTTTCCCTGATATTTTCCTGCTTATTGTTTCTTGTCTTCAATATTTACTTATACATAAAAGTGTTATAATTTTTTTTCTGATTATATTTAAAATTCATGGAAGTATATATGAATATTATGAATAGAAGTTTATTAAATATAATGTTTAATATGCGATGCTCCCAAGAAATATAACTTAAACTTATATCAAAGTCATAATTAGAAGTCTTAATAGGTACTGATAAATATTGCATATTTGCTGAGCACAAAAATTTCCACAAACCTATTAATTCACCCATTCATAAAAAAATGTGAAAAATATTCCATTTATTTAAAAAATCTTATAAATTCAATGTTGCCTATTAGAAGAGCCTCATGTATTTATTAAATTAATCTTTACTAATATTAAGTATGTCTAAGTTGGATGGTTTTTATCTTGAATCTCATAACTTTCGAGAGCAAGAGAGATTAATCGAGCATACATAATTGAAAAGAATGCCGAATAAAATTTGTTTCGATTGAATGCCAAAATGGAGAAGTGTTCATTTCACACGATTTATATAAAAATAAAAGGAAAATGCATCGCTGGAGTGTAAAAAGAAAAGGAAGGAGAGATAGATCGCACGAGTAGCCACACGTTGCGAGCGTCGCTCCGCAAAGGAAAATCAGCGCTCCACGTACATCTCCGATCGCAACCCCGTCCTGTCAGTTTCTCTCCCCCCCTCCCCCCTCCCCCTCGCCAACAACCACCACCAGCACCGCCACCTCCCCCAGGCCGAACATCCACTTCGTCTTCGTTCAACCCCCGCCGACCTCCAACCCCATTCATACGTGCCCGACGAAATCCGCAGACGCGCGCTCTCCTCTCTCGGTCCATCCTCGCCACCCGTTTTCGCGTCCAGGGCCGCAGATACGGGCCCCGGGCGAATCTCCTCTCGGCCCAGGTCACTGGGTTATCGATGTCGGTTACGTGTCATAGGGTGCTCACCCCCTCGCCCGCCTCCACTCCGTTCCGTTATCGCATCCTTTCTCCTCCCGTTTTTATTCGGTTTTTATTCCGTTTTTATTCCGTTTTTATTCCCTTCCTTCGGCCGCATAATCCGCGGAGGGTTTCCAGGCACCTGCGCCCCTATTCGTGTCCACGTGTGTGTGACTCGGGGCTTCTTCCATCGGCACCTCCATTTATCTCTTCTCCAGGGTAAATATCGGTGCTCGGCTTTGTTGCGTACATTAATGGGATTTTTATCCGTCTCCAACCGTCGACATACTGTCTGATCTTGCCGCCGTTTCGGTTCCTTTCGCCTTGCCCCTTCGCCAAGTGTCCGCAACGGGTTAATCTTTGCGATGGACTGAATGAGGCAGATTTTTATTTAGTATCCAATACGCTTGCATGGGTATTGGGTATTTTGTTTGAATAATTTCAGGAGCTTGACATATCTTCGATCCTCATGTTGATTTTAATCCGGCTCGATATTATTTTTCTATCATTTCCCATTTTAAACAAATTTACGACTTTTAAATCAGTATTTCACATTTTTACAAATTGCAGTGAGCATTGTTCAAATTTCAAATTTGTTTTTAATTTTTTTTTTTACTCAAGTATTATACAGATTGATTGTTATTTATCGACGCGCGTATATTACGTAAATAACCTACTTTACTAGTGAACATAAATTCTGTATATGTGTCGCTTATTAATTATACCAATTTTATTAAACTACTGTTAATATTTCACTGCGCAATCAATACTTAATATATCTGTGAGTATTTCTGTACCATTCAAATTATTCACAAGTGAAAATCCGTTGAGTTAATAACAATATAACATAGATTAATATAAAATTCTTATTGCTTACATTATTATTATAGAATTATCTACGTCAGTTTGCTAATAAATTACACGCACAGGTAATTAAGCTCTTCAAGTATAATACAATTTCATAAAGTTTAATGCACTACTAAATATTAACATAATTCATGAAATCTTTTTATAACCAAATAGTCTTGACCCATTATGTATTTTTTACTATATTTTGTTCTCAAATCATAATAATTAATAGTTCTATTCGGTAAGTAATGAGAACTACAGCATATTAATTAAGAAAAAATTCGGCATTTATGAAGATTTTTTTTACAAGCATAATACATAAATAACGATTATTATAATAAAATATTCGACTTAATATAAATTAATATAACTTAATTATTTTGTAAAATGTAAAGTGATTGACAAAACTAATTATTAATTTTTTTTAAAATCATATGTTTAGAATTAAATTATAAAAAATTAACAATGAAAATACAAAAATACTTTTTTGATATAAGCTTAAAAAAAATAAAAATAAAATTGCACTATCTTAATTAATGCTATACTATTAAAATAATTAATATAAATACGAAATAAATGGAGTACACTTCTGGTGGTGCTGATTTTCCAGTTTCCTGTTTTTCTAGAATATGAGTAGGATATGCGAAAGTTCAACACGAAGAACACGAGGCAACAATGTTTATGTATTTGCTTGAGTAATTCTTACCAACTTTTGACATGACTTTATAATTTGAGCATACATAATGAGTATTTCTATATTTACGAGAAAGTTTGTAAAAGATATTTAACAATTCCACATTTCTATGAATTGGAAATTCAAACTCCCATCATAACGGAAGAGTTGCAGTATCGATACACTGCTCTTCAGAATAGAATCGGGTAACTTGATGATTTCCCGCACAACATCAAATATTATAAAAATTTATTCCAGAAATTTTACATTGAATTAATAATGAGCTTTCTTCAAAGCAGCTTAGATAAGAAAGATCAATGATCGAAAAAATTATCCTCGTTCTTTTTATGACTATTTAAAGTTTCCAGGGCTTGGGTGCTCGCGCGCGCTAATTTCAACGTCATTCATAACATAACATCGATAGCAGCGATAGTACGCTTAAAAATAATTAATAGATAAATGGCAGGTGGTGTTTTGCCCCCAAAAAAGGTCAAGAAAGAAGATCCGGCGCGTCTCAGTGGCGACAACAGTGTAACGCCAAGTTTCGACATTAAATGTTATCGTAAAAATGCTGCTTTACGATAAAGCAGAGCGGATGGAAGGAGGGGAGGAGCGGGCAGAGGGGGAAGGGAGAAGAGGATGGAAAAGAAGAGGAGCAACGCAAACTTTCGTGGCTCGACAAGCAAATGGAAGTGCAAAAAGAGCAAGAATCGGGCGCGACGTAGATCACTTCAAAGCTGCTTACTCTCAAGAGTAATGCATCTCCGGCTTTTCATATGCGTGCACGGGCCCTTTCACATTCTTCACCCCCTTTCCACCCCTTTCTACCCCGACAGACACGCCGAGGATTCGGCTCGTCTTGGACATTCACCGCTGTACTTTCCCTTTCCTGGGGTACTCGCGCGAGCACTCACAAAGGATGCGTACTCGCACTCCCTCCCCATCATTCCCTTCAGCCCCTTCCCCCGGGTGAATAAAATCTTCCGCCCCTAGGAGATTGTGTTCTTTGCCACCCTTAGCGACCCTCGATCTCGCACCGCTGACGTCATCCCTCAAATTGCGGCGTGACTCGACGTGCTCTTGTAACGGTCGAGCGTACCGAGCCGTCATTTAATTCAACAGGGAAACAATTACCAGCCCTTCCATCGAACCCAAGCTCAAGCTCCTTTTTACGCTGATGAAAAAACCAAGACTATTTATAAGCTTGTAATGTAGCTCACGTATCTTTCCCTTTATTTGCCAGTTACCTCGAGGCCAAATTTTCCTGCGCCGACATTTTGCTTAAAGTATTTTCGACAATTGCGGCTTTTCAGTTTCCTCTTGTATTTTTTAATCTTCTGGCTGAAATATTCCACGTTAGTCACAGTGACTTTCCGCGCGAACTATAAATGTACTTTTGTACACGACACGTATAACCGCAGAAATTTTCCTTTTTTATTTTCATATGTTATAAGTTCGTTATATAACCGTTGGTTGAAATAAAATTTAAATTGGATCATTTGCTAAACGCACATTCTTGAGTTGAGTTTCAAAAATAAATTATGAATAGTTATGCATTTCAGAGTTTATATGATTATCAAAGTATTTTTTCTTTTTTTTTTTTTCTTTCTTTTTGTTGTAATTAGAGCGAAAATAAATCTGATTAATGTTGAAAAAAATTTCTATTCTGAAGGATGATATTAAATTTACTTTATAAATGAAATGTATATCATGGAACATTCGATGAAAATAAAAGAATTTTAAAAGTTTATCACAGAAATTAGATACACATATTATTATAAGATAAATTCGCTAAGACAGCTGATTGAAAATATAATAATTAATGTTAAAACTTTTAACCATAATTTACTTATAGACCATTATAAATCTAAATTGAATTTTTTATTTGCATTTTAATTCAATTAATATAAGACATCAAATTAATAATTGTGTATAAATTCAATCGATAAAACTTTAATACTTTTTAATAATGATGGCTTCTACTTAGATCTATAATTTATATTTAATAATGAAGTGTAATATAATTGTTATAACATTTAATTCTTTAAAATTAAATGCTTAAAATTATATATGACTGCCACAATTTTGGTATCTTTCATATCGCACATTTGGAAGTAATACTTTTGGAATTTTAATAAAAAGTATAAAAATCAGCTGAAAATGGAAAAGATTATTTGCAATATCGCCATAATCTTAAGGAAAATCTAAATTCATATTTAAAAATAAAAAAATGTATTTGCACCAAAAACTAAAAACGTACAGAGACAAGTCACGTAGTGCTATGAAAGATTTTTTTGCACACAAGAAAGACACTGACTCTATTTGCATTTTTAAGGGAAATCGTATGAAATAGTTGCAATATAACTATATAATATGGGACCTCGTAATTTAAGTACATGTACAAATTGTCAAGAATTTGCAAAGTAATGGGATAGATATTAACAGTGTGTTTACAAATAATCATAGCTTTTATGATTTATGTAGAGCTTCCATTGGAGTTAATAATCGTCATAATCTATTGTATATTTAAACTATAAAATACTATTTTATAGACATATAAATATAAATAGAAATAAAATTGTTAATATGCAATAATGACGTTTGCAAGAAAATATGAAAAAGCACTTTTATGTTTATATTTCGTCCCTTGGTAGTTATCGTTGATTAAAAATGAATTAAAAACAAAAAGATTTAAAATTTTTCGTCAATACTCCTCTGAATATATTATTATTAAAGGCGCTTTTAAAATTATAACTTATTTTGCATAAAAAAATTAAAATAAAGCATTTTAAATGTATTTAATGGAAGTTGAAAAAATTTTACCCGTAAAATTTATAAATCTTAACATCGTTCTTCAACGGGATATGCATTAGCTGATTAATTTTCCAGCCAAATATGTTTTTCTCTTTTACGATGATTCAAGATTCAATAAATAAAGCGTCACGAGAACTAAATTTTCAATTAATTTAATAGATTGAAGTTAATGAACCCAAGATCCGTCGAATAAATATCCAAACACGTCACTTAATTTTATCCTCATCGAGGTGAATTATTCGAGGAAATCCCATGAATATTTATGCGGATGTAAAATGTGGTGAAAATGGGAGTCGTTGGAAATTTGTCAATGATCAAGAATGTTTGAGGGCTAGCGCGGCGTTAAAATATTTGAAATTCTCCCGAGAAGGCATGAATAATGGGCGATTTCTAATAGAATAACAGTTTGATTCCATTTAGACATTAGCATTGAGCACATGATCGAAATCGCAATTGCCATTCCACATGCCTCGATACTCCACCCACTGCTAATTGTACTTTACAAAAAGTACGTGTAAGGAGTGTCGAGAGGGGGGTAAGAGCGGGGGGTAATGCTTTGGCCGCACGTATGACCCCTCGGAGTTCAAGGTGCGATGTCGAGCTGGGGTTCCATCCTTATCGAGATGGAGTGAGCCGTGGATCCTCCGGGCCAAAACCCACACACGACAGAGCTCCTGTGCCCACTCGATGGACTCTGAGTGCCGAAGGACTCGAAAGGATTCGCGTGTATTTCGTCCTTTCGCGCCCTCCGCCCCCTCCCTCTCCCTCACCCCCCCTCTCTCTCTCTCTCTTCCAATATCAATAGGGCAGTTGGTTTAACTCACCTCGGAAGACGTCAAGTAGCAGAGCCTGGAGTCTGTGCTCTCGAGGGAGGCTTGTTGCACAATCCCGTATCTGCTCTCGCGGTCCGACATGTAATCCGACCTCACGCTGTCCTGCCTGTCGAAGATGCCCCTGCTCCCAGCAAAAGAAGAAAATAAAAGGAGTTCTTTAGTTGTTCGTTTCAGGTTTTTCTCGTGCGACTTCCACATATCTCGCAAAAATAATGAATTATGGGGCACTCGATCCTTTATTCATGCATACGGTCGGTCGTACGAATTTCATTCATAACTACCTCGGCCTTTTCATCAGAAAACTACTACTCAAACTTTTATGTTTTATGAAGAAAAGCCCGCGACAGAGTAAAAAACATTTTTTGGCCCTTGTAATGACGCTTTATTGCTGGTGAATTAAATTATCCATTTATGCGGCTGGTCATTATTTCAATTATTAATTAATCATAAAGCAAAAAACTTTTATAAAAAGCGCATTTCGGAGTATCATCAAATGAATAAAAACAATTGCTCAATTTTATGTTTCGGTATTAATTTAAAAATATATGTGTAGCAATTTTATTTTTTGAAACAGTTATTGCAAAAGTATCGATTGTATTTTGAATAAAAAAACCTATTTATATGACATTTTTTTTTCTTTCTACATATTGCATACACGAAAAGAGAAGTAATATTCATAATATTAATAGTTTTGTATTTTCTCCAGTTCACAAACTTCTAATGATTTTAATAGTTTTAATAAAAAATAGTTTCCATACTTCTACATCATTAATCTATTAAACGTATATTTAATATAATACTAAATCAATACGAATTTTGTGGCTTAAAATTTATTCATTCTATTTAAATTATTCTATTTATTCGACAACGTACAAATCAAGAGTAAAACTTCAAATGAGTAAATATTTTTTTATTATTCTGAACAATATTTTATACAAAATATTTTTTTCCAAATAAATAGTATAAGCTTCTTACAATGCCAATTCCCCATTTACTTTGTGAATTTTCATTTAATAATTAATTCTAAAAAACAAATTTAAATTTAGTTTCACTGCCGTAGTTACATTGTAAATTAATTTAAAATTTTTTTTATGAATACACAGGTATCTATCACAAGCAAGGAGTAGCATTTAATAAAATATGACTAGGTTTTACTCGGGATAAAGTTACAATAAAATAAGTTAAATAAAACAAGACAACAATTGCATCCTCTACATCTCAATAGCGCTCAAGCAAGCATTGAATTTACAGCTTCGCTAAATCTAAATTCTACGTCTGTCTCTGACATTTGCCTTCCTTGTAAACTTAATTGAGAAGTCGTAATCAGAACTCATATCTTTATTACGTGCTGCACGTCACAAACTTCAATATTTAAAAAAAGAAAAAGAAAAAAAGAGGAAAATTATGAAAACAAGGGAGCTCGGAAAATGTAATGAAAGGGGCAACAAATAGATTGATCAGCGTTTCACAAAGAAATACTAATGAAGTAATAGGAGAATCTTTCACGTAATTTATTACCGGAGTATCGTGTTTTAAAGAATTAGTATTTAATTATTATTCAATGATTATGTAAATTGAATATCTCCTGGAAATCTCATGTTTCCTCTAATGAAGTATTCTATTTACAGGTACTAATGCTTCATTTGTTTAAATTTTCATTTTTATTCCGACAGAAAACTTTGGTACATCATAAAAATATAAAATTATTTATGTATTTTAGAAAAATTTAATATGAAATAACACACTTTCTGTTAGTATTCAAAAATAAAATAAAGTAATTTTTTTTTTTTTATTAATTTTTTTAGATATTACATACTAATATATATTTCATACAATTTATGATATATCCAGAAAAATGATATATTTTCTTTAGTTGAAATGCAATGTATAAACCAATTATTTATTGTTATATTTTCCGTATGTGTATGAAAAATATTAATATTTGAAATACCTTGAATTAAAAATTTAAGATATGAATTTCGTATTCGAATATAATAATAGCAAACATTTATTTTATCAATCGTGTTGTAACATTAGTTTCTTAACTTTAGTGAATGTGAGAGTCACTTAATACTTAGATAATTAATAAAACAAATATACTCAATTTTTATTTTGTATTAATTAGAGAAGCTTTTATGTTTCATTTAGAATTGCAACATTTTACGTTTGTTAAAACAATATTTGCAAGGCAACTGATTTTATCGATTTAAGTTTAAATATACATTAGTATTCAATTCCAATATAAAAATAGAACGCGTTAAGTCATAACATCCATTAAAGTGTTTTTAAACATTTTTAAAATTTTTCATTCTGGAAAATTACCCGTTACAATTACAATGTATGATTCCTTTAAGTTTTATGAAATATACAACTCGTATATAAAATATTTTTTCCAATATAAATTTAATAAAATAATCATGTGCCTTTTTAAAAATGTTCTTTACTAAAATTTTTTTGCAAAATTGATATATTTTTATATATTTATAAACATTGTCATAGATACTTAACAAATTTCAGATATACTACTATTAAAAAAAGAATTAATATTCAAAACCAAGCCAAAGTATTTATTTGCAGTGAATTTGAATTTTAAATATGAAAACTGCTCCATTGTTCAAAGTCAAGCATATATAAGAAATTATTTCAATTTATGAAACCTTCTTCTACCAACTATTCAAATACAATGGCACCGAAATAATTAAAATTTATACTCGGCTAGGCGTGCAACCTGAAAAATCTAGAGGAATTAAAACCTACACATTAGGATATTAATATCGACTGGAATCTAGGGAAATAATAAAACATGAATGTATGGAATCTAATTAAATTACTATGGCAATGAATTGTGAAAGCCGTGGGATAGAAATTACACGATTATAGAACAGGAAACTTGTAACTATTAACGATTGGTTTACGAGTATAAAAAAAAGGTTTCCGACCGAATTATCATGAACAAAACGTTGCGGAGAAAAGGCAATAGGCAAGCGAAAATCGTAAATATGAGAAAAGTGGAAGCAAAGGAGAAGCAGCAATGGTGGAACGAGAAAACAGATATCTGGACAGAATGACAATGGAAACAATAAACCGTACATTTGCGACGTCATGCCTCAGTATCGGAGGAAACAAACATGTGCCCCTACATATATTTTCATTTTTTTTTTTTTTTTTCTAATAGAATTCCAGTGCCTGACAAAAACCAAAAGAACCAAATGCGAAGGAAGTGGTAGAGCAAGTGGAAAAAGGGGGAAAAGGAAAAAATATGCGCGGGAAATACACGAGTGTTCATTAGGTTTACAAAATGAAGAATTGTGATAATGAATAATGAAAGTGAGAATGCCGGCTGCGGTAAAAGTTTAATAAAAGAATAAAAATTTAGCATCTCTTTATTTTAATCGCAAATTTACTTTCAGGAAAGCACCGTATTGCGTCAGCTCCATGATTAATTTCCTAGCTTTTACATTTATCATGTTAATTTAAATTTTATAATATCACTAGTGAAGGTGTCAGCTGGATGCGATACCTAATAGACAATTATTCCCATGTACATCAGAATTTATTTGCAAAATTAAGGATTAAATTATTGCAAGCAATGAATTATTGTGCAATAGATCAATGGATAAATATGCTTCGCTCTTAAATACAATACAATGTAGAGGTGGAAATTAATTTCGCATTGATGAGGAGAAAAAAATGTATATTATATGCATAATTACGTTGTCGAGAGGCGCAATACACCGCATGCGAAAGCCGAAAAAAATGATAAAAGAGAAAAAACATAAAGTAAATTAAAGTAGAGGGACGGCTTGTGAAAGATAATTCAAGAAAGATAAATGTATCAATGCAGCCAACCGCGAGCCACTCCGGATTTTTAATTTATTTAATGATATTGGAGTGACAAACATCAAGTCAACCACGTTATCGTTCTCTATTCCGTGTAATTCAATTATATTCTAATCTTTCTATTCTGTTGAAATTCGCCTTGGCTTCTTCTTCAAAAGCATTATCTCGCACTTATCTTAAGCCGGCGTATCAGCAGCCGTCACCCGAGAAAGACTATCTAAAAGGAGTATTTACGAAGAAGAAAAAAATAAAGCGAATAGTTCGGATGCAAAGCGTATCGCGGAATCTATGCGACATCTTTTGTACTTAAAAATTCCTCGGTCGTTACATATTCAAATGGTATTTGGTTCTCGATCACATATTTGAATGCTATAAAAAAAAACCTAAGATTTTCCGCGTTATGGATTTATTATTTTAATTTTATTTCAAATCCCTTTAAATTTCTTTTTGACATATTTGTTTGATTACATAAACAATAGACATATTCAATTGATAAGAGATAGACTTTGTTCGTCCGATTGTATTTTAAAATTATTGCAACTAACTTTTTATTATTGTAATTAGATTTGGCATTATCGATTAATCATGTATATATATTATCTTATTTGTAAGCGTTTTTGTTAAAATTAAAGTGAAAACATCAACAAATTTAAGCTTTTACAAGTCAAATCAAAAAATTTTAATCCAATAAATTTCATCTACATATTTAACACAAATGTGTATACAATTAGAACAGATTTAATTTTAAATATACCATTCGGTTATTAAATTTGATGTCTTATCATAAATTTAGACGATTTATACATGTCAAGTACATCATCATCATACATGTATATACATGTCGAATACGTTGAAAAACGACGGATTTTCTTAATAAGAAAATTCTGTGTCAAACAATTTGAACCTAGTTTTTAAGTAGAGTTTTTTAGTTGGTTTGCAGAGACACCGGAAAAATTGAAGGCTTTTTCGAAAAAAATTTGTAATGCTAGCTGTCAAATTACGAAGGCTGCAACTGACAAAAATTGACTCGGTACTGGAATAATGAGAGCGTTTTTTATCTTTACCATCCAATCTCCTGTGAAAGAAGCAACGACACGCTAGCGAGAAAAAAAACGTAGCATTAAATCGGAGACAGAAATATCGCGCGAGGGTCCAAAAAAGTCTAAAAAGTAAGTTTGCGAGTTGGAATGTGCGATGGAATATATGAGCATAATAGTATTGACATTTTACAGGAGGTTCATTCATAGCCGGAAAAGTCAAAGGAAAAGCGACCAATTCTGATTCATTCCAGCTTGCAAAACTTTGATCGTCATTTAACAGAGAGATCCGAGGAAGCCAATTGTTGACAATTAATGAAAATCTCGTATTGCCGTAAAACTGGGCACTTTTTTTCTTTTGTTTTACGGCCTTCCCCACACGCAGAAATTTTCCTCTTGTTCGTTTTATTCTTGGCTAGGCAATGGTTACTCGTCAGATTAAATTTTCACACAGATGAACACGTGTTCTTGTGTAATTAACCTTCATTACTTAGATAAAACTGACAAGCGTTTCCAGTAATCGACATGAATATTTCTTTAGCTTAATGATTTGAATAGGGATTTCATTTTTCACACTGAATTTAATGGAAAAAGTATAAATTTTCAAATGAGTATATGATCTTGCATTATGAGAACACCAGAGCATTTGTAATGAATTGTAATATTGTAATATACTTAATTTGGTTTCTGAGACTTATTATTTTTAATTTAATATAAACATTTTTGTGAACAAATAAGAACATGGTTTAATGCACTAATAATACTTGATATTTTGATGATCATTTTTATATAAGGATCCTTAATACATTTATTACTATAAATAATATATGATTATTATAAAATATGTTGCATAATTGTTTATAGATAAGGACAGTTATAGATTATGAAATTTTTAATACTTTATAAATTATATCTAATATATATTTTCATACTATTTTTTAAGGAAATATGAATTTTATTTATCAACTATTTTGTGAAAAGATATCAAAATTATAAATTTAAATTCAACTTTTTGTTTAAACACAATATTTTAAGGATTTTCTATTGTTAAGAATGATTATTTTAGTCTCTTGTTGCAGTATATCATAAACTAATGTTATTCTATCATTATCATGTAAAATACCAAATTAAATTAATATGTAAATTATTAATTTTCTGCTACTTGTTGGCTTTTATAACTTTAATAATCCAAAAATAAATATATGTACATCGATCTTAAAATTGACTCTGCAGGCTTCATCTATTTTTATGTATGTCACGTACTTATTCGTAATACATCCTCGGATAAATATAAGACTAGCTTATACCAGATAATGTAATACACGAAATAATTTTCAGATTTTTTTTTTACATATAAAAATTTCCGGCATGAAATAAAAAAAAATTGTACATAGAAAAATAATACTTTAAAACATCACTAGCAGATAATTTCAAAAATGAACAGTTTTATCAAAATTGAACTATTTAAAAAAAAACATATCATGTTTTATTTCTCATTACAATAGTATTATTTTTTATAAAAAATATGAAATCTTGCAAATAACAATTTAAATTATTTGAAATTTTAATGTTAATTAAATATATATTAAAAATTATATACTTAATAAAGAACGTAAAATCCAATTAAATAAATATAATCATCCTTTAAATAATAATTTTGTTGGGATTATCCAATATTTTTTTTTATTTATTATTAAAAACGTTAATCTCTATAAAAATAATTATAAAATTGGTTATTCATACTTTAATATTACATTTATATGGTAGTCAAGCAATGCATAAATATTTCATGAATATCAGCAGAACATTAAAAATAAAAAGTAATA
This sequence comes from Eupristina koningsbergeri, assembly GCA_018907245.1. Classification (NCBI taxonomy): domain Eukaryota; kingdom Metazoa; phylum Arthropoda; class Insecta; order Hymenoptera; family Agaonidae; genus Eupristina; species Eupristina koningsbergeri. Next base: position 1,216,436 of record JACCHV010002768.1, read on the forward strand.
CCAATTTATAATATGATATAGGTAACACAGACCAGATGATTTTTATGTAAATACTGAATATTTAATTCAAAAACATAATTGTAAAAAGAAATTTATAATATCCACAAAAATATTTTCATTTAAACATGTATCATGCTTGAGAACATTTAAAACAAATATTTAACATAGTAGATTTGTTCGTCTTTAGTAGTACTTAATTCTACATAAATTCTAAACAAACATGATATAAATTTACAAGATTTTTGATATTATGTCATTTATACGGTATTTTGATGACTAATTCCATTTGATTTATCAAAATTTTATTTTACATTATGGGTAGTAAAGTTTATTTTATCGGTGTGAGAATTTATACGTATATGTATATTGTACAGGTATTATGTAGTCTTGACTGAACTTACTTTACATGTATGCATGTATGTATTACGCATGCTCATGTGAAACGTAAATAATTTTACATCACCCTCAAAAGCGAATTTCAAGATCGATATATGTATTTATTCATTTTCCCGAAATGAGAAATATTTCAAATATAAGTAAAGATTAAATTTAATTGATATATAAAGATTTGTAGTGCTTCATCACTAAACAATAATAAGTTTGTATAATATCATGATTTGCAGATTAATATTAATAAAAAAATATTCATAATTTCTAAAAATCAATTATATAATATAACAACATATTTTTAATATATTAAATTTTTTAAATATAAATAAATTATGATTATTAATGATAAATGTAGTATTGAATATTGGTGATTTTTTGTTTACTATATTTACAGAAGATGTATGTGAATCAAATAGAAATGGTTCTTTCTATATTCTCATAAAGAAAAATGTTATGAATAATAATTAATAATGAAAAGACATATTAGTTCAAATTAATTTTCATTCATTGAATAATCTTCATTAGAAATAAGTTTCTTCTCGTATCTCAATAGTTAAATAAAAAGAAACATTCTAAAACATAATTAAAGTTATCAATTTTTGTACTTCTTTTCAATTACATTTTTAAAACAAATTTTTGTATTTAAAAATGAATGTTAATTATTCACAAATTTATATAAACATTATAGAATTTGGGAACGAAAGATAACGTTGAACAAATATTTATACATTCACTACATGTTATTCTATATAAAGGAACCTAAATAAAGAGAAGAAGTTTAAAGTATAAATATGAATATATTATTTTTTATCCAAATATGAATAGTTTACTCTTCGCTAACGTAGACGAGAATTACCTAAGACGTAAAATGAAATAATCGTAAATCTAATTAATAGAACATGCGATCCTGCGTTCAAAGTAAAATTTCTCACAAAGTTATTAAAAAACATGAGCGTATCGTAAAAATCAATATTGAACAAGATGAAAAAATACTTTAAGTTGTTCAAGCATACGTTCGCAATTTTAATCCATCCTTGCCTGTAAAACCTTTTAGAGGATAATACACATGGATAAGAAGAAGCTCGAAGAATTTAAGAGAAAGTCGTTTGAACTCGCCGAGTCTGCGGTTAATGAGGGAGTGAATGATCCCACCTCCACCCCCACCCCCATCCCCATCCCCATCCCCATCCTAAACCCCAACCCACCCCATGCGCGATCACACGGACTTAGTTGTCAATAGAATGAAGCCAGTTACCTCACGCGAAAATGCAATTACCTGTGACGCGATTCTCTACGAGGTGGCAAAATCTTCCTCAGAACTTTACTTTATTCCTCTCTATCTGACTCTGTCTCACCTCTATTTCTACCTGAGCTTTTTCAATAGCCACTACCTTGCTATCATACCTTTTCCGTCACTTGGAACGCCTTCTTCTATTTATTTCCCAAGTGTCCTTCTTTCTTTCACTCTTTTGCACGGTTTCGAGTGGGAACAGGATTTCAAGTTAGAAAATATAAACTCTGAATTCTATTGCACCTGTACTATTTCCTGGTATACCTTTTTACTTAAATGCTGATATGCTTACGTAACATATCAATATGAAGTATTTAGAAATAATTTATTTTAAAAATGATTATACATGAAATTTATTTATTTTTTTTTTTTTTATTTTCAATTTTTTTCTTCTTTCCTTTTTGTAATTAACGCTGTGTCTTGAATTTTCTGCCTTGCCAAGCATAATTAACGAGCTTTTTCAATAAATATAATTAAAAAACCATAAATAAATAAGACTATGTACAGTAACAATTTGCTTTTATAAATTTAGTTTTACAATTTCTAGAATTTAGTGAATTAAAATATAAAATTTATATAGAACATTTTATTTCATATGTTAATTTAACTGAAACGCGGATGATATTATATTAGTTGACAATTTTTTATTATTTAATTTTTATTTCGGAATAAATTTTAATAAAGGATATTTATTCCTCTTCTAAATATTTATCCATAACTCAAAAATTCATAAGAAACGTCTATAAATTAATAAATATTTACTATTGCGCTGTATTTATTTATATATTTTTTATTTCATATTAATAGTAGATAAAATTAAATTTCAATGTATTTTATCAACGTCAATTTTAATTAAAATATTAACTAATATCTTTATAATGTAAAATTGAGCTCAGAAATTAAGATTTTAATGTATCTAAAATACCTTTGTAAAAAAGAAATGTCTTAAGAAAATCTTTCTTATAACATATTTCATCTAATAAAATTTTTTATTTTAATACACAAATAATGATATTATGTTTCGTAAAAATTTAAAACAACATTATAGAATATATTTTAAAGATTATTCGTTATTGTCTGTATAAATTATATATAATTTGTTCATAAAAGCAAAATATCATTCTTTATTTTTTTAAATATTAGGCATTAAAATTTTTAGACTCTTATTGAATTTTTCATATATAAATAATCTATGAGTTAAAATAATGAGGTAATTAAATTTTTTAAGTATAATAAATTTTTAATGACGTTGAAATATTTTATTAAAGAAGAATTGAGAAATTTGATCTATGATGAAGAAGATGGAAAGTAGGAAAGTTGGGAAACCGGTGTTGCTAATAAAACTTTTATTGATGATTTATTTATGATATTGAAAATTTTAGTATTAAATGTTCATTATACCTTAGAAAAATTGCAATTTCATAATATCGCACAGACAATATCGATTCTTCTTAGTTTTAAATATTTCTTTACTTTATCTCTTTTTGTGCCTTAAAAACTTTTCATTTAACAACTTTAAAATAGAAAATTCTTTATTACAATGATTAAGTATATTTTCAGTTTATTCGATATCAAGTGATATTAAAAATTGATAAAAGTTGTAAAATATCTATAAAATATCCTTCGTAATAAATTTGAGCCACACAAGGGTGGATAGTCTGGTGAAGCTCAATAACTTTTCTGGAATTACAATTTTAGCACGAAAACAAACGGGGGTCTGCCGCTAAATCTGGATGGTGCGACTCGGTAACATTTATCCTGAATTTCCAAAGCGGAGCTCCCGTAAAAGCTTTCGAGGTATAAAGGTAAAACGATTGTGAGGGTCGGCGCAAAGGAATCGAATATTAAAATACGAAGGAGACTCTCACCAATTCCATATTCCCAAAGAGGAAGAATCCTTATTGCTAAATAAGAAATCTTCCCCCTGAAGACATGCAAGATTCAAGGTGCAACGTCTCACCTGTGCTCTAGGGAGTCGGTCCTGTTGGACTTGTAGCCGCTGTCGTTGAGGCTGCCCTCGTGTCTCAGGGAGGGTAGCGAGTCCCAGGGTGAATCCCGCTTGTGCATACTCCCGTAGCCTGGGATCGAGCTCGAGGCCGCAGAGCCCAGGGTCGAGCTTCCTGACTGCCATCCGTCCGAGTGTCGGAACCATTGCGCCCTGGCTGACTCTCCGATGCAACTTGCACACCTTTAACGAGACAAAAAAAAGTCCAATCAATTGTTCAATCCCTGCTTAACTTTTATGGAGGGCTTTGCGCGACTCTCGCCGCAATGGAAATGTTTGTATTGGTTCGCGGCGAGTAAACAAACTCTGCAATTTAGACGTTTCATTCATTCACTCTCTGATAGGGGTAAAGGCCAACGATGTTATAATAAGTTTAACGTGTTGTCTTTTAATAAACACCGGAGGATTTAAATAAATTTTCCACCATTGGGAAGGGGAGGAATAATCAAAAGAGTTTTTGAACATTTTGAAAAGCTACTGCTGCATTGTGTATTTTTCCTTTTCTCAAACTCTCTACATTCGCTATATTTTTTATCTATCGTCTATCCTTTACCCTCTCTTTATCCTCTCGGTTCATGCCACCGCTTATTTAAGGATATGTGTATATTTGTTATAAACATTCTCAGAGTATTTTGTCCGAGGGACTTCCTCATGGTAAATAAAAATTTGCATGTGTCTTTGTTATTGTAATTAATTAGTAAATAAAACTCAATAATATATAAAAGTATTAACAAAAATATATTATATTTTTATTATTAAATTATTGTCTACAAGAGAGTTATAATTTCAATCTTTTATATCACCAAATTTTTAAAAAGTGATGCAAATAGCAAAGTTCTATTTCTAACTAGAATTTATAATGAACAATTATTTGAGAAAAAGAAAATACACAGTTTATTCACATTATTGGGAAATATTTTACTTATTGTTAGTAATTAATACTTTTTTCCTATAATTAACAAGTTTATTAATAGCTTTTTCAAATAATAATCTATACGACATAATATTTTCATTTCACTATACAACGATACCAATTTTTATTATCTATTATTCAAAAAATTGTGTAATAAAAAGAAAATAAAATTAAAATTTAAAATTAAAAGTACATATCAATAAATACAATTCTACTTTTTAATTGAAAAAAATATAGCTCAAAGAATATTTCGTGAATATACAAATTTGTTTTATGAAAATTTATAAGGGAAAAATACAATTAATATAAAATTATTAATTAAATATCACAGACATTGAAAAAATCTTTAAAAATTTATTTTTGCCTTTTGAAAATTGTATATTCATAGTTTCAAGTCAAATAACTAATATATTAAAGAGTATCACTTGGAAATAATTATTCAAGTTCTTTATAAAGAAAATAAATTATAATTTAATTTATAAAATTAGTCGCATTTTATTAGATAAGCGATTAGATAGTTTTCAAATAATGTTTTTATCAAAAAAAATTAATGATAACCCTGGCGTAAATGATATGTCCATTTATATTTTAAAAATTTTGTGCAATTATTTCTGTTTGTAAGGTACATAATAATATACATATAAAAAATATGTATTTGGGGATAATTAGCTGGACGAATACCTTGAATTGTAATCACTCAGGTAACCTCTATCCCGATCAAATTCACGCTCCCTTTTCTCACGCAGAATCTCATTTCTATCGCTGTAATAACCGTCTCTGTCTTTGCTATTTTGTCTTTCATTGCAGTATCGATAGCTCAGGGGCAAGGTCGACGATTTGTTAGAGCTGGAACCTAAAAATAATCATTACGTTAAAATGGATAATGGCCACTATCTATAACCAATGTCTGAATTATAATTTCTCCAAGGGTTAATTAAAAAGGTCAACAATGAAAAATCCAAAATAATAACATTTGAAATAATGTACTCACGTCTTCTTATTACATGAGGCGTTCTTTGAACATTAAATGGCAAATTTTCGGCAAATTCTGGAAAGCAAGATTTTATATGAAAATTAAACAATTGTCTCCGCAATGAATAGAATAAAATAAATACAATACGCATTTGTTTCTGGACTTTCTTTTATATTTTTAAGTTTAAACTCGCATAAATATAAATATTTAAAACAAAATTAAATAACAAATTAACAAGACAAAAATTTTATTTAGTATTGACAAAATTTATATTCATCTGATATGAATTTAATATGTATAATTATTTAAAAGTCTATAGAAAATAAAAGAAGAAAATTCTATAAAAATAAATTTGTTTAGACATTATCCACCTAAATTCAATACAATTGATATGAAATAAAAATCTTGGGAATACCAGAGAGATAAAAAAAAGATTTGCTTGATAATACAAACCTGATTAATATTATTGATTTAATATTATATCTTTACACGTAATAATAACAAAATAAAGTATATATATATATATATATATATGTATAACATTTAGAAATAAATTGATAAATTAAATGTTACAATTAAATGATACAGGTGTATGATAGAATTGATGTAGAAATACTTATCTATAACAAAATAAATAAATGAGTTAATATAGAAAAATATTTTTTATAAAAAATTGGCTCAGTTGCATTAGATTTCGGAATTTTAAATCAGAGGAAAGAGATCAGAGACTGTTGAAAGAAGTACGGTAAGAAGAAAGAAGAGAGAAAAGCCGCGAGAAAGCCGAGCAGCCGAGGGAAAGGGTAAGGGTAAGGGTAAGGGTAAGGGTAAGGTGGAGGTAAGGGCCCCGGCCCACTCACCCAGGTTCTCCATGCTCTGGCTGAGCAGCGCCTCGAACGTGTGCAGGCTGTAGCTCTCGGCGTCCATCCCCTTGGCCAGGGTGTTGCGGAGGTGCATCTCGTACTCGAGGAGCAGCCGGCTGGTGGGGCTGCCGGGCGTCGAGACCGAGTGGAGACCCGGCGGCTGCTGTTGCTGCTGGTGGTGGGGGTGGGGGTGCTGGTGCTGGTGCAGGTGCTGGTAGACGGGCCCGTTGCACTTGTGCGTCTGGCAGTGGGGCTGCTCCATGTCCGAGTTGCCGTTCGAGGAGCTGGGGGTCGTCGCGTAGCACTGATTGTCGAAGATAACGTTGTCCGAGGGCGGCGAGAGCTCACCTGTGCACCGATTACGTTCCAAATCTAAGTACATCCGGCCTCGGCCGCCTACAAAGGACAGACAGTTTGCTACGTGCAGCGAGTCGGAGGCGGTGCGAGTTCGGCCAGCAGCCGCGGACTTCTCCGCAAACTGCCTCCGGCCTTCCCTCTTTTTCCCTGGCTTTGGTTGCATGTGAGCTAATGGTATAGGCATTTTTGTGCATTAGGATTTTGGCCGACTAGAGTGGGGGGTGGGGGTGGCGGACACGTCTACTTTCCCTCTCTCAATCCCTCAATCCCTCAATCTCTTTCTTACACCCCATCTTTCTCTCCTTCTCATTTGCACCCCCGCTACTTTTATACCCCTTTCGTTTAGCTGCTGTGCCTGGCTGAGGGAGGCAGTGCGACTAGCGATGCAACCCATCACACTATCCTTTCAACATTAAAGACGTCAAATTTTCTATCATTTCTAACGCTAAATCTCTGAGGACTCTTGAACTACATTCATCTTGTATCTTCGTCTAAACTATTTTAAATCTCTTCTAGTCAAAGCATCTTCCATTAATTAATAATTCATAAATAAATAAACAAAAACAAACTCATTCTAAAACTTGTATTCCGATTACGCATCTTTAATCGTTTGTTAATTTTTAACCAAAATCTTGTTATAATATCTAATTTAATGTATCCTTTATGTATTACATCCAATCTCATATTATAATATTCATTGCAATAATTTTTAGAAATAATCATCAACATTTGTCCTTTTAAGTATTGATGTATTCAAGAATCCACAGTAATTTACTTTACATTAAAAAGAACACAAAGAGTAATTATAATTAATGAAAACAAAAAAACAAAATATTGTGATAGCATAATACATCAATTTTAATTTAAAAAGAAAGTTAACAGTTTTAAAATACAAAATATTTACAAACATGCTTAAGAATAAAAATTCTGTAGTATTTCACTTGCTTATTACAACTAAACTTTTATTCATTTGCATTATTTTATATTTGATAATATAAACAACATGAGTAGTTTATAATATTTTTATAACAAATACAGTATAAAAACAATTATAATAATAATATTCATACATTTTAATAAATTCAGGTAGAAAGAAATTTATTAGTATATAAAATTTAATATTCAAATGAAAAATTGACATGAATATTACAGTACAGAACCCATTTGTCTGGTATCAAAAACTTGGTCAAATAATTAATAATAAACAAGTGAAATCAAGATATAGTAAATTGTTTATAATGTGAATACATTAAACATTTATTTTTATAAATCTTTTCACTTTGCTCTATTTCTATTATTCTTTTCTATTATCTATTTAAAAATTTACATTACTTATAATTTCATTTTTTTTTTCTTTACAATTGTTTATTTCATAAAACTTTAGCTATACATCTGGATTATTATATATTAACTAATTTTTTAATATTTAAATTAAAAATTTTAAGAATATTTAGCAGATCTGCACTAGAAAAGCAAAAATTTCATAGAATAAAGCCAAGCTTAGAACATAAATAGAAAAATATTAGCCTTCTTTGCGCTGATAAGAAATATTATTATAAAAACGAAAACTCTGTTATTATTAATTTCGAAATAAGTTTTAAATATTATTGTAACATTTTGTAACTAGTAGTTCGTATTTTATGGCATAAAAATTTAATGATATATAATATTTTTTAACAAAGTTTTATAATTCTAATATATAAGCTTTAATTATTTTTAATTATATTTTTTAAATATGTGTATTGTATAAAACTATAAAATTCTTTTATTTTTCTTATAAAATTTATTCAATAATATTATAGTATTATTAAATAATTGAAACATTATCCTATTTTACATAACAAATTATTCACAAAAAATACATTCATCCAAAATTTTTATTTAAACATACATCAATTATGCATTTCTGTAGATATCTTCATTGTAAACATATTCTTAAATAAATTTAAATATATAAATATGCTTTAATTAATGAATACAAACATAAATACTTATATTTAAATTTATTTCTATTTGTATTAATTGACTTAAAATTATGTAGCTATGGATAAATTTACAAATTTAACCATAGAATTTTTTTATAATTAAAAAAATTAATGTTTCTTTAATTTATCGAAAAGCATGAATAGCTTCATGATTGTTGATTAGATATTGCACATTACTCTACTCAAAAAACCTGTTGGTAAATATTGACACACTGTCGCTTATAAAAATTTGGTTTTTATAAAATTCAAGTTATTCTTGTTTTTCGAATGTATAAAGGTCCACATGACAAAATGTTAACATTTTTTATTAATATAAATAAAATGAAAGTGACTCTTAAAATGAAAAGTACAGGTGTACTTTCTTATCAGCGCAGAAAAAAGGGGAAACGGGTCTCGGACCGACTCGAGTACCGGAATAGTGTCGGTCCATCTCGTGAACACTCCTCGAGCTCTGGAATTTTCCGGGGTAGGGCTGCCTATAGTTGTGGGGGTAGCCGTCGGGCTCATGGTCAGGCCCCAAGTACTTGTGGGGTGCGGGCCCTGGTTGGCAGTAGTAGCTGTGGTGGCTGTGCCGCTTCCTGGACATCTCCGGCGACGTGACCGGGCTGTCGACGCTCGAGACCTGCTTGAAGGTCCGCCTGAGGCCCGGTTGCTCGTGACCTCCACCCGCCCTCATGTCGTCGGTGCTCTTGCTCTTGCTGCGCCGTCCAGGATGCCCGAACACGCCCGGCTGCACGTGCATCTCGCTGTAATCGGCCGACTTCGTGTGCTGGAGTTGATCTCGGCGCTGATATTTGAGGCTTCCGCCAGCTTGGGTGCCCTCGGACTTGAGACTCTCCCCCCCGACACTGTCCTGCTTCAACGGCTTCTTCGGGGATGGACCAGTTGGTTTCTCGTCTGATGCATCGATCTGCGAATTTACGGATATTATTAGTCATGCAATCAGTTCTTATTTTAAAATCATTTTCGAAAATCATATTTAGGGAAAAGCACGAAAAGTAAATTAATTACGATAAGTAGTAAATGGGTCGTTACATCTTTTTACTGTTATAAATTCGTTAAACTACCTGCGATGTTTCCTAGTTGGGCTATTACATTCAAGTAGTAATCTTTGTTTCCCTCCTGTTTTGCATATAAAAATTTTTTATTTCTTATCTAGAAAAGCATCTTAATTTAAATTACTTTTTGCACTAAGAATTTTCTTGTTAATACTCAAACTTTTGAGTAATATTTAGTAATAATTATTTATAATAGCACCAATATTCTGACAATTTTTTTTTGTAATTAATAATACTTCGATATTCCAAAATATAGAAGATATATTTAATAATTGTTTTTGCATTTTATAACAGTACTTATTTCAATTATTCGCAAAACTAAAATTTAGCAATATGGAATATCATGAGAGCCTCTTTAACTAAATATGCAATGATTATTTATTAAGAGGAAAATATATTGAATTATTTATAATTCATTACATTATAAAATAAAAAATCAATAATCACACATGCTAAAATTAGCAATTCAAAATAATTATATGTAGTCTTAAATACATTGTGTTAAACTAAAATAAAATATACAACGAACAACGTAATTTTTAAAATATATTATTTATAATATTGTATTATTTTCATATCAAAATAGAAATTATAAAAAATAATATCACAAAAAATACTTTAAAAGAATAATCTCGTTAAAATTGGTTGATTTTCATTATTATAATAATGTAACATGAAAAACATTTCTGAAAGGTCTTTATTCGTTTGTAAAAATTTTGTAGAATCTGAATGATTTATTGTTTATTTAAATAATTATAGTTTTTTAGTTACTTATAATATAATTATGAATCAATATGAAATCAATCTGATTAATTTGAATGAAATGTAAAATTAAATATAAATTATTTTAATTAATTTCACAATAATGTATTTTAATGTAATTACAACATATCTCTACACACATATATATATAATAGTTAAAAAATTATTTTCAAATATCAAGCATTAACAATAACGAATTATCAAAATTCTTATATTTTCCAATATAACAAAGATAATTGTTAACGAGTGAAAGCTTGCAATTATATTTAGAAAATATTTTAATCTAAAGTCAAGATTTATAGTTTTATAAAAATATTTTAAAAGAATATGTAGGATGTTAATTTCAAGCTCATTATCGTAATAGTAGAAAATTAATATTGAGCAAAAATAATTTGATAAAATCAAACTAAAAAAGAAGCAATTATAACAACTAATTAAAATATAAAATACTCTGCATCGGATAACTTTTTGTAATTTAATTTAAATAAACACATTTATATGAAACAATACATTATTTTTAAAAGTTGTTTATAAAATATTATATAATCTGTTCGTATAATTATTTCATTCATACATTTATAAATGCTATGCGTATACGCATGTTTAAAAAAAAAGTAAAATCATTAATTTTTAATAAATTATAATTTAAAAAGATATTTTCATAATATATATTTAATATATATAAATAGTAATTAATTACAAAATTTATAAAAATAATATTTAAAATAAATAAAACATTAAATTAATAATAATTATAATATATATTTGAAAAATTATTTTATGAATATTTAATTTTAGAACATCATTTAAAATATAAAATAAACATTTTATACATAAATTTAGAATTTAAATAAAATACATTATTTACATAAATTTCGCTGCATATTTTACAAATTTACAATCACATTTATGAATGATCAGATATTTAACTCTCTTTTTAATTAGAAAATACACTTGAAAGAATTTATACATTCAAAGAAACTTTTAATGATATTTTTCTTGAATACTAACCAAATTATATTTTTATTAATTGTTTCATGATTATTGTTAAGTACAACAGTATTTTACAAGTTAATAATTTGATTGATTATATGATAAAAGAGGTTTTTTTATGATCAATATAAATTCATCTTGAATCGTATCAAGTTCAGACTTGCAAATATTATTATTTAAAAGACAAATCTAATACCATTATTAATAAATTAAATTTGTAAGTAATATTATGTAAATATTTGATTAGTCATAGGCAAAGTGAATATTAAATAGCAATTCAATTTAAAAAATCTCTTTACATTTCAAAATTCATTTAATCAATTTATTTGACCTATACCATTTACACAATGTAATTTCATTTTGAAAAGTAAAGGCAAACGACTTATAATATTTCAAATTTTAGTTCGTACAAGAATTAATAGTGTGCTAGATTTACTTTTAATATTAAAATACAATATTGCAATATTATACTCTGTTATACCCAATTTTATTCACTAATTTGACTCTATACTTATTCTGCAGGCAATTGTTAGAATCTTATTTGGTATTCTTGAATTCTGAATAATGAATACAAGTTTTAAATACAGGAGATTTCTAAACAAGAAACTGGGATATAATCTTACGGACAATTGATAAAACAAAATAAGCTTTTACTTGTAAACTGAGATAAATTAGAAAATATACACCAATTTTCTAACGAGCTAATTTGAAGGGAAATATTCTGAAAATATTTTAACATTATAGTTTTAGGTACATAAAAAAAATATTTGCTTGAAACGCTTATAAATATTCATAAAATCTTAAAAATACATGTACTTTATCATAAATGTATCAGCAAAAAAAAATACTTATTTTATTAATTAAACATATAATGTTTGAAAAGATGATTCTAAATAATTATCTTCGATGGGAAAATTAATTAACCTGATTTATAAAAATTTTACCTATAAAATGATAGGTAATATCGAGGATCGAAGAAATTCAACTTTTAATTAAAAAAGTATTATTTATTATATTTTAATCTCATTAGTACTTATACATAGATTATACAACCTTTATCTAAGGTAAAGAGAAATAAAAAAAAGATTTATTTAGAACTTAGACAGTTAATCTATATAATCCTTTTATTTAACTCACAGATAATGTTAGATAAACTTAGTCATAAAAATTGATTGAGTACAAAACCCTTGAGATGGTATAGAAATAAGAAAGTTATTTTCATTAAAATATAAAAATAATTGAAATTATATTTATTATAGATACCGTGAAAAATTAAGCAAAACCTTTTTAAATAAAATAACTTAATCAATGATAACAGTAAAAATAACAAAAAAAAAGAGAATGTGAAATGAATTAACATAAAATAAATTACCTTAAATCTAAAATATTTTGAGGTAATCGCGATAAGTATAATAATTAGTAAGTGTATATAAGCTCTTCCGGGAGATCTAAGCTTTGTCGAATCTGGCACGAGACAAGAACAGTATCTATTGCATACAAATTATCTACTTAAAAGTTAGAGAAACTATTTTGATAAGTTATTAATCGTTTACAAACACGATATGATGAAATCTATACTGTTATAATTGTTACCGAAAAACTTAGTCTTAAAGAATTGTTTACTGTTATTATTAAAATAAGGTGCGAGTAAACTTCAAATACTAGCAAATTATTAATTAACTTATTCAATAAGACTAAGCACCGTTAGTTTATAAATTGTTAAAATCATCACTTCACTAATTTAAAAAGTTTCACTCTAAGTACCAAGAGAAAAAATATTTAAAAACATTTATTTAAGTTATTTGTGTTATTTAAGTCTTGAAATGAATTAATTTAAAATAATTGAAATCTCATATGATTGATTTTATTATAATTAAACTTAATTAATAATTATAAATTTTAAAAAGAAAACTTTATTTTCTGTATAAAAACTTTTTATTATTGCACAAAATATTTGATAATAATTTCATATAATTGATAAATAATTGTTGTTATAATTAAATAACAATTGAAAAGAATAAAAATTTATAGAAATATTTAATCACTTTTGTTGCGATTTCATAAAAATCAATGTCTAATTAAAAGCATAAAAACTTAATAGAAAATATAATGATATATTAATATTAATCAAGCTATAGGCAAATAAGAAATAATGTATAGGAACACCAAATTTATAAGAGTTTCAAATAAATACTTAATCTACATATTCCTTGACTTTATTTATTTTCAAGTACATTATCAAATATAAAAATGAATTAATATAAGAATAATTTAAAGAAAATAATTAAACACAATGACGTGTCAAGGTGATTCTGATTTAGTGGATTGAAATCCGTATTAAAATTTTATACTTTTAAAAAGAAAAGGCATAAAGAAAGAAGAGAATAAAAAAAAAAGAAAATAGAAGAAAAATAAATGATTACTGACAGGTTAAATTTAGATTACAAGAAAACTAATCTAAAAGTTTCTATTGTTTAATCATCAGAACAATAAAAAATATATAAATCATAAAAAGATACAAGTTAAAAGAAGATTATGAAATAGAATTGCATTATTTACTGAAACAAAAACTGCTGATATCTCAGATCGTTTAAATGAGAATGTCAAGTTATTATGAGATTCAAAACTTATATTTTACAAGTTTTATACGTAATTTAATACAATTCAAAAAAATTGAGGTTTTAGCATTATATATATTCAACCAAATTTAAAATATTCATATACTAAACTGATAAAATAATATATATAAATGTAACTAAAATAAAATAAAGTAAATGTATAACACTGGGATTTTAAATTAAAAAATCAAATAATAAAATTAATAAAATTTCAAAAGAAAAGTTAGATAATAAAAAATATTTAAATAAAGAGTAAGTATATGATGAAATTGTTGAAATAAAATTGATACTGATTCTATAAAAAAGAATTCTTGGAAACAGCGAATTTATTTTCTTTTTGATTTCAGAAATTGAATTCTACAATTTAAATTTAAAGCTATTTTATAATAATAACATGATTGATATTTATTAATTAGTACCGATAAGATAGTTTAATTTCAATAATTAATAATAATTGGTATTTTTTCAAGTATAAATCGATTTGATTTTCATAGCAGAAAATTTTATTTCTAATGTGACTTTACTTGAAATTTGATTGTAAAAAAAAAAAATTGAATTTGTTTTTCGAAGAATACATTATGTGTTTTGTACTATTTTTATTCAAACGACTCTGAATAAATTTATAGAAATTCAGTCAAAATATAAAGTTAGTATATAATAAGTTGTATCTATATATGAAACGATTATGCAGTTGCTAAACCCAAAATTGAAATCTTAATATATTTATTGATATTTAAAATACGTTGATTAATACATTATTTGTTAAAAACGATTTTATTATTACTTTATTTTATTGTGATAAAATTGTTACATGTACATGTATTTATTATTTCTTCAATAGAAAAGGAGTGTGAGTAATTAGTGCAATAAATCAAATGCACAATTAGTAATTTTGACTGTAATTTTGAACTATTGTTCAACAATCAAAATACAAATTAATTTGTAATTAGTTTTTTATTCGTTCTAGAAAATTTAATTTAAATAATATATTTAGTAGTACAATTAATTTAATATATTTAAAATTTATGTATATTTATAAGTTCCCTGTTAAAATTGTATAAATACATAAATATTACATTGAAATATCGTAGCTTATATATAAATTCTATGTTAAAGTGTTAACAAAACTTATGGCATAAAATAATAATAATGAACTGAGATATTAATCATATAGAAATATTTTTTAAATATATTTTAAGGATTTTTAATTTAAAAATAAATTCTTTTGATTGGAAATAATACTGTATTTGTAATTTATAATGTATTTAAACTCTTACTTTTTATAGTATTGTAAAAAAATACAAAGCTTGATTAAATAAATAATTTTTATTTTAATTCTAATTTATATGTGAGTTCTTGTTTTTATTTCCTTAGAATAAAATTGGACATCTTAACAAAGCACGATTATTGAATATTTTCACAGTGATTTTAAACTGGATTAAAATGAAAAAAATATCAAGGCAAAAAAATACACATTATGCTAACGTCATAAAAATTATAAATAATTATACCTAAAGAACATTTAAATCAGTCAATTTTTGATGAATATTTATAAGAAAATTATCGTCCACTTTTATGTGAGTACACGTAGCCATCCAGCATCCCACCAATAATGGAATAATGGATGGCCAATATATTTTTTTACATTGGATAAAAATTTTACATTTTAAAAAGAAATTTTATAAAACATTATAAAACATTATAAAAACATTATAAAACATTTTATAAAGCATCTGTTAAGTTCTAAAATCAAGAATGGAAATTAAAAAACATAAAAGTAAGAATGTTGAAAAGATTTATATAATTTAAAGTTTTGCGTTATCGTTAATCAAATCTGCCGACTCCAAAACAGCGGAATTTCAAAAGTTAACCAAGTGAAAAGCCAAAACGCAAAGCAATTTTCGTGTTTCGTATGAAAGGAATCGTTCAAGCCATCGGGAAGTAAAGCGAGTAAAAGCTAAATTACATTGGTGCGAACCTGGGAGCCGACATTGCTCGTGCCAATGGCGACGTTGACGGTCTTGGGCGTTGGCTGACAGGTTTCGGCCTGCTGCTGCTGCTGCTGCTGCTGCTGCTGTTGCTGATGCTGCTGATGCTGCTGATGCTGCTGATGCTGCTGATGCTGTTGCTTGTCCTTGAGCTTGATGGAGTCGGTGCTCTTGAGAGCTTTGCCACCGGGTCCGGGGCCGTCGGCGCCGTTGTTGACGTTGTCGTAAAGGGAGACACTCGAGGTGGCCGTCGTGATCTTGTCCCGGACGCTCATCTCCGGGTCCATGGAGCGCGTTGCGATCCTCGGCAGAGTCGACGAGTTTGCTGAAAGCCAAGGGCAATTAGCGGACGGTCTTTTTGCAGTGACGGCACTCGCCCGGTAATGAGTTGACATTACTTTTCTCCACATTTTTATTATTAATTGCACTGCCGTGACCCACGTCGCTACTTATCTTTTTTATTGTTGTTTCAGCGAGGGTTTCCCGAGATGAAAAATAAACTTAACCATTAACTAAGGCGGCTTCACTGAGAAATAGAAAAATACTCCTGGAATTACAGATATTTTTCAGTGTTCAAACACGAAGCGAAACTCCGAGTTAGTTTATTAATAAATTTCCGCTCACGGAGACAGAACTTTCTTTAATTTATCATGAAATGGCTCGGCTTTAAAATAAAAGGGGAAAAAATTGATCCAGTTTTCCGAGTAAATTGAGGAGTAAAAAATAATAAATTTCAACAAAAGTTGATCTTGATTGTGGTGTGAAGTTGCCGGATAGGACTAGCCCTACACCGTCTACGGTTGGCTGCGTGGGATCGCACGGTAGATTTAACCGTGGAGAAGGTGATGAGTAATGTGCCAAGTAGTTGCTGACTTTTCAGGCCACGTGCTATGTGTTTTGCGACACTTTCTTTATTCACTCGTTTATATCGCTAAATCAAACCTCCTCCGCATAAACTTTTCCATTATGCAGTTGCCGGTGAAAAGATTCGAGCAAACGAGTGCGCACTCGTCTTTATTTTTCACCGTATATCTTTCAATTTCTCCCCGGTCTAAGGGGTACATTTATTCAAAATAATGTTACTTTATTCAGCCAAAGATTTTATTACTTGCGCACGTCCTCTTTTAAGTATTGAAATGCCATTTATTCGGGAATCATTTATCCTGAATATTTTTCTTATCTGTCGCATCGGGTCAGTTTAAAATTTAACGTAATATTCCGATGAAGCTCGCGTAAAAGCGCGCAAATAAATAAATACAGCAGTTTTTATTCCGGAGACGCGGATGAGAGTAAGTTCTATTGCTTTCTTTTCTTTTCTTTTTTTTTTTTTTTTTTTTTTTTTTTTTTTTTTTTTTTTTTTTTATTGAACGAAGAGAAAAATGTTTTATTTAAAAAGATAGTTTTAACAATGGTTAACCCAAATATCGTTAACTATTTAAGCATACTTCAGAACGAAACGAGCTTTATAATTTAATAAAAATAGGAAAGTTATTGCGACAACCAAAATCCAGCCATTTGGGCTCTTTGCAAATATTCAAAGCTCCACATTGTTAAATTTAAGTGAATTTGCATAAAGGGCGCGTAATACTTTTGATCGATCCCTTTAATGAAGTTTAAACCTTCGTTCTTAATTACGCAGCTACCGTTGGACTGCAGTGCGCAGCCAGGAAAGGAAAGTCAATTCCCAGCTCGATGCGGACCGCGAGGAGAGATAAACCGAGAAGGATAGAAAGACAGACAGACAGATAGACAGACAGACAGACAAAGAGAGAGAGAGAGAGAGAGAGAGAGGATCCGCAGTTCCCGTGGTGCGTCAAGTTTATTATTCCATTCGGTCGTCGCGCGGGGCGAGGGCCAAAGGGCGAGGGAGGAAGAGAGGAGTCAGAGGACTTTAATCAATAACCCACCACAAGTAGGCCTGCATCTTGGATCCTGGCGCAGACGGTTGAACTGCTCAGGTGTCATGCAGGTGCACTGGAGCTCGCGCGACCTGCTCGGGGAGGCGGGCGTCGACAGCGGCTTCTGGCGCGTCTTCACCTTGGTCTGCTTGTTGAGGGGCTCCAGCCTCAGGGAGTACGAGGAGGAGGCTTTCCGGGAGATCTTGAACGATGGCGACTGCGGCAGATAAATGAATAATGGGCTGTTACTGGGCTAAGGATAAGTGTTGCTGCGATTGTCGGTCGGATGCGGACGTGGAGGTGCCGACGTCACCCTTTCCCCAGCGGTGCCAAGGACAATTATTAAACTTTTGTTGCAACGAATTTTGCAACAAAATTTTAATAATTTGCAGAGCCTAGGAGCTTTTAATGACGCTCCGTCAAAACCAGAGCTCGCGGTATCGATTAGACCAGCTGTTTTCTCGACTTTTTTGCCGCAAAATGAAGTTGTCCGTGCCCTGTTGTCACATATTGAGCAGCGTTTAAAATGGCAATGATTATTTATGCTCGAGTCGGTTATTTACCGACTTAGGCGACTTGCCTAGAGTCCTTATGAATAAGCGAAAAATTCTAGTAAATTGTAAAAGCCCGAAACATCCTGCTGCCAATTTGTATTGATAAAAATTTATGGAGCGAGTGCAAGTAAATTCGGAAGTTATTTGACTCTGGCTTTCAAACGTCATTTGAAATATGCATCTTCTTATTTCATCCCATCTATTATTCTGAAAATTATACAAACTTTTCCACTTGAGAGAATTAAAGTAATTTCAGAATTTTTGTTAAATACTGCATTATAATAAGTAGTGGATGCAGTGGCAAAGAATTAGACGAACGTTAACGCACACTCAACCAAGGTAAATAGTTTTTAATTGCATTCTAAAATGCGAAATTGATTAGTTGGGAAATTTAATGAAATTTATTTACTCCTGCAGAGTATATTGAAAATTAAAAACTTAATTACATTCCAAACAATCATAAAAGAATTTTTAATGATAAAATAAAGTTTTATGATCATATTTAAAAAATAAATTTACTGGCAATTTTATTTGAAAAAGATATGAAACAAAATTTTAATAAAATAAGCAATATCTTTAATTGTTTCTCATAATCAATTCGATAAGTTTAAATTTTGGTAAATATTAAATTTTTTATTAAAAGAAACTTTTACCCCCGTATTTGAATAGTGAATTTTAATTACTTTTCTATTAGCATTTACAAGTGGAATAAATTTAATCGAATTTTCGAGTGTAAACGTGAAATTACTTACGACACATTCTTTGAATTGCTTGGCATCGATAGGACAAGTGAAATTTAGCCCCCAAGTATCGGATGTCATCGTATCTTTCCAGTAAACAAAGCATTCTGAGGCTTGGCCGATTCGAGTTCCTGAATAAAAACATTATTTTATTAATAAAATTGCAATCCACATCCTGACAAACCTTTAATGTTAAAGCAAAAAAAGAAAATTTACATTAGCGAGATAAATTTTATTTTTTTAATAAAACTGTCTTGTAATTTTAAATTATCAATTATGATTATGATATGAAAAGTATTTTCTGATATTAATTGAGAAAACTAACCATGTAAATATTTAATAAACTGATTTTTATTCTAAAATTAAAAATAGACTAGCAGATTTTAAAAAATTGGTTAAAAATTATGGAAGAAAAATAATCTAAATTTCAAAGCAATTTTTAAATTAATTATGCGAGTTTTATATTTAAAAATTATATATTGTGTGCTTATTATAAATGTGCAGCTATATTTTTAATCTATTGATCTTTATAAAATTCCTTATTTTAAAATAAAGACGTTTAAAGTTCAACTTTGGTTTTTCTTTAACATTACCTTTTATATATTTTAAACAAATTCGTATTAAAAAGTTTATATAAAATTAAAATTCATTCATATATATTTCTAATTAAATTTTTTATGAAAATGTATTTTATATACCTTTGATATCTTTAAAAACACAGGTAAGAATTTAAATTTAGCACAAATTAATTTTCATTTTTTAATATCACAACAAATTCTTCATAATATTCTGAAAACTTACGTAATAAAAATGTATTTGTTTAGTGATGAGTAAAAAATGAAAATTATGTTCGCCATAATAAAGCATATTATTAAACATAAACATGATATTAATAATGTTGGCATAGAATATTAGAATATGATACTGTTTAATGGTTTTTCTTCTATTGCCCCTTAAATGTATTTTTTTGGTTTATAAGTATATTTATAATTATTCACTTTCTGTAGAAGTTTCAAACGTAACTTTAAAAATAAAATTAACTGACCTTATACAGTCATTTTTCTATAAACTTTTGAGTTTAAAAACTTTATTTCCTAACTTTATTTATGCATTGAATTATAATATATGTTTTAATATAAAAATTGTGAATTTCTTGACCATTATTAATTTAACTATATCTCCATAATTGTAGTAAATATTTATTTCAATTGACTGCATTTTGTATTATAATTATGTCTAAATAAAATGTAACATATCGTTTAAATTGTAATTAAATTTGTTTTGCAAAATAAATATATGATTTACTTAAATTTTCAGTAGCAGTGTTAGCTTAAACACAAATATTTAACAGAGAAAACTATTAATTTAGTACATAATAAATACAATAATATACATAAATTAATATTCATATGAATAGTTAATTATGTTTTTATTGATTCAGAGTAATACACTTTTTCTAGTAAAAAAATTTCAGCTAAGAGTTTTTTATAAAAAACAATATTAAAAGAATTTAATACCAAATTTAAAAAAAAACTCTGAATACTTGGAGTGTATTAATGGAACACAAATTAAAAATTACTCTAAAAGAATATCTTAATTTTCAGTTGTTAGAAAAACTTTGTATTAAATATTTTCTATACAATTAATCACTATAATTATTTGTATTACGTAGTTTAATTATAAAATTTAACTGAGTAGTATAAAAACAATATTTATTAAAATTTTTGTAATATATTAAAACTTTAAGATTCTTAAAATAATAATAGTGTTATTAAACTTGATAATTACTTGAAGGTTAAATAATACATAGTAAATTGGTAATTTAATGACAATGAATTACATTATAATAAACATTAGGTAAAGTTTTAATAAAATATCTAATAAATTAAAATAGTTTAAAATAATTATTTATATATATATATATATATGTATATATGTATCAACCTAACATCTCAAATAGTATAGTTGAACATAATTTAAAACATTTTTAAAGTTTCAACAAAACTACCAAAACTTTATTCGCTAATTCATGAAGTATTAACAGCGTTTCTCTATTCGCATAAAATAATAACCCTCAAATAATAAAAAATACGAGAGTCGTAAATAAATTACAGTCAGACTCGGTTTATGATTCGAAAAAGTAAGAAAGGCAGAGCAAGAGCATTACTTTGGGGAGGAAATAAATTTTTTCCCACTAAAAGCCCCAAGACAAAGGAGTAAAACACCAACTTAGTCTTACCTCGTAAAAATACGTGAACCCCCGGAGTTCGTGCTGGGAGGCAAAAGGGGTGAGAGTCAGGGATTGTTTTTGGATTTCACAGGAGGAATCGCTCATATCATAAAACTTATATTAACGGGTTAATTACCCGGTTGCACGAGCCGCACATCGAGGATCTTGTCGACCTGGCAGTTGTAGGCTGTTATATGGAAGATGGTCTCGGGCGAGTCCTGGATGCAGGTGATGCTCACCGGGACGAGGTCCTCGGAGACCTGCTGCCACTTCACGCTCCCGGAGCCGCTCGTCACGTGGAAAACCTCCGCCCACAATCTGTAAAAAAGCAGCGGCACCTCGCGCGATATTAAAACCGTTTGAAAGCTCGGGCTTAATTAGGCGAGCCACCCGGGGATGCGCTCCGGGTGGAACGCGTGACGTCCTCTTCGAGAACAACGCCATTACCCAGTAACCGGATGGGAGTCTCTAATTCCCGAGCAAGATTAAGTAGCTTTGATTTAGTGGAAAGCGCGGCTACTCTTCTTTTTCGCGCTCTAGCTTTTATGGAACGGTCGATACGCTTTTAATTCTCAAGTTCATCGTAAAAGTTTCTCAAAATTATATTGATTCGTTTAAAACTATAAAGTGCGGTTTAAATTTATATTGTTTACGTATAGCTTTTTGAAGTACTTTTTAACGATCGGTATACACAGTATAACAAATATAAACTTACAAATAAACGAGCGCAGAGTGGCATTAAAACCGTTAATATTTTAATTTCCTCGATTCTCGTCGAAAAA
Organism: Eupristina koningsbergeri; assembly: GCA_018907245.1. Taxonomy (NCBI): domain Eukaryota; kingdom Metazoa; phylum Arthropoda; class Insecta; order Hymenoptera; family Agaonidae; genus Eupristina; species Eupristina koningsbergeri. The sequence continues at coordinate 1,238,833 of JACCHV010002768.1, forward strand.
CATTTCAAAACAGCGTAAATATGCATAGCCCGTTTATCAATGATTATCCGAACTAACAGTCCAATGAAAATAAAAAAAAAAATCAATTCAATTTGATACTAAAAAGCACAAAAGAGCAGCCTTGAAATGCCCTAATTATCGCAATTAGATTACAAATGACGGGTATTGAAACTAGGTCAAAATGTTCTAAAACTGGATTTATCCGCGAGTTTTTTTTGCACGAGATGCTGGCGGGCGAGTATGTGCGAGTTCACACGAGGATGGACAAAGATCTGAGAATAGGAGGTTAGACCAAACTTTCGAGGTGCATTTTGTCAATCTCGAACAAATGCAAATTCACCGCGATTTTCTTGGCCGAGCGAACGGCTTCTCTTTTGAGAAAATGCACTTGGGACCACGAGACAAAAGGCGTCTCCACCCTTTGAGATCAAACAACCGCCAGTCATTCCCGAATTTAAGCTCCTTTCCACCCCTGTTGTCTCGGTGCATAATTGCGCATTAATTGTTTCAGTTTTGCCTGTGCATTCACCATCGGCAATGGCGTTTCATTAGCGGCTGATTTTTGCTTCCCACCTACGCACACGTTAAAAGGCCATTAAAACGATTATTAATCATCTTTGCACGAGTTTATGGAGAAACAATCTCTCCTCTTTCGAACTAAATTTGCATTAGCTTTATCACCGTGTGGAATCATTTCAAATTTAACCGAATAATTTAAAAAGCCGACAGCCGACAGCCGACAGCCGACACGATTAAATTACACGTTTTCGAGGAGATGCTAATGGCACTTTTTTAAATTAATAATCCGGAAATTGCGGACAATTTTTAAACGTTTCGACGAAAAGGTTTGGAATATTTTTCTGAGCAGAAAAGTATTTTCATCCTCTTCCATTCGGTGCATTTACATCCGACTTTATATCGTGTTTATCACACTATTTATAATCCCGTTTCCTCATAATTTTGTTAACGCACACGGTCGCATATTCCGTGATTTATTCGTGAAATTATAATTTTAAATACTCGAGCATTATTCTTCAGTTCATGGTAGATTAGTCAAATAAATACAATAGTTATAAACTCACTCATCATTGATACATAGGTGCTAGCAGCATTATATATTTTAAAACAGTAAGCTCATATAAGCTCATTATACAAGCTTATTCATTCTTTAGATACTTAAGAATTATTTCAATTCTCGGCTGCTAAAACATTCGAATACTCGGCTATTCGAAATGCAAAAAAAGCAAGTGAAAAAAGAAAAGGATACAGGGTCAATGACCGTTCCGACGCAAAAAGTCGGGTGCCCCATAAAGCTCTCGAAAAAAACTGCAGTCAGAGCCACAAAGCATTCTACCAAAGAACTACATATCTAAATACAAGCATTTCTATTCATGCAAAGCGTGGTGTACAGAATGAAATGAGTGAGAGAGAGGGGGGGACAGAGAGAGAGAGAGAGAGAGAGAGAGAGAGAGAGAGAGAGAGAGAGAGAGAGAGAGAGAGAGAGGAATACACAGAGAGAGAGAGAGAGGGAGAAGCGACGGATTCCTGCACGTGTATAATAATTTTGGTTTTTTCCCTTCTAGCGATGTCGTGAAATACGGATAAAAAACACTCAAAGACTAGTCAGAGAAACGCTTTTCAAGAGAGAAATTGGTCTCAGGAGCAGCTTCCATATCTATAGATATTTTAAACTTATATTGCAAAAAGTTTTTGGATGACGTAACGTGAAAAAGTACTTTATGCGAGCGCTCGACAAATATTACTAAATATAAAAAATTATTTCTTTTTTCTTTGAAAATCAAAAGTTTGCTACGGCTGAATCAAGGCTTAATCGAATGAAAATATATTAATGTTTACTCGTATTTATTTTAAAAATTTTCATTTCAATTTAAAATCTAGCACTCGGCTTTAATTAAATCATTTCCTTTTTAACATTTCAATTCAGAATAATCACAAGTACTTGCTCAATTTTTCGTGAAAAACTAATTACGTCCACTTTGCTCAGAAACTAAGAAACCCGTTAAAAATACACCTTTATTCGCTTATTAAAATAACCAAATCTCGAAATAATACTTTATTAATAGTTAAAATAATGGGAAGCTAGTTTTTATGATGTACGTATTTTCAAATATAGTTATTAAAATTATGAAAATTTAAACATATACGGTTCTTTGAAAATTTTCAATTAAAACTTCAAAAGTAATTCGTTTTAATTTTTTTTTTATTAAATGAATTTTTTTTTTGCAAAATGATATTTTATATTATTAATATAGAAAAAAAATTTTTTATACTTTTCATAAAAAATTACTCTCTCCTCTATTTTATTTATAATTCTTATACTTGATGCCAGGATCAGTCTATATTTTCAACGTTAAATTTTACATTGGAAGAGTGAAATCTAAAATTTAAGGAAATAAGGTTTTGCCTACCTTAAATTTCAATTATCTTTTTAACAAGACTTCTATTGATAGATAAACTTTATTATGCAGAGTAAAAAATTTTAATACTACTTAATAATTTTTTATACAGTTTTTTTTAAGTATTGATGGAAAATATTTTATTGGAAATAATAAAAATTATTAATTCTATAAATTTGATAATATTTAAAATTCATTTTTGTATTTTGTAAAGTTTTTTGTTTTTTATGATATTCTTATAAATAAAAGAAAGTTTTTCATAAATTTATAAAATTTCCAGCCGTATAAGGAAAATATAAAAGAATTTAAAACAATACTAATTTGTAACTTTTACGGAAAAACTCTGTACAAAAACCTTAAATGGATAGTACAACTTTTTATATAGAGTTTTTAATAAATAAAAATAAGCTATTTTAATTATATCGATTCAATTTTAATTAATATTTTACAAATCCGATTTATAAAATAAATGATTGACTGCACAAACTCAATATCCTCCATTTTATTGCCGTTGACTTGTTTAACTTGGCTTAAAATTTAAAAATCGTGAAATAATTCTTGGAAATATAAATTTTTTTTTGAGAGTTTACTATAGTCAATAAAATCGTCTTTCATTCTTGAAATACCAAGTCAACATTTTTTAACATTTTATAATAAAGCTATTCCCCAAATGGTTAATTTATGCAACTGTATAAAAAATGGGTTAAAGTATCCTAGTAGGTTTCTAAAAAATATTTTCAAACTCTTGGATATTTTGCTCGGTGCACTCTCTAACAGTCTCAAGTGTATTACCAAATGTACAATAAGGGATAGTCAAAAGAAAAGGATTAAATAAAGAATAAAAAATTCAAGATCTATAAACAATAGATAAATAAAATATTATTTAAAAAAAATAGAAATAAAGAAAATCGAGTGAGGGAGTGAAGCTTGAGCAGAACGCAATTTATTCCAGTAATTTATAAAGAAAGCACCCCTTATTTATTGCAAACGAGGGGAAGCGATCTTTTAAATTCTTCGAATCTCCATCGGTTTCAAAATTTCATTCACGAGCTCTTTCCAGTCTTCGCATTTCAAATGCAATGCTCCCATTCGCTGGAGAGCAAGAAAAACAAAGGTGAAAACGGAGAATAAAGGAATTCAATAAGATCTTGGGAGTTTCGCCGAGCTCTCCATTACTCAGGGCACTCAGACTAGCCCCTGCACTAATTGCACGAGTACTCACGTATACTGTTGGTGAGTGTTGATAAGTACTTTTTGGATGGGAAACCGATGAAGACGTATCGCCTTATTTCGCGAGCAAAGCTCCAGTTGATACAAGCCACGGTGGCATCGGAAATCATGAAGCGCGGGTGATCGAGCCCAGCCGGGACAGGATTGGGATGCACGATAGTAAATAATAATAATAATAATAATAATAATAATAACAATAATAACAATAAAATAATAATAACAATAATAATAATTAACACAAGGTAAACGATACAAATAAACGAACAAAGGAGAATTGGAAAGAGATCACTCAGTAGAAGTTATATCCAATGGAAATGATTGAAATGGTTGTCAATGGTATGCGCACCTCTTCCTCTCTCTTAAGCTTCCGCACCTGAGCAAGTGGCCCGTTTCACCCCTGCGGTCGCCACCACCCCCAGCGCCGTTCGCCCTACCCCTAGCGTTCGCCTGCCAGGGCGAGTCCTCGTATCTGTAGCCCTTCTTTATGAGGGGTGCACAACTGCACGATAGTTTGTTGCCCATCTTGTCCTCCTCCTCCTCCTCCTCCTCCTCCTCCTCCTGCCTCTTGGAAGAGCTTTTGTCAGTCTGCGCTAAAGCTTTGGCTTTGATGCTTCTCCTCCTCTTTCTCCTCCTCTCAGTCGCTTCCTCTCTCTTTTTGACACTGTATACGCATGTAGACGCGTTTGGCTTCGGTTCTTCCGGCTTTTGGCACTGTGGTTCCTGGCCTCGACGACCCTCGAATTACTTCCTTCCCCCCTTCTCTGATGGTTTTTTCCGCACTCGGCTCTTCCTTCCTTCCTTCCTTCCTTCCTTCCTTCCTTCCTTCGTTCCTTCCTTCCTTCGTTCCTTCGTTCCTTCGTTCCTTCGTTCCTTCGTTCCTTCCTTCCTCCCTTCCCTTCTTCCTTCCTTTCTTCTTGCCTCCCTCGCTCGCCCGGCTTATTGTTTTGGCTTTTCCGGTCCTGGGAAGCACTGGATTCGCGCTGGAACTCGCCTAAGATTCCCGAGATTTGAGAATCGGGAAGTGGCTTTATTGTCACATCGTTGCCAGCCTCCCCGAACGTCCAAGTCCTTCAGCTTTACTCGCTCGCTAAAAGTAAAAATGAATAAGAGCGATTAGAAATGATAGACCGATAGAAATGGGACTCTGTATTTCTTATTTCTTATTTTTCACTAATTAATCGAGGAACTTGGATGGTATATTTTTCAAAAAATGCAGAACGAAAACTATTTGTCGTTTTTTTCCAATTATATTATTATTTGTAAGAGCTGTTTTTATGAATAAAACATTAATGAAAACATCGCAAGCCTTAAATTATTCCTACTGGTAATACTTCTTAAATTACATTTTCCATTTAAAAAGGCTTATTAATTTTATACTGTACCTATCATTTGGTATTCAAATAATAAAGTCAATTAATGAATGTTTCAGTACTATTTGAAATAAGAGAGAAATTTTTATAATTAATTTTAAAACTTGTGTCACTTCAATTTACGATGTACGCGAGTGATGCTTTGCTCACAATTGAATCAAGAAATTTTATTTTTCTATTAATTAAAATAAATTTATTTGTAAATAAATACTAAAATTAATATGTGTAATATTGAAGTTTTTTATTCATTCCTAATTCTTAGATACAAGCATTGTATAAAATATTGAAAAAGGTTTTTTTTAATAAATATAACAACATTTATTGTAAATAAAACAGTGCAATTGAATCAATGATTCAATTTTATTCACAGGCCTAAATAAAAACTAAATCTGCTTACAATTAATTCGCCTTAGAAGCCTGTTACCTTTATAAAGCATCTTTTGTCGAACGTAATTTCTAATCCATCTTACGAATAAGGTATCCATGTTTAGTCTTAAGATTAAAATGCTTAAATATATATTAAATAATTTACTTCAATAAAATATAAATTTTTTTATCTGAGCAAAAAAGTTATTTCAACGATTTCAAATTATCTCTTAATGCTCTTATTAGTATTTTTTAAATAATAATTATTTAAAACCATACAGTAAGAGAACATAAATAACAACTTTTGAACAATATCAGTTTTCATGACATCTTTTAATTGCTTGTCAAGGTAGATAAATTTACTTTTCCAAAAAATTTAATTCATTTTATACTGTATAGAAAAATACAGGAGTTTTATAATTTTTTTTTTTTTATATTATATTATGTTTGATGTGAAAAAATTTATCTACAGACTCAATTTTTTTGCTTTTTTTCCGATAAAGCTATATTAAATTATAAAATAATATACGTATATTTATAAAGATAAAAATGCTTATTAATTTTAATTAATTCAAAAAATGATCTTCTTTCGTTATAAACTCTGTTTAACGAGTTGATAAACCTTTTCCCTTCAGCTTTATAAACTATAAATTCATTTTAATATATAAAATAAAAATTTCAGATTTTAGGAACTTGATACCATTAAATCTTCAATGTCAAGTTAATTTAAAATTTATATCTGACAATAATAAATTGGCGCAATATATTATAATATACAATATATCACGAATAAAAAATTTAATACTATTTTCTTTGTAATACAAGATTTTAAATTATCAAAAAATATATCACATTTATTATTAAGCAATTAACATGTTGCAGGAGTTAAAATGTAATTATGTATGAATTTATTAATATCTGGTGAATCACCTCAAATTATTTTTCACATAACACTTATTTTACTTAGAAAATATACAATATTATTCAAAACTTTTAATTGTAAAAATGTAGTTCATTAATAAAACTTAAAATCAGTATTTACTTCTTCTATTAAATTTATAAAAACTATTTTTCATTTAATAAAAATTATTAATACAAGTGATTTTAAAATCAAAGAACTTTTTTTAATAAATGACTAATTTAAAATTGAAAAAAATTATTATTAATATAGTATAAAATCCATGGTTATTATTATATAAAAATTAAATAATTTGACTAATGATGAAAGATTTTATTACTAAGAAAATTTAAATCATTTTAAAAAATATACTCTAATTATAATCTAAATTATAAAATTATACTTTTCTTTTAGATTTTTTCCTGATATTTTACCTTACGTTCATTTTTCAAACAAACGTTGGTCGAGTAATGTCGCTTCCGTCACTTGTGCTCTTTTAATTTATATGGGCACTCTTGGTGTAATTACTCTAAAATAAATTAATGCGACAAGGAAATGTAGGAAACCATAAACATTGGTCACTCCTACCAAAAAGATTGGTATCATATTGGTGTTAATAAAGGCCAGAATAGTTTCTCAAATAGAGGTGCATATTCAATAATCCGTGTTAATGTTAAAATGTAGCTAGGCAAATTTCGATTATTTGTAAGCTAAATCATGTAATAACTTCGAAACTCCATTTTTTACACACTAACAATGTATGTAAATCTTGTGTCAGTAAGTTTATAAATTCCAATGCATTTACTAAATCTACTGTCGCGATATAGTCGATCAGGCCACAAGTACATAAAGTTAACCACAGGTGCAGTTAATCATGATTTTCGGATAAGGACATGATTGGTGTCAAGTTAGTTAAATTATTACAATCTGATAAAAGAAGGTAAACGAATCTGAAATGTAATGTCGTTTTGATTTTCGTAAAAATGACTTTCGGAGCTTTGAGCTTTTTTATCAATACATATATGGAATAATATTCAACTAAGTTTAATGCGGATTTGCAAAAGCCAACAAAATCCAGCAATCACAGAGAATTAAAGTCATATCATTTTTTCTTTAACAGGGTCATTAATTTTAAGATTATCTTTTTCATTCGTTGCAATAAATTTATATAAAAATTGTATTTCCATCTTAATTCTTTTAAAATTAATATAGCCTATCTTGCATGTTACAGCGAAACTCAAACCTTTGATGTTGAAACTACGTTTAGATTCACGAGAATACTTTCTTCTTTACTAAACAAGTTATTATTTATTTGGTGATTTCTTTATACAAATTTATTGAAAAAAAACATATTTTTGTCTCAATCCAATAAATAGTTAATTGATCTTTCAAGATAATTTATAAAAAAAATCATTTAAGATAAGCTAATCATAAATCTCATAAAAATAAAAATATGTTCGTTCTAAAATTAGTAAAGCATACAATTTATTTGAAATTTCTTTAAGATTATAACATTAATAAATAATCATATTACGTTTTAATAAGATTTAACGAGTTCACTTTCGTTCTTTTCCTGCAAAATATGAAGACAGTCTCAATCATCTAATAAACCATAATTTACTTTCGTATATTTAATATGTCTACCGCTACGTACACAACCAGTAGTGTAAAATAATTTATCCTCATTTGAATAGAGCTAAATGAATATAAAAAAAAAAAAACTGGAGTGAATTAAATTTGATTAAACACATCTATTTTACTATTAATAATTAGTATTTTAATAAGAATTAATAAATGAGCACAATGAGGTCATTTAACTTTATAATTATACTTTGTGGTAAATTAAGTACCATAATTCATGTTTATTTTATATTCTGGCCTTGTATAATAATTTTATGTATCAGGGAATTCTTTATATTAATGTTTAAAAGGTTTTTAAACATTCAATATAATATAATGTTTTAAGTTTTTAAATTCATGTGAACACGTTAATTTTTGACTGTGTGAATTAGGAACTTTCTCATTATCAAATATTTCTACTTTGTTATTTTATGCAATTATGTCATAAGTCATATTTTTAAAATGATTAAAATATAATTATTTCTAATACGAATGATTTAAATTTTTTTTCTAAAAATTTTACGAATAATATATTTAAAATCTGAAATTTTAGAAAAAAAAACTACAACATCAAATTTATTTTTTTTTTTTATATTAATTGCCTATCCTACATTAAATATAATAATATTTTGTTGAAGTTTAAAATGTTTTATTTACTTGATGTTTCTTAATTAATACAACATTTACATTTTTGAAGCATATTTTTTGAATCAATAATATAGCGTTATAAACAGATGTTATGATTATTTTTACACAAAAATTTTAGTATAGATCTTATAAGTTAATTATAATTAGAAAAACTAATTAACTTTGAAAATATTTATATTTTATTGAATTATAAATTGAGATTGATTGAATAAAAATTAATTAAATTATAAGTAATAATTATATCTATAGTAACGTGTTGTTATGCTAGATGTATATTTATCATCCAAATTACAACTCATTAAATTAATCTGTTTTCATTAATCTAAAATTGCACGGAAATAAAGCTTCGTGTATTTACACATGTTTATAGCAGTAGATAAAATACTTGATTTTTCATGTCACCGATTAAACACATTGTATTTTATTTTTATTTTAACATGACCAATAGTTTTTATAATAAAACGTGATTTCATCACTTCAAATCTTTTAAATGAATATACGACTATATATATACATATATATATATACATATATTAATATACGAATACATTTAATGTGATTTTTGAAATGAAGCCTTTTCGTAAATTTACGAATAAACCTATACATAACAATTATTATATCTGAATAATTTCGAGTGAGGTGCATTTCTTTTCATTCATAACATTTTTTAATTATTCATTACGACCTCATAATTACTATTACCACATGTTTTAATTTTATAATTATGGGCATGATACTTAATATTATATTTTACATCCTTACTACTATTATTAACTTGTTAATAAAAAAATTTATAGTTATAGTTATAGTTAAAACATTTATAATAGCTATAATTATAGTTAAGTTATAATGGTTACAGTTAACAGTTAAAGTTATATGATTAACTTCTGGTGCTTTCAACATCTAAATCTTATGTCTCTTTGGTAATTGCAGCAGAATTCTACTAAATCATTTAAGGTTGGTATCGATTTTTCTACACATATTTTTTTATATAATAATAAATTTTTACACAGATTTAAAATGATTCATTATAGAAAAAAATTTAAGGTCAAGTACCTAATATTTAAAGCATACGATAATGTTTTCTAACGTTACTATTTTTTTTATTGAGTTTACGTAATATATAATTTGATAGTTTAAAAAATATTTATATATCATTCAAACAAAAATTTTTTACCATTTTTTATAAATTAATTTACATATGATATTATTTGCTAAATTTTCTTTCAAAAATTTAATTCTAGTTGCGTATTCAACTTCTTTACTATAAATGAAATTATGGATGTCGTGTATCATATTTTCTTGATTTTTTATAAAACTTTGTTACAATTTACATATCTTTAACCTGTTTATACCTTTTTATATACATTAATATTCCTGTCAAGTTCTACTTAACCAATAATTTTTCAAAATTGCTTATCAATTTCTGATTTATTTTTTTATAATATATTTATTTCAACAAAACATTCAAAAGTACTTAAGTAAATGCAATGAAAATTCGTATTTTTCTCCTCGTGGCTAACAGATTTTTAAAAATAAGTAAGCTTAGCAGGTATCGTTTTGACCGTTCCAAGTAGTTTAATTAAATCCCCTAAAAATTTATATCTGACTTTACTACGGAGAAAAATACATACCTGGAATATAAAACTAGTAAGCAATACACTGAAGTAACTTATGCTTTCGTTACTAAATTTTTACGAGGTTTCTGTTTCACTAATTCCTATGAACTGAGATGGTTCTTTGTTATTGTATTAGTAATCTTGGATAAACTAAACAACTACTTTTCGATTATTATTTCAAGATATTAACTTACATTTTTCGAATTTTATTTTTAACATTGCCAATTAAAATAAGATTATACATATAAATAATTTTAATTGTTGTTTCAGTAATTGCTCGAGAACATTTTCCTTATTGAAAAAAATAAAGGGTAATGGCCACATTTTATCATAATTTTCTATTTATTTTATTAATTAGGTATCTCAGAGATCCAGTGTGTGTTTATCTTATATGTACTTACGAGTATTTATGCACCTTGGATGCAATTACCCTGTGTGTTCTAGCGTTTATTCACTTCTGAGCTATCTGTACACCTTCAGTGTAATTACTCTTCCGCAAATTTGAGCATCGGGAAAACATAGTTATAATAATCAATGGTCAATTTTAATGGAGGAATACCCCATTATTATATACCAAGTGTTAATGGAGGTTAATACAGTTTCGCAAGCTAAGGCACGTGTTAGATAATCTTTAATGGTTGTTATAAATAGTCCAAATATCGTTACGTACATTTTACATTAAGTCCGTTTATTATCCACAATAAACGATTATACATCACTTTCGCATAAATACCGATAATAAATCAGCGATAAATATATTAGCGACATATCTCTTTAGTAAGACGAATAAATTCTCGACAAAAATTCGTTAATTTATCTTGACATTAGATTAATGCACGAAGCAAGTATAAATAATACTCTTGCTTCAAAATTGCTTGTAAATCCATAGAAATATAGTAGCAATGAATAAAAGCTATGCAACGGACGTGCCAAGCTCATTCAATTAAATCGGCTTTAAAAAGAATATTAAGTTTTATCGACTATAAGAGCTTGTAAGGCGACGAAATCTTTGACTCTTTGTATGCAAATATGTAAATTCCGTGGAGCAGCATCGACCTTGCGCCAAACAAAGAATCTCAGCAATCTCCAACATCAAAGGCGGAAAAAGCGTGGGTGAAAGATACTCTCAAAAAGAGAAAGAAAGAGAGAGAGAGAGAGAGAGAGAGAGAGAGAGAGAGTGAGAGAGAGAATGAGAGAATGAGAGAAAGCGAGAATCCAGTGTCAAACAACGATGTTGGTCTCGGTAAGTAGTTGCGATCGGCTTGTGGTCAGATATTCCACTTTCCTTAAGTGGTAACGATCGACTTGCGCTGAACCGACGAACAAACCATAATCTATTCATTGTCCACGAAAAACCGACGAATGGAAAAGTAGACTAGTAGTGAGAGGAAACAGAGCGTGTGACTTTCAAATACTAAATCATTACTACTCTAGAAGCTATTAGAACTTGGCGAAGAGGATAGAAAAATAGAGGAAAAATCCGAAAAGATTCGATTGGAGATTATGCATTGAATTAGTGAACCCATCAAAATATTTTCCTTCGTGAATAAATTATTTGACATTTATGTAATTATGTGTTTAAGGGACCTCACTTGAGTTTTCGAGTTTTTTCGTGATATCACGATATAGTAAAATTGTAAAAAGCACGTACACTCATAAAAGTAAATTTGAAGTTTAAAGATATAATTCCAAATGATCTCCAAGATAAAAAGATAAAGAGGATGGAGTGATAAATATTTTTAATAATGAGGTTTTTAAAGCAAATTTTAATAAAGTTGTTAATATTATGAATTAAACATCGAGAAATTGAACGTTCGCTGACTAAAAATTTACTTGAGATCAAATTTACTCGATAATTATCAAATTTACATTTGATTTAAAAACATAACTGTTAATTAAGTTCAAATATTCCAAAATATTCTGCGGACGGAGTGATAATCTTTTATATTCTACCAATTATTAATTTGTGTTTGGATAAATGCAAATTGTCATAATCATGAATTTTTCAACACATGTAAATAAATTGGATGAGAGTAAAGAGTAAGAGTAAAAAAAAAGGAAGAAACATCAGCGCAAGACTTTCGGCAAATGGTCAATAAGCGACCCTTTTTGTGGCCAAGTTTTCGTACAAAAAATCGATCTCAAACATAGTTCGCGCTCGCAAAAAAAGACATTAATCACGATTACAGGAGTATAACTTAATTAAGGAACATGGAAGCATTCGACCGATAAATTGAGTAGTCCTGAAACAACTTTGGAGGAGCCGTGGCACCGAAAACCGAGGCAACGCAGAAATTGAAGCCTCTGATATCAACGAAATTAATCACGCGTTAGACCTTAGCCTCGAGGGCTCAAAATTTAAGAAGAATTACGGAGCCAGAGACGAAGATTCGAAATTTAGAGTGCCGATGCAGCGAAGGCACGGAATGATTTGACAATTTAACCACTGAAAATGAAATAGGAGTCAGTTTGAGTGGAGGGAGGGGAAGCTGTCGTACACATGTTATCCGTGCGGGGATAACACGAGGACGAATAATTGAATTGATTCGGCGATCAGCGGCGATGTTGTACCCTCTCTCTCTCTCGATTGCCGTGAGAATGCAATTCCATTGGCTCAAAGCGAGCAAAAGAAATTGAGAGAGAGAGAGAGAGAGAGAGAGAGCGGAGGTTGGGAGACCACGAGGAGGATCGTGATTTGGAATGGAGGATTCGGTTTTAGCTGTCTCCCGTCGCAATGCCTCTTTTTAAATTGCAATCCAGTTCACGTGAATTAACGTCTCTCAACAACTTCCCCTGAATTCGCAGATACGAGCTCGCGATAAGCCACATGCCATTCACATCTATTATTATTTTTCTTGCGGCGGTTATCGGGAAACTGTAGATAACTCGCTCTACGCTTTACACGTAGTTAATATGAAAGAATTCGCGGGCATCGATTTTATCCAATTTTGAAAAATTCATAAAAGCGAATGTCACGGAGCAGCGGGAGCTGCAAAGGGGGTTTGGCGAGGTGGCGAGGGCGGACGGGAGGGGAAGGGGAGTTTCGAGTTTCTAAGTAGGACACGCACTAACATAAACAATTGGATTAGTCGTTGGCGGACAATTTCTTCCCGTTGCATTGGCAGTTATGAAAAAGGATTCTCCAACGAGATTAAAACATTTTCATTAGTTGGACTGTGAGAGCGCAGCATTCGAGGGGTTGCACTGAATAAGGAACTAGAGAGGATGCCTGGTGGAGTCTCTCAAGGAGTCGAAAAATTTATCTTTGAACGCATTACAATAAAAGTACCATTCATTGAGAGAATATATGTAACGTGATTTATTCCCACACGTCGTTTTCACAATGCATGGCTCCCGAGATAAACCGAAATAACTAGAAACAGTATCGTAAAAAATGAGCTTCGTAACGACACACGGGGTTGCGGCAACGCAAACAAGATATTTCAGTGTCCTATCGCCAAGGATGCACTCGCTCACGGTTCGAGAGAGCGAAATGGAGAGAGAGAGAGAGAGAGAGAGAGAGAGAGAGAGAGAGAGGAAGAGAAATTAAGCGAGTCAAGAAGGGGGTGGGTGGCAGCAGCGTCGCGATTGGAGATAAAATCTGATTCGGATCCAGGTCACAATCTTGCGAGGAACTCACAGGGCGTGCGCTCGCCTCGTTCACTCCCCCTCCCCCCGCGACAACCCCTTCGGCAAAGATTACGTAACCAGAGAGAAAGAAAGTGCGAGTGGCCGGATATACTGCAGTGGTTGGCTAAACCCGTCCCACCCCCGCAGGAGGACAATAACGACAGAGCAATTAACCTTAGGCGACAAAGGAACTCCCGCGCTTATGGCTCCGTGTGGCCAAGATGCTGTGGTCCAAGTTGGAGTTTGGCGGAAGTACTGAATTAAACACCTCCGTGACATCTATTCAGACGCCGTACCGGGGGAGTTAACTTACTACGCGTAATTTAGTGTGATTTTAATGGCTAATCAAAACTTCCCATTGGCAACTGCTGAAATCGCTTGTTTGTTTTATATGATATTTGTACTTGTTTATGCACTCGTTATCATATTGATGATTTGCATTGTAACTACTTATGTTATCTTTTCAAATGAATTGAGTACCAAAAAAAAAAAAAAAAAAAAAAAAAAAAAAAACCTTGATAACATACAAATGCATTATTAAAATCATTTAAATTAAAAGTTTCATTTTTTTTTGAAACAGCTATTTTGATTCATAATATTAATTACAGAATCTTCGAAAAGGAAATATCAATGTTAAATATCTTCAAAATTTAAAATCAATTGTAGAAACTAAATAATATTTAATCATAACGTTCTACCGCAAAAAAAATGTATTACTAATAAATTTATGAAAAAAATTACCAATTTAAATTAATGCTACTGAATCATTGTTATGAATAAGAAAATAATATAAACTATCATTAAATATTTAATTAATGACAAAAAAAATCATTCGTTAATCTAAATAAATATAAAAAGAATATTATAAATATATACGTATACATATATATATTATACTTGAAAGATTTTAAAATATATTTTAGAATATTCGTTATTTATCTTTACCGTAACAAATTCAAGTAAAGAAGTTGTTTTATCATTTCAATAAAAATGCAAAGATATAAAATTTCGATTTTGAAGTTATGAAATTATTATTTTAAATCTCGAATTTACGATTTGAAAATATCTTAAAATATATTATTAAATCAAATAAAAAGGACCAGAAATATACGTCAAAAAATGACCTGGAAAATGCGATAAAATTTAAATAAAAGTGACATATAAATACGATAAATTTAATTTCACGTGCATTCATTAAATTAAATTTCGATAACAGTTATAATAGTACACTCGTGCATTATGTTGGTCATTAATTTGAGATAAATTAAACTCGAACAGGATTGAAAAGTAAGCACTAATCATTGAGTGAAAAAAAAAGTCGGAAAATCAGGGCTTTCATACGGGAGAAGCGAATTAAAACTTGTGAAAATGTTTAATGTGAACTCGAGAATGACAATTAGAGGCTGGGGAAATATCCCTGTTACCCATTATTACCGAGGCTAAGCAAAGCGTAAAAGAAGGAGGACGATCAGGGGTGGGGATGGGAGGGGAGGGGAAGGGGGGGGAGTTGGTTATTCTCCCTAATCGATCTCCAAAGTTCGCAAGAAAAAGACAAGTGCACCGGAGGTTCGGAATTCTATCGCCTGCCTCCCGTTAGTCCCGGCGCTTGCATCGGCCGGTCACTGGTCGTTGCGCCTCGCCCAAAATGAGGTCAAAATCCTCCCCGGGAAGTGGAGCTACTCTGCCCTGCCCTAGTCACGGAGACGAGCTCTGGACCGACATCCTCGCCTCGCCTCGTAGGGCATCACTACGCGCGGCGACCGAATCCACCCGCGGCAGCGGGAGCGGGATGGGGTGCCACGAGGGTGGGTCTCGGCCGCGGAGCAGAGGGCGCTTTCAAAGTGGGGTGTGGCGCGTTGAGTTCAAGGTGAAATTGCATTTTCAACTTGTTGATGTGAGGCGCGGGTGGCCGTTCGTGTGGCCGTCCGTTCGTCCATCCGTCCGTCCGTCCGTCCGTCCGTTCGACCAACCGTCCGACCGTCGGTCCGAGACTCCGTTGCGCGAGGTCGAGGCGCGAGAGCCACCTCCGGGATGGCGTGCCGGTCAAGCGCACCCGGTGCGACCAACTTCGAGACCAACTTCGAGACCCAATTTTTGTTACGGCCAACTTCATCCCCCGGCGACGCTGTCGCATTGTTGTGGAAAAACCCCCGCAAACTTTTCCTATCAATTTTAGCGGTGAATGCTTCGTTTTTTGCCTCGTGATTCATTCCCAGAGCAGGCGTTAAATATTAATTAGTTCTTGAAATTTATGTAATCTGGCAGCATAATAAAAGGTCTGCCATAGTTTTGGGATTGTTCAATCCATGTCGTTATTAATGCGAATAAAAAGTGGACTTTTGCTGGGATATTTGTAACGATATTGTAAAATTCATATACCGAAGTGTGAGCTTCTTAAAAATTTACTCTTCTCACATTATAGGCCATTGTGCTTGATACATTAGTTAAAAATTTAAGCTAAAGGGCATTTTTTTTCAACCGCAAATTACACTCATCAGCTGAATTTATTAAACACTAAACTTTTAATCTTTGCAATAATATACCGAGATTGTGCTGAAATAAAAATTAAACTAAATATTATACTTTATGCTTAAATTTATACTTGAAATTTTTATTCAAATGTAAAATGAGGCAGTAATTTAATAAAAAATTTACTTCAAGTATTTCACTCAACCTACAAAATAATAACTCAATTTTTTAATATTTTATCTATAGAAAATTTCTATTTTTTATACATTTGTCATAGGGGGAAAAACTCAATGATGCGAATAAAAAGATCGTAAAATAGTCACTATGAAAAGCAATTTTTCATTCAGAATTCTGCTGTCATTGCTAAAACAACTTTATAATTAATCTAAAAAAATGTCAATGTAAAATATAAAAATATTCAATTTAGTTTAATTAAATAATAATTAAATTTTATAATGCAATTTTTATTTAAAGATATATACTCTTTTATTTCATTTTGTTTATTATTTCTCACATAGAGATATATAATTAAGTTTAACATGTACCACTTAAAAACAAGGCAAAGAAATCTTCAAATTTAATTTCACCTAATGTATATTTTAATGATAATTGCTCACGTTTAATTAGAATCAATATTTTATGCATTATGCTAAGAAATATTTAAATTTTATATGCAATGAAATATGAATCCTAGTGTATCTTTTTTTCGTTCGTATCAAAATATTAGTTAAATGAAATACAATATAATGTTGCTTCAGTATATCTCATAATTAACCAAATAAATAATTAGTTTTATAATGAGATAATATTTATTTAAACTTTTTCGAATAAAAAACAATAAATTGTATAATTATCAATTCCTATTTAAATATTATTAATTTTTTATTCGACCACAATAACAATAATCTTTGTATTTTGAAAAGTCAAAAATATTCAATTTCTCATAACTCTTGATCACGATTTTCAAATAATATTTTAAAATATAAATGAAAGAAATACGAGATTTTTTCCTCACTTGCATTAAATCAAATATGTATTACTTTGTCATATTGAACATGTACTATTTAAATGGAATTAAATTAATGCAATTCTTGTTATAAATATTGCATGCAAATATTAATTTGATACTACATATCTTTCATCTCCAATTTTTATTAATAAACTTTATCAAATGACACGTTTTAATTAATACACTTTATCTTTTTTTCATCAAAGAATATGTAATATAATAAAAACCGTATTTTGGAAAATCGAAATTTCAAATCTAATAGTTTAAGAACGTGAGTAATAATCGTAAATCTTTAATATTAATCATCCATAATTCTTAACAAAATTTCTGTAAGTTCTATAAGTTCTGTTTCAATAAATTTCATTATATTAAGATCAATTGGAAAGCAGAAGGTTGAGGAAATAATACTTCGTTATGTACTAGTTTTCATTGTACGTCTTTTCTGTTCAATGAAATTTTACTAAAGTTACTGTCTTCTAAAGCACAAAATGCTATGATATAAGAAGTATTCATAAAAAATAATAAAGTTATAACTTTAAATACAAAAATAAATCAACAGTTCAACATGTATTTTAAATTATTTTTCAACTAAATTACTTTTTAAAATCTCTAATGCTAAAAACTGAAAAACTGCTACCGCACCAAAGAAGCAATCGAATTTTTTTAACCAAAAGTTAGAAAATTTGATCCCAACATAAAAAAAAAAAGAAATCTAAATGAACTGTAAAAACTTCTATAAAAATATCGTACGACTAAAAATAATTTAAAGAAGATTTTTGCATCATATAGTTTCATTAAGTAGACAAGCTAAATAATAAGAGATATGGGTATGTCTGACTTATTATTATAGCCATTCTTTTATATTTTTTAGTTTTTTCTTTGAAATACTTTCTGTATGTTTTTATCAAATTGTAATATTTATAGCGTACTTCGTATTTCATTAATTTAAATATATCTCTAAATTTTTGTAATGAATTATGTAGCTCGACATAAATTGCGTATTCAATATTTTGTTCTTAATAACAAGATAAATTGTTAGATATTATCAAAATCTAAATATAAACATAAATAATATTTTTTTATTTTATTTTCAGTTAAAAGAAAAATTAATAAGTTGTCGAGAAAAGATTGTATAACTATCGTATAAAAAGTTCAAAGTGATTTTTTTCTAGCATTTTTTTGCTTTCATAAAATATATGGAATAAACTTATCAAGGAAAATAGATGTAATTTGCAGTTGAAAATAAATTAGCCGATAATGGGATAAGTGGATATTCATAGATAGAGTAATCATCATTTGTGAGTCGAAATTTTCATCACACTCATTTGTTAGGAAAGGGATAGTGTATGTAGTCCATACATTTAGTATATACATAGGTACATTGTATATTTAATGTTATACATATCCTATAATTTGAATGGAAGATTAACTGCCTCGAAAAGAGTGGAAAGTCTTTTAAAGCATATAAAGTAAACACTCATCCGTTCATTTTTTTAAAAATACGTTTTTTATATTCTTCTTTGACAGTTTTCTCGCCCTATGAAATAAAGGTTAAATAGTAACTTTTCACCGTCTCTATACTATAACTATATATTCCAGATTAGTTTTATTGTTTATGAAACAAGAAGTTACATAATACTGTTACATTCACAGTCCTATGTCATTGACCAGCGTAGTTCCAATCTCAGGTGCCAGAGGGCGCAAGCTAATACTCAAGAGAAAAGGTATCTACCATTTTATTGGACATATTTACTAAAATTAATACACAATGTGAAACTTTAATTGTATTTCCTTTACTCGTTAAGGCTTGCATAAGTATATTAAAATTACAATCAAAATAAATATTATAATCTGTATAATTTATTTTAAGTTTAAAGTCATTAAATTAAATTTTTTTTTAAGTAAATTAATGTATTATAGTTTAATATTAAACTTATTCAACTTTATTTTAATTTGTTAGAAAAGCCATAATTCATGAAATTATATATTTATATTTGAAATCACATATTTTTTATTAAATAATACCAATTGAATGTAACGTAGATTCAAATCCAACCATTCATAAAATTATGTTTCATTTGCAAATAATACGTACTATTTTAATAATTGATTAAAAGGAGTATATAATAAAACAAGTAATAATGTGATAAAAACACTTAAATATTCATAAATACTTATTAAAAATAATTTATAATTATATGATTACTTGTGTGTTAATATTATCAATTGGTTAATGACACAAAGCTTATAAATAAATATTAGGATACGGTAATATTTAAATAAAAATTAAAATTGTATTAAATTCATTTAAAAAAAATATTATTTTATAATAAAAAACTAATTGTTTATCAAATTAAATTGCAAGTAATATTGTATAATTACAATTATAAATATAATTTGTAAAATATTATAAAATATTCTTAAATTAAAAAATAAATATATTTATAATGAAATATTATATTATTATGACCTTGAATGAATCAAATATTTTACAGATTTTTAATATTCTAACAAAATATATATTTTCTTTACATTTATTTTAAGATAGATTTTATGTATTTAGAGCTTGAATAAAATTTAAAGTACATTTCGTTAAAAATGAGTGTATTATAGAAATAATAAAAATCATATCTAACAATTACAATCTAAAAATTTATTGAAGTATGAAAAAGATGAAAGTAATGGTGTATAAATATTCACAGTGAAATTTATGTCAGAAATTTTTTTTCTTTTTCCTTTTATTTTTTTTTTTTTTTTTTAAAAGAAAAATGGCAAGTATTCAAATATAGAAATCCTGCGCCAAGTATTAACTCTTAGAAAAGACAGGAAAGAATGTTATTTGATATTTTTCAATTAATTTCTATGATTAAAAATGCCTTATAATTAAAACCATTAATCAATTTTGTTACCTATGTTAAACGAGCTCAATAAATTAGTCAGAATCAAATTATCTTGCTCTTCAATAAAAATACTCGGTAAATATTCTAAAATGAAAACTAACGACTTTTATAATAAGAGGAAGATACAGGGAAAGAGAGAGAGAGAGAGAGAGAAAGAGAGAAAGAGAGAAAGAGAGAAAGTGGGATGAATAAATGAATAAGGATGGAATAGTTACAAGACCTTATATATTTGTGTGTGTATTTGTGCAAGGAGAGCTGATTGTGCACGTATACACGCAAACGAACGAGAGAAACGCGCGACTGATAACCTTTTTCGACACTCTGACAAACACGCCCAACTCTCTTAGTCTTGACTAATTACGATTGTGGAAATACATGTACACTCTAAAATGAACTTAGACACCCGCGCACAACTCGAGATGAAGAAAGCAAGAGCATGAACTACAAAACTAAATGGATAAATATGTTCGTTAATTGCAAATTTTTTACAACAATCTTTTATCTTACAAAAAATTTTTCTCTTGCAATTTAAATTAAACAAAAGTATAATTACAGTAAAACAACTACGGAATTTAAATATTGAAAATGTTTTGCAATATAACATTTAATATCATATTAATTGTATTTTTATTAAAAAACATCTAGTTTTTATAAAATTTATACGTTGTACACCTAATTGTTTTATTATTCATAAGTTTTTTTTTTGTCAAAATTAAAATTGATACTACATTACTCAAGTAATAGAACTGTAGCACGAATCTTCATCAATTATTTCTCAAACACTTCAAAGCACTTGGAGGAAACAATTTTTTTTGAACAAATATTTTGCGAAAATTAATAATAAAATAATTATTCATAATAAAAAATAAGATATCAAATAATAAAATATTTTTTAACTTTGTACTTAATTAAGCATGTTTGTAAATTTCTGTATTCTATATAAATTTGTGTAATAATACCATTATTACGAGAACGTATTGTAACAAACAAGGAGTCTATTTATTATCTAAACAATGAGATGAACAGACTTTTATTAACATTCATTTTCTGTAATTAATATTTTATATTTTAGTGTAAATCTCTCGTGTATACTTTAAAAACAACAAATATCAATTAACCTAATTAATTTTATCTTGTCTTTAATATATTAAACATTGATCATACAATATATTTAGTAAATTTCTAATTATTTTGTGATATTTATCACTTGTATTTCAATGTAACAATTTCCATTAAAATGCTTTATACCGGGAAATGTATTTATTTTTTGTATATGTTGTGTAAAAAACTATTTCATGAATCTGCGAATTACATACCGAATTTACCTAAATGAATAACGTTGGATATTAAATTATTTGAAGACTTCTGAATTACCTTATGTCACAATATTTCAAATGCTTAAAAAATTTTATAACTTACAACTAGCTAGCTGAACTAGCCTCCTATATTTATCTTAGAACAACAACTAAATATATATGTGTGTGTGTGCGTGCGTGCGTGCGTGCGTGTGCGTGTGCGTGTGTCAAAGGATATATATGTACTGAAATACAATGCAGTCTTATAAACAAATACCTGTCTTTTTTTCACTTTATAGACAAAATTTATTTCGAATTATGAAGTTTCAAACTAAATCCCAATTATTATAACTTACTCGATAAATTCCACTGACAAAAACGAGTTTGTAAAACGCGTTTATTACTTATTATTTAGAACACGTACACCGCAATCAAATCCACGTACATTGAATTCTACTTTATTCCCATGGAAAGTAATCAAAATCCAGGGAGAACAAAACACGAAACCGAACAATAAGTTTGCACGCAGCTGTGCTAAAAAATCCCGCAAAACAGCTTTTGCTCAGAGTGAAACGGTAAGACGTATTTTATGGGAGGCGCTACACGTAAGTAATAAAAAAAAAAAAATCACAAGAAGAAAGGATTGCTTCTCAAAGTTTTCAGGCGGATGCCGGAGCGACAATAGTCCTAATAAGTGCAACACCCACGCAAAAGGATGCTCGAGCACGAGGAAACGAAACTAAGAGGCATCCTATCCTGCAAGATCAAAGGATGGGGAGGCGTGACCTCGAGAATCGGGGACAATGAATGCCTGGACCATTTCTCATTACTCTTTTTCCAGTTGTTTGTTTTCTCTTGGCTTCCATCGCAAAAATCTCCTCGTATCGATCGCCAGAGACCCCAGTGAGCATTAGTTGATTTTAATCAGATACGACCCTGGCCTAGCTATAAAGGGTGATTACTGGGAGGAAACCGCGTTTATCCAAATGCGTGCCCCAACTCGAAATCTTGCTGAATTTTCTATTTCGCGCGCCTCCCTCCCCCCCTTCTCTCTCTCTCTATGTAGCATTTTCTCTTAGGAAAGCTGAACGAAAGCTGAGGATCGGAACACAAACGAAATTGCGAAATCAAAATCTCCTGTTGAGCTGAGAACTCGAAATTGTGAAACTTTGAATACATAAAATCCGGAGTTATAAAATAACCATTGGTAGATTGTACTCATGGATACTTTGCAACTCCAACTTTCTTTCCAACTACTCCATGAAATCGTGCTATTCCAAACTTTTGAATTCAAAATTTTATTTCATTTTCCACTACTTTTTGTTTATGAATTTATAAGAATAATGGAAGCTTGGAATTTTTAGATACATCTATTTTTAATTTATTTATTAACATAGTATTAAAACATCTTGCATATGTATTGCATTAATTTAAAAGGAATTCACATTCTTAAAAAATGTTTAACATACAATAAATAATTCTTTTGAATATATATTTAGTCTGCACAGATAATTTCAACTGTATAATTTAAAATAGCAGTCGTAAAAAGTTGAATTAAATATTCAAAAGTGCAAGTTCATCAGTGTTGCAAATGAATAAATCGACAAGATTAAAAGTAGAATTTATGAAAAAAATTTTTTAGTTATTAACACGGATCATAATAATAATTTATAATATTTATAAATTGCATAATATTAAGTTTATATTTTTCATTTAACATTTTTATAATTACAAAACCACACATTTTCCCATACCAATATATATTAAAAAAATTTAAACCATTATTCTCATTAATCAACTTCATCATTGTATATTTTCAAAAACCTAAAATCCAGATTACGTACAAAGATTTCACGAGATACTTATGTATAGATACTAGCATATGAGCTTAAAGATATTTATGGATAGATGAACATTTTCTCCATTAATTTTATCAGATAAAATCTTTTTACGAAACTACGTCATTTATATTTATAACAATAGTTTGATATATAATCAAATTAAAGAAATTTTAGATTAATAAATTTAACGATGAATTTTTTTTTGTAAAATTCAAATTTTTAACTTTATTATATACTAATTAAAATTAAAAAAAAATAATGTAAACGCACTTAATATTAAATAAAAAAATTTATGTCATATAAAATATTAATTAAATGTATCTTTTCATATTTAAACCAAAAAATTTAACTTTAATAACATTTTTTATTCACTTTATAATTTAATATTATTAAAAATCATATTTTGATAACCATTTAAATATATTCATTTTATAAAGTAGTATAATAATTTTTAAATATATGAAAATAAAAAAAAAATAATTAAATTTCTAAATGTCGATCCTATAAATTTTATTTCCCAAATTGACATTATCTAAATTATTTATTTTGCTTTATTTTTTTTTTCATACACAAGGGTTGATAAATTTTTTAGCAAATATGTATGTATGTAACGATAAACCTTATTCTTTTATCAGTTTCTGTAAACCAAGAAACAATATTGCATTTCAAAAGAATTGCTTCAATGACTTCGTGTCACTCAAGTGTCATTTTCAGTGTGCACTTTATTTCAAGCTATTGATGTACATTTCAAAATTCAATTTTCTCGAAAACAAAAATTTCTTTTAATATTTTGAATATTCTTACAAAAATAAAAGACACTACATTTAATACAATTTTTATGACTTGATATATTCTTTTTAACTATTAAGTTTATGTAATTTACCCAAGATAATTCATTAAAAAAGATTACGAATCATAATTTAATACATTTAAAAAAAAGAATTAATTGAAATATTATTAAAAATAACAATAATAATGTATTTCACCATGTAATTATGTTAATTATATAGAGTCTAATAAAAAATATTCTTTAAAGGTATGCGCACGACCTTTATATTATTTTATCCTTTAGCTGGAGTAAATATAATATTCATAATATTCTTTTGAAGGGTCTTCAAACCTTTCATTATCCTTTATCCTTTTAATGCTAAAAGTTTTAACAATGAATAAATGAAATTTTTTCCAAGAACCTATTATTTAAAGTTTACATGAAAAGCAAATGAAAGGAATAATGAAAAAATCTATTGCCTATGGAGCCGGTCCGAAGTGGGAAGGGTAGACAAAAAATTGAAAAGAACCGATGTGAAAACAGAGCAATGCAACTCCATCAATTGTCCGATAGTTCTAAAGGTAGAACTACTAACTATAATGTAAATAGTTCCAGGATGGAATCCTTATTTGAAAGTTATTTTTTATTTGTTTTGTATTTTTAACTATTTCTCTTTTAATTATAAATCCATTCGAAGGTAATTAATTTATCTGAGTGGCTCCGCTTGTTATTCGTGGCACACACAAATACACAATAATTAATGTATGTTTCCAAATGAAATTTTAAATTTAATTTTATAGAAAGTACTCAAACACAAGTGTGCAAGTAATTTTAAATACAAATACACCCAATCGAATTTCAGGCTTAAAAGTCCCATTAAAAAATACAGCGCACTCTGTTCCTAGACCTAAGATTAAAAATTAAAAATAAATTCGAATCCATAATTCAGTTAGGCTGCCCGAAATTCACGTACGACAATCTACACCCACTTCTTCCTCCCTCGGAAGAATAAAATAAACTCCAGCGATTGCCTATTTCGACTACAGTGGCTTCGATCGCCGCTAGCCGAATTCAATCCGTCTAAATATACCGGTACCAACGAAAACACCCCAACAACAACAACCTCGTTACAAGACTTTTAATTTGTCCGACCTAGGGAACTAAAAAAAGAAGCGCAAGAGGAAGAGGAAGAAGAGGAAGTTCTGCCTTTTCTGGCGCAGGGGAGTAAAAAAAGCAAAAAAGCCAAAAAACAACGAAAAACAACGAAAAACAACAACAGCAAAAAAACAAAAAAAAAAAAAGAAAAGAAAAAACATCGATGCACCGAGCGAGTGTATGCTATTTATAGCGAGGGCGGCGGGTACACGACGGCTCAACGTCGTAAATACCCGTGCACTCTCTCTCCATCATCGAAGCTATGATTTACGTCCAGAGTACTCCCTCCTCCAATACTGAAAAAAGCCATGCTAAGTGCTGTATTAATTTCAAGCCCCGGTGTAGTCGTGCAGGGCGCGCGCTCTCCAGGGTGATCCGGGTGATCAGAGTGATCATTGGTCCCTAACGTAATCGAACAAAATCGGGCGCGAGAAGTCAAACGATTTTACCATTTTCCCGCGTAATTACACTGCACGAGGACGTGTTACTAACCATTTTCCGTTTTAGTTTTTGAAAGGTCGCGATTTATTGGGTAAACAATTATCCTGTCTATTGAAATATAATGAGGAGCACTGTTCTATAAAGTTTTATCTGGTTTACTTTTAGAAATAATCGATTCGGTTGTTTGATGGTATAATTGATTGCGGTAAATAGTTTTAAAAAATTTATCCATCAGCCCCGTATAAACATAAACAAAGTATGTCTAAATAAATCGCTAAAAAATAATTCTGTTTAAAAATTTTTTTACGTATACATTAAAAAAGAAATTAAATTTATAATCGCAATTTAATTGAATTTTTTATTTTCTGCTTTTATTTTATTAAATACTTTGAGCATAGATTGACTTTATGTTAATATCAAAGTAATACATTTTGATAAACTAGACCTTTACAATCACTATTCGTCGTAAGCTATTCAAACAAACAAAAAACGATAAAATGTACTCTTAAAAAGAATAAGATTTGAGAAAAATAACGTATTCAATTTGATGTTTGGAGCTTATCTCATCGTAACCTACAATAAAATATTTTAATAAATTATTACATACATATTTATATTTTACATTCTTTTACCTTTCTTGACTGCATAAAAATGAAATTTTAACTCATTAACAATTAATAAATAATTGTAATCATAAATGAGGCTCATCTTTACACGTATTTTTATTTTTTTTAAGATTTCGTCTCGAATATATACATATAATTTAACTTAAATTTATTGATAAAACAATGCTTATAGCTGTAAAAAAAAATACTTTTAGAAAAATGTTAAAGCAGTGAATATTAAAATTAATAATAATGAAAATTAAAATAGAACTGTAGTTAAAATTAATAATAATAATAAAAAAATATTAGTATTTATGTAGCAATCGATAGAAAAATGAAAATTCAACGCGTGTAAAGTCGGATCACACTATTCACTCATATTCCTTTCAAGTCTTTTTCTCGATTCTAAAAGGAGAAAAGACTCAAATTTCCTACTTTCTTGTTATTGGCATTGTTTGTGTTGAAAAAAATGAACAGGAAAAATGGAAAACCAAGAAGAATATATCTTCATCTTCTTAACGACAAATACGAAGGAATAATTGTAATTTCTTATTTTCTCTTATAGCTTTTTCCCTTGAAAAACTTTATAGTGCATTTATTGCAATAAAATTACTACAATAATTTAGTTAATTTAGACGAATTTTTCGAAATTTTAAATAATTAAAATAAAATTATTTACAGTAAACGTAAAATAATAAATAAAATTCATATATGTATTCTACAATTAAAAATCACTACACGTACATATTAAAAAAAACGTAGATACTAAAAATGAATTGTAGTGATTGAAAATTATTTGTTTTACAGCTATAAAAAATATAATCAGGATAAAGAAATGTGTATAATAATGTCGATAAAATGAAATAGAAATTTATTTAGTTGTGATTCAAATTTTATAATTATTTAATCAAATAAAAATGTCAAAAAGTTATAACAGTTTTTGTTGTCGTTGTCGTTGTTGTTGTTGTTGTTGTTGTTTCCATTGGCGTTATTCCCTGTTCCAGTTATAAAAAGAAGCGAACGAATACGAAAATCGACTCGTTTCAAAGATAGAATTACGAGAAAATAGATAGCGATATGATTTTTTCTAGACATACAAGCATCGTCAGCAGACTTGGATTTGATCCCAAAAAATGTGACACCCTTTACTGAGCCAAGATAATTGCGTCGGATATAGCAGTGTTACTTATACATCAGATTTGTCAAAAGTAGTATAAAATACCAAGGCGGATAAATCAGAATGTCAAGCATCCCGCTTATCGAGAGACGAGAAGAATTACGGGATCCAGCAATGAATATGTAACATCCAGCCGGTAAATACAGAGACAACAAAAAAGGGCAAAATTAATATTTTAAAATGCACGTCCATGGCTGGGGTAAAAAATGCAAATACCGAAATCGATAGGATGCCGAAGACGCGAATGCTAATTTATGGAGGCCAAGGCGTAAACCTGTCACTTGCAGTTTAAAGGCATTTGCCTAAAGCGACGGGTGTATCGGCGTACACGGGGGATAATCGACCACGTAGTCGGTATTATATTTCCCGTGCACCGAAGGGAGACCCGGTCGTCAAATGCCAGGAGATAGTTTTGAAGTTCCGCTTTCTCCGAGTTATGGCTGGCGAGTGTAACGGAAGAGGGGAAGTTCGGGGTCGCCGCTTCCGAATGAATTTCACCAGAAAATACTGATGGCTACAGTTGGCAGCAGCCATCATTGCCACAATGCCAGTTTAAGATAAGTAACACCTAACTTAATGCAGCTGCACCCCCGTTCAATTGAAAGGGTTGGGAATTTGTAGTGATAAGCTGGAATATAGGATTAGCTGATACGCCGCCGTTGTGCTTGTATCCGACTACTTTGAATGCCACTGAGAAGCCCTTAGAAAATCTGGTAAGACCTTACCTTGAGGCGTTGGCGGCGGGCGGGGGGGGGGTCGTCGTCAGGAACCTAGACCAAAGCCAAAATCTCTTTAGAAGAACCGGGTTAAGTATTGCATTTGATACCATTCAGCAGATTATTCAACAAAAACACATATTAAGGTCGATCAAAATTCTCTACTTCATTTTAAGTTGTTGGGAAACTTGAACGACGTTCTTATCAGAAATTATGTAACTATTAAAGTTTAATTTCGATAATATTTCACCAGCTACCAAGAGAAATAATGTGTTATAATAATAAAAGCAAACACTGTACAATGTTGTTGGCCCCAAATTGAGAAACATGATCTTCTCGTAACATGAGAATAAAGCCCTTTTATTAACAAGTCCAGATTTTTATTGTTAATAACGCCACTAAAAAAGTATTTCTCAGATTATTACTCTGTAAAAATAAAGTACAAGATTTAATACACAAGCTTAAATGATATTCATATTTTTAACTAAAATATCAATTTCGAAAATAAAAAATATAATTCATCTTTCTATTGTGTATTATCCAAGTCGTGATTTAGAGTCAATTTTTTAATTCTAACAATATATCGTTAAATTTATATATCTATAATCCGAAATGAAAGTGACGATTAGAATTTTATATACCTCTTTTATAGTGTAACAATTCATAAAAATAATAATAGCAAGCATTATTGAGTTTAGAAATAAAAAAGAGAATATTATCTCCTACTAAAATAAGTTACTTGAAGTTTAAATAGAGTGGTAAATTTTGTATCATACAGATTTGACAGGACCTTCGGATACAAAACTTACAGAGGCAACAGATGTTTCAAATGATTAATTGAAATAGTCATGGCCTTTTTCCTCGATATTTTATAGAATAAATACTATAAGCTAACCATGTTTACTATTTTTGGCGAACAACATTAATTTGAATAAATTGAAAAAAGTACATCCCAAACTGTCGTTCAGTTACCATTCCAAAAATAGAATACATTTACAGGAGAACCAATTTTGTAAAAAATTTACTTCACCAGAGGAATACCGATTTTAAAAAAAGCTTAGGAAGATTAAATAAATAGAAGACACTATAATAAATCAAGATTTAGAGTATTTGTGTGATAAAATCAATCCTGAAATAATTCGAAACCAATATCAGACAGAATTCAGATTCTACAAGTCAAACAAAGGTATTTTGCTCCATAATTCAAATCATGTAAGTATTTATTACTACTATTGCTTTTCATATCACTAGATATTGCGAACGATTTAAAAATTCATTATATCATTAAATAATTTCAAAATAATAATACTTTTATTTTTTAGCGTAAATTGAATTCAGAATATCTTTTTAATTATTTTTCAGTGTATCTAATTTACATTAATTTTATATTTTTACTTTTAATCTATCGAAAAATTCTATCTCGTGCAGCTATCTCATTAGAGTTCCATTTACTGCTCATTTATTTTTGATTCTGACTAATTTATATTTATTTTAAGATATAAAATTTAATTACTCCTAAAGTATTGAATAGAATTCAAAAGTCTTCTAAATTAAAATTAGTATAATATTATCAAAATTTGCATGCAATAATATTTAAAATACTACTGTTTAATAAATTCTGCAATAACTTAGAAATAATTAAGATTTAAATTGTTTTCAAATAGAAAGAATATATTTATCTACTTTGGATAACTTTATTTAATTAAATATAATACTGTATTCACTACATGAATACGAAATGAACTTTCGTATTTATAGCTATTCAACTCTATTATTACATCCATATCTTACATAATAATTAATGTTTAATCGAAGGAAATAATGTATTATTTACAATGATTTTATCTATTTGAATTGAAAATTCCGTATTCCAACTGCAATTTAATAAAGCTCATATCGTTTATTTAAATTTATTTTGGATATGCATCGAAATTTAACTAAAAAATTTAGCAGTCAATGTTATCTTCTCGAGCAACAAATTCGATTAATTTGATAGCAGAGGAAAATTGTCCAATAGTTACCCGAATATTCGTGTCCCCGATGATCGTCTAGTTTCTTAAATTATTTACAACATCAAATGCATCGCTTTCTACCTCAATTATAACTTCTCGAAACACATCTGTTTCTGATTATGAATACCCTCTGAGGATACAATGTGATCTTTATTTTTACTCATTAATGTTTCTTGTCAAGCAGCTTATCGCGATAATCTATACAAGGGAATGTTTTGTCCCTACTCATATGTGAATTAAGATGTATCTGTTGGTATAGAACTTATCTTGAATGTTTCTAGTTATTTATATATTCTTAATTATAGCTTGTACACAAATTTGATGATTGTAGCCTCGATTCAAATTCCCAGCAGCCATTGTGAAAAGATGATAAGGACTCAGCAAAAACATTCAAAATCCACTTTATAGTTAATTAAAGTGTTAAAAAAAATTTTATTTATATGTAGAATGTAAATGGTCAACGACAAATTTTAAATTTACAACATCATTCTGGATAATGGATGTTATTTTAAAAAATGAAATTCATCTCTCGTGGGTCGACAAATATTTCGTAATATACGTGTATACACATGTTGGAAGTAAATTAAAATTGTGATTCCACTATCAATTCGATGTCGCTCGTTGGATGAAAAATTTGAAATTGAGTAATTGTAAACATTGCCGGGGAAACTTAATAAAAGTGGAAATAGCAAGAGATGTAAGAAAATATTAATACACAACAAATAAAAGTGCACGAAACGAAAGCATCAATTTTCCTCAACCAGAAAATGCAATCCTCCATAAAAATAAACAGCGATTTTAGAGTGTACATCTGTTTGAAAAGCGGTCGGAGCAGCGATCGAGCAGCCGACATTTTCGAAAGCTCGTAAATTTTCGAGCACATCCGTGAAAATCGATGGCGCTCACTTACCGGAGAAACGAAAAACGGTGGATCGAGGTGAAAGAGAGGAGGGTGCGCGTAAACAAAAAGACGTCGACAGGTCGAGGGAGGCGGAAAAAGCGTGGGTGGCGAGTCAAAAAACGCGGCCTACGCTCGGGACTGGAGATGAAGAGATGGAGAGATGCAGAGAGGCGCTTAACCGGGGGGGGGAGGAGGCCAAATCGCCGGAAGTATGCAGCCGTGTGGCTGCAGGCCGCATAGATAGCCCAGAGAAACCAATAACCTTCGGCGCGCATCGAAATGTCAATGTACTGGGGTGGTGCGCGGGGGCGGCGGGGAGGAGTCAGGGTGGGGGGTTTTGGCGGGGGTAACCCGGGTGTGCGGAAATGACTCCGCGCCCCCTTAACCCGCGCGCGAAGACCGTCTCTCCCCGTGGGGAAACGTCGATTCAGCGCGGCCGAATTAGACGAAGATATTGCGCCCCGTGAGGCGGGGGGGCGGGCGGGTGACAGATAAGAGATAAAAAGATGAGAGATGAAAGGTCTGGGCGGCGGGGCGCGGTATTTAAGCCGGCTCCAGCCGGAGGGAAGAGCGAGCCCCATTGACCGAGGGTGAATTGAAGTAGGCACAACTACAAATTGGTGCGGAAAGAAATTCCGCGGGGGCGGGGGCGGGGGCGGGAAGGCTACGAAACTACGGCGCGCATGAATTTCGCTCTCTGATTAGCTCCGAGGATTCCGCCGACCCTCGTCGTGCTGCATGAGAAATTTTGATATTCGATACGAGCGAAGCACTTAATTCAATCGATCCCCCACACTCGCGCCAAAAGCCTTCGCTTATGTTTGATACATGTTGTACACTATATACATGCATATACATGTACATACATGTATTACTTAGCAAGGTGCCAGAAGGTGAGAGAGATATAGCAGTGACATAAATCTTCATGTTTACTTAATGTGCGTCCCAATTTTTACCTTCTCAAATAATTCGCAGACTTCCTTCTTTCTCCCTGGGATTCGCTAGAAGAGCGAGCTCGCTTTTTAGTTTGGAAGTATGTGACCTTTCTTTTCCGCTAATAAATTTCCTTACAACTATAAATTGATAATGTATTATTTTACATTTTAATTATAATGCCGGTAAGTTTTCCAGGCTCGTTTAAAACATCACGGCAGTACGTATAATTTCGCGATATTATTATTGTTTTACGCTGAAACCTTTTATTAGTGACATAAAAACATTTTTATAATAATAATACACATAAGCACTATATTACATAAAAATTTTTTTTCTTTCTTTTTATCCCGGATCCACTGAACAAACAGGAATTCTACCATAACTTCAATATTAGGAAATTCGTCTGGAATATATTCAACTTTAAAGGGAATTTTTATACCCGCAGTAGTAATTTCTACAGATGCACTAAAAGTTATTACATATCATAATGAAATGTTACTTTATGTCGCATATTTTTTTAAAAAATGCAATTTTTTTGTAATTGTATAATGTACATAAAATGCTAATGCACTTAAATATTATAATTTTTTCTCCAGACTTTAAAATCAATCTTCATCTTAAATTGAAAAGAAATTTTTAAAATAGATAAATGCTTTTAAAGAAGCTCATAGTGGAAAAAGGAGTGGTAAATTATATTACCGACTCAGCTCCTAATTCCTTTTTTCTTTCGCTCTCTCTCTCTCTCTCTCTGTTTTTCATTTTCTTATACAAGTTGCTATACGCGCTAATATCTTCTCAGCCTTTTTTATCTTCAAATATTATCAAACGCATAATTTGTTTTATGCTATTAATTGCATGTAAATTTTTCAATAATCCACGTATAATCCAATTGTATCACAAATCAGGTGGCACAAGCTGTAAACTTCAGATTAGTGACGCGATCTGCCTTGAGTGATTGAATGTTTATTTCATGAGGCACTGCAATTCCGAAAGACAGATAATAATTCCAAATTTACTATATCCAATTTCAATGGAAGTGTTTATGATAATTTCGGTAATCGATCTTGAAAATTGTTCAAATTCAACGAAATA
Organism: Eupristina koningsbergeri; assembly: GCA_018907245.1. Classification (NCBI taxonomy): domain Eukaryota; kingdom Metazoa; phylum Arthropoda; class Insecta; order Hymenoptera; family Agaonidae; genus Eupristina; species Eupristina koningsbergeri. The sequence continues at coordinate 1,271,949 of JACCHV010002768.1, forward strand.
AAATAGTTTTATCTATTTTATTGGAATTTGTCTTAAATGAAATAAATGATTTGATAGTGTTCAAGTACTTAATATAAAAACTAAAATTTAAAAATAATCATATATTTTAATACAATAATGCTCGACTAGTTTATTTTAAGCTATATCTATATTATAATTTTTTTTTTTAAACATACAAGAAAACACAATTTTATAATAAAAAATAAATATAAAATAAAACTAAAAATTGATAAAGTTAATTATATTAATACACAGTATTTTTTTTCTATTGAATACCAATTCTCTTTTAATGTTTTATAAAATTTTAACCTTACATTAATAATAACATTTTAATAATTTATTGATCATAATTCTTAAATTCATTTCGATTATTAAAAAAATTATTATAATATAATCTTAAAAAAGAAAAATGTTAACTTAATATATAAAGTATTTAAATTTTATATAAATATTTAAAATGCTCAAAAATATTTCAGAAAACTTTATTTACTAAATCGATAAATTTTGTTATAAATTAATAATGAATAAAATTATAATTCCCAAAAGATAATTTTTTATAATAAATTTTGTAAAATTATGATAATAAACATTAATATTAAACATATTATTAATTTCTTTTTAATAGCGATATTTTGAAAAAAAAAAGTTTTTCGAAACATTAAAGCTGAGATTACAAACTGAGGATTGATTTTGTTAGAATAAAACAATAAATTGAATATTAATCTGTAAAAGAATGTAAAGACTTACAATGAGTATAAATCGGAAATTATATAATATTTTAGTGGTGCAGCTCGTGTGACCAATCTGCGCCATTCAAAATTGTTAAGGAAAAAAAAAAAAATTGAAATAAAAATGGAAAGGAAAAGCGTTGCGACGTTTACTCAGCCGACAAGTTTCGATTGATAAGCACAAAAAGTCACTTGTGTCGATTTGTTGACGACAGATTAAAAAGAAATATACTCGGAAATGTCTGACGAAGAGATGATGGATAAAGATGTTTAGTATGCAGAAGCTTATAAACTTGAAAGGCCGATCTTCGCATATTTCGTGAACTTGTTACTCGGGTAGAAAAGGCAATCCTTTGTAGTTAAGGATGACCCGGACAAGGGGAATCCTTGTACCTGGACAAGAATGATATTCTGTACCAGAAGGATATGGACCCCCACCACACGCATTGACTGACGAGACATTCATTCAATAAATCGTCTATATAAAATTAATATTGTTTTGGATCTTATGAATGAAACAACAGTACAAGACTAATTTTTGTAACTCTATAAAATTAGCTTTAAATTTAAAATTTACAACTTTATAGTTTATATCATGATTAATGAAAAGTTTTACTCAGTGCACTCGTTTTTAAAGTTCTGCTTATAAATATACATAAATTATTTCAAATATTCATTGTTATAAAATATACAAACTTTCTACAAAATTAACCTCATTCGGATAGACAGGAAAATATTCGGTTCTTTTTTCATAAAAAATGTAGTTAAAATTTGAGAAGATCACATAAGAAAAGCAGTATTAATATGCAGGTACAGCATAAGATATGTAGCTAATATTTTTCCATAAAATCATATTATATTGTCATAAATTAAATTCTACTTGCAGTTTTCGTCATTTTTATTTCTGAATTTTAAATTAAATTAGTGATATCATTCATTGTGTAGAGCCATAAATCTTATCTTTTACTATTATAAGACACATATAATATGGTTAATAAATAAAGATAATTTTAATTTATGTCTTAAAAATTTTATTTTGTAACTTATAATCTATTGAATTGAGTATATTTAAATATACCTTAACATATTTACTATGTAAAATATAAATACAATATATTTATAATTAAAATAAAAAATAAGATACTTTTGTATTTAACATCAAAATGGAAAATATATATTGTTACTATCTTATAGCTTGTAGTAAAATTTGTGTAAAACTTTAAAATTTATTACAACTCTATACGAATTTTTATTAAGTTTTTTATTAAAAAGTATAATTTTCATATGGCATTAAATATTAAATGTAAGTTACTCATAATTGTATTTATATTTCTAAGCTTATATACAATTGAAAATCGCACAGTTTAATAACTTTATATCAAAGCTTTAAAACCGAATATAATTTTATAATATTGTTAGTTTATAATTTTATCATCCTTTGAGTTTATCGAGATAGTAGCTCAAAACTTCATATCAAATAAATTATAATATTGTTTTAATTTTCTGAAAACTACATTCTGCAATTTATTCTCTAATAAATGTAATTATATTGAAATACATAAGTGAAGAAAATCAAAGAAGAAAATTTATGAGAACAAATTTATTATTTAATAAGTCTTTCATCGTATGTATTCAAGTGGATAAATTTTATAATATTCGCAATTTATTTTTGAAAGTTTTAAATATTAATTAATATCTAATATGAAAATAATTTTTTTTAAAAAGAACAAAAACAAGAGAGAGAATTTTTATGAGTTAATAATAAATATATATATATATATTTAATGTATTTATATTTTAATAACATTCCCAGAAGTATTTAATATAAACCATTTATTTTATTAATGAAAAAAATAATTGGAAAATACAAATTTGTTTAAAAAAAAAATTACACGTTGAATATATTTTTCATAAAAGTAATATACATGTTTTTAAACTAACATTTGAATTTATAACATTTTCAATAAATAAAATAATAATGCGAAATATTATATTTATTAAATTCCAACTTATGTACGTACAAAATCAAATATATTTTATTATATTTATTTTTATAATTTATAGATGTCTGTCTTCTTGATATATACATGTAAATGCCGAACTTTTAAAAATAACATAGTTACAAAAATGTAAAAAGTTGATATTGTGCTATTCGTAAAAATATTCAGACAGTTAGTTCCTCGGATCAAAGATATCGCAAAACAACATTATTTTATTCAGCTGACAACAACCCTTTATCTTTAAAAATATTCGATTTTAAAATAACATAGATAATGTTTAAGGGTTGATCTTTTATAAAACTAATTTTATTTACGTTTTTCCAGTGAATAATTTATAAATTAAATTTAAATTTACCACTCTTGAAGCATATTTCGTTAAAATATTAAATTTCCTTATTTTTTGAAAAATAAAAAAGGGAATAAAGAAAAAAATACTCATATGTCAGATTAAAGCCTGCACTGTTGAGTTTTTTTCGCTATATTATTTACGCTTTCTTGTGCAAACGTTTTAAATCGTTAAATAAAGAGAGCGAGAGAGAGAGAGAGAGAGAGAGAGAGAGAGAGAGAGAGAGGCTACTCTCAAATCCCTATTAAGAAGCTCACACATTGCAATAGCAAATCCCTTTTTTTCTTTGCAACACAGCGATTTGATTTAGTAGGTTAATTACAAACGCACACGTTGCAAAAAAAGCATTTGCTGCAACAGAAGCAAGGCATCAAAAGGGTCAATAACAATGAAGAGGCGCAGTTATTTTTAAAAAACACTATTTGTGCAAACACTCGGCTAAGGACAATAAAACGACCGGCGAAGGGAAAGAAAAGGGCGCGAAATAAAACTAAAATAAACGAAATAAACGGCGGGAATTAGTCCGGCCCGATCACCGAGCAACTGAAACTCACTCGGGCAATTCCGAAATTGAACTAATAACCTTTAAGCTCGGAATTCAAAGCCGACGAGTGCCGATAACTCCGAGGATTTGCTGGCTGTCTCCTTAACGTCGCGATCATGGGAATGTCTGGGGCTTTGGAATTTGAATAATTGCCATGATCCGCATTGGGCGGGGGCGTCGAGGGGTAGGGGTGCGGGGAAGGGGTGAAGGTGACACCACCACCCCACCCGTATTGTTCCTCCAGCTTCCGACTGCTACAGCGGCTATATGCAAATAACCTTCCTCGAGTTTTACTTCGCGACTCCACTTCGTAGTGCAATTTTTTTCCCTTTTTCCGATTGCGCAAACAGATGTTGCCGAGGAATTCTCGAGTCAGGTGATTATAAGCCGATACTTGGTCTGGTTGGTGAAATTCAAGACGTTTACTGCGAGAAAACAATTTTTCAAACAATTTAAAACCCATTGTGAAATCTTATCAAAAACTAAAATTCCCTGTAGTCTTTCAAAAAATTTTGATTATACAGAAGTAGAGAAACAATATCTCTGGAAATACTTTTAACCGCATAATACATATATATTTTCCCTTTTTTTAATGATTTTTTTTAAAAATAAATTCATATATTTTCTCTATTTGTATCGCAATGATTGATATTAAATTATTATATATTTCAGTTTCTTATATATTTTCATTTTTCTTTTATAAATTTTAAAAAAATTTTGTGTTTTATGTATAAAGAATTTGAGTGCGTTCGTGTGTCAAAATCGAATTACAGACACAATATAAATATTCAATTGCAAATATTAAAATGCAAAAATTGAGTAAAAAAAAAAAATACATTAATTTATCTGTATCTTATAAGTATGTGCTTATCTAAATGTAATAATAAGTTATTCTTTAATTGGAAAATAACAATTTGTTAGTATAACTTAACTAACATCCATTTTGTATTCTTCACAATACATTAATTGAATTCGTTTCAAATGATAATAAAATAAGTTATGTTAATAGTATAAGAATTACTATGAACACAAAAAATTTATGAAAAATACAAAACATAATATTAATTATAATAAATTATTAAAATAAATTTAATATGTAAATAGTGAAATACAAATTTTTTAATTATTTTTAATAGTAAAAATTTAATTTTAATTGAAATATATTAAAATTTATGGAATAATTATATAAAGATGCAATACCAGTTAATAAAAGGAATATAGATTAAATTTTATGTTGTATTCTATGATTTAAATAGGAATTTTTGCACTTAGAGAATAAATATTTAATGAAAATCTAATTTATTTTTAAAAAATGGTTGAAAAAACTCATATAATTATTGTATCATTATATTATTATATTATATCATTATATCATATATCATTATTAGTGTATCATAAAGTTAATTAAATATTTTCATCATTATTAAAAATATATTAATATAATGTCAGTAAAAATGATAAAATATAGTGCAAAATATAATTTAATAGGCGTACTAAATACAGATTCATGTACAAAGAATCAGTAGAAACAAGAGACGAAGAATAAGTACTATTTTTTTATGCACTTAAATACTATCAGACAAGCAAATAAAAAACTTAACTAGACTCGATATTGAACAAACTATACATGATTAAATCATATCAGTAAGTATTTACATATTAAAACCAATTGCTATTAAATGTGTATGCTCTGATAATAAAAATTAATTTATTCCTTATATTTTCATAATGGTTAGATAAATTTTATACTAAAGTACTCACTTTAATAGCAACATTTAAACAGATCAGAAGAATCTTTCCCAAATTAAAATTATATTTTTTAATAAATAGATTATGGCATAATTACATAAATCTTATTTTATAGAGAATTGGTTTAATCAGTTAATTTTCCTTGCACATTTTTATTGGATTTTATTATTAATTGTATTTTTAATATTTCATAATTATTATCAATATCATTATATTAAAAATTAAATTATTATAAAAAAAACCCCGCTTTTTATTTTCAATATGTTTATAATTAATAAACACAGCCATTTAATATTAAATATTAGTGAATTAAGAATAGATTTAATTTAAAATATTTCACCGAACTTAAAAAAAAAAAAAATAGAACGGTGTCATACATTGAAATTTATCTTCGAATTTTATGAAGTTAGATAATAGTGAACATAAATATGTTATTTTTAAAATTTACATTCGCATACAACATGCAGACAAAAAATATTGTACATTATATTCGTTTTTTGTTCTTTTTATTAATATGAGATACGAAAGGTTTACGATGCTGCTATACTCCTACTATAGCTGTTTTCAGATCATATTAGAATATAATGTATTTTCAATAAACACAAGATAAATCTTTTTTTAAATTTTATTTCAAAGCAATAACGATTATCCTTTAAAAAGTATACAAAATGAATCACTTATCAATACAAATACCTACATCGACTACTATATTATTTCATAAATTATTAAAATATATTAACATAGCGTAACAGTCTCCATTAAAATTATTGCTTGATGGTAAATATTATTTTAAATTATTCACAAAGTCAAAAGCACTGGAAAAAGTTTAATATAATAAAGGTATACTGTATTCAAATTAGATTGAACTTTATATTCTCGGATACTCCCAAAGTATTTAAAATGTTTCTATAAAAATAAGATAAAATTCGATAAATTACGTATAATAACTCTCTGGCTAAAACTCTTAAAAGTATTCTCTGGAGGCCGAGGAATAAAATTTGCTGGTCCGTTGCTCAATGACACTGCACGACACCAAGCAAAAAGAGCGTTGGAAAATAAAGAAAAATAAAAAAAATAAAATTCAAAGGAGATAACGATGTCTCGAGATTTTCTCAACGGTTGAGCCTCTAGTCGAACACAAACTACGTGTGTATCACGTCAGTGAGAGTCTTAAGAATTTCAAAAATTCCAGCACTAGACAAATTGAAAGAGATTAAGAGGAGGAAGGAAGTGGAAAAAGCGAAAGAGGGAAACGAGTTGAGTGGGTGTGGATTTTTGCGTTTGATGCACGTTCGAAAGAAAAGAAATCGGTCGAGAGTCGAGGGCAGCGGCGGCGGGGGGCGGCGGGGGCAGCGGGGGCAGCGGGGGCGGGTTTGAGATCGAGTGCAGAAAGGCCCGCGCCCATGCGTTATATAAACCCGAGGGTGGGTGTGGGAGAGCCAGGGGGTGGGTGAGGCGCCGGGGGTGGAAAAATCGATTCCCCGGTAAGGTTAATCATTGGCGAAAATTGAATATGCATGCACACGGACGTATGTGTCTCGGCGGAGCTGATAAAGTGATGTTTTGTCACCGGGAGACCACGGAGGACCCTCGAGACGTGTTTTCGAAATAATGGCCCCGGACGGCTATTGAATACGTCGTCTGATTAACTATAGATCAAACGCACTCCTGGACCCGCGGACTTTATCGCCTGCGTCGCGGCAGACAATTGCCAACCGCCCGGATCCGAGCGACATTCCCCGGCTAATTTCGAGGGAACTGAAGTTGGCACTCCTGCTTTCCAACCCTTAACCCGGAGCTCGGCCGACCCCAGAAAGGGCCTCCTCCCCGAGAATAATGCCATTCTGCGCAATTGTGTCTCCTGTAACTATTTACCCCGTGTCTCGGTAGCTTTAGCTTCTTTCTTCATCTTTCGGTGAGTGCAATTTCGAGGGAGCCTCGCTCCTCTCACTTAATGCCAAGTGCAAACAAGACTACAGATTGGAATTTGTCTTAACCACGCCCCGCCTTCACCTTAGACTTCATTTAAATAATATTGTATTTTAAAATGCGAACTTTCTTTTATCGCGAGCTCTCCCAATAAGCCTCTGCCTCTCTCTAATTATTAATCATTTGCTTGGTTTAACCGAGTGTAAATAAAAAATTTTATTTAACGGGGCCCTCGGAAAATTATGGTATTTACACGTTCTATATTTATGGAACATTGATAATAAACGCTTACTCAAAACTTTGGAAATTAACCGAAACACTATATATGTACATGTGGACGTATCTATATTTATTTGAGATTTAGTAATGGAGATAATGACCGCTTTAGCACTGGTTATGATTTAATAAACTTAATCACATTAGCATTAATAAATTATGTTCAACATTTTACCAATTTATTTTCAAAGTTTGGTTTTGAAATTACACTATTCCAAATTTACTACCACGTTGCTTTCATATTCATTCCCTTCTTAATTATTTGAAAGTTATGTTTGAACATTTTAAATCGTCCGAAAGATAAAATGAATTTTTAATTCAAAAAAAAGCTGTAAATCTTACTTTCAAGGGACGGAATATAATTTATTCATTCTTAGATGGATCATCCAAGATGCGCTAGTATACTTTTCTCATTATACATGTATCACTTTACTTTATACAAACATCAAATATATTTTCGACATGTTTCTTCTTAGTTTTTATCACTTTACAACGACTAACTATACGAGTTTTTAAAATACTATTTATTCTGAACACTATCAGCAATAGTTATGTCAATAATTTAATACAAAAATCGAATAATTTTTTCTTCACAGAGTTTTTATAATAAAGAATACAAATTTATGTAAAAATTTAATATAATTTTACATGTATTTATAAACTTTTGAAATAAATTTAAAAAACTGCAAGTAAAAAAAAGTAATTCTGCTGCACTAGATTAACATTTAAAATATAAAATAGTCTAAAAAATTGTTATTTAAATTTAAATAAAAATATCTATACTATTATATATACTTTTAAATTAAATAAAATTCTAAAATTGTAAATTTTTAATTGAATTTTTTTGTTAATATTAGTCTTTTATTTTTTAATTTAAAATTGAAAATAATTAAAAGAATTAACTTTTAAATGTTCATTTGATATCAGAAATAGTTATCCCTAATTGTAAAATAAGTGTTATATTATTCTTGGGATCATACAATGTACAAGGTAAATTAAGCGAAAGAAACTATTTGGTTCGTTTATTTATTAAAATACATCATTTAAAGAAATGCTTAAAAAATTAATGAAGCTTTGAATATTGAATAGCGCATCAGTTTAATAATATCTTAAAAAACAGTATCATTGCAAAAAGGTGCGTTTCATTTGAGTAGCAAAAAGAGAAATGAAAAGTACAATAGACATACATTGACCGAATCGTTAAATTAAACATTCATAATGGTAATAAAAAAACAATAGTACAAGAGTAAAATGTGGGAGAGGGAACAACCGCATTTCCATTAACCGGATGTAAAGAAATTACGAATGAACCGTCAAAGGACCATTTTCCATCCATCCCTTAAGCTTTCTACGAGGCACTCCCCATCTAAAAATAAGCTTAAACGATTGAACTTGACGTTGTCTATCGCGGAAGGAGACCTCCAAAAGAATCAATCTCATCTCTGCTGGCAGGGCGAGTCCCTCCTCCTCCTCCTCCTCTTCCTCTTCCTCCCCCAACCCTCCCCAACCCATCGCCATCTCCTCCAGGCCACGCCACCCCATCCGTAGCTTTTCTCAACGAGCAACACGGCTTAATTCTCGAGACTCATCCCGCCTCGCCCCCCCCCCCCCCGCCACCCGCCACCCCCGCGCCGAGCTCTCACTAGTTTCTCCACGTTTTTCCAGCATCCCGTCGAACCCGAAAGTAGGTTAGACCGGGAAGGAAAGTAAATTAGAGCGCCGTAAAAGAAGGAGCGAGAGAGGACGAGCCTCACACGCGCGCACATGTACACACGCACACCCACGGCGAGAGGAGTGCGCACTCGCAGAGCGAGAGGACACGTATTTTCCTGGCGTTTTCACGTCGTTAGGAAACGGAGTCCGCGTTTCGGGAAAAAGGAAGTACTCCGCGCAGGTGCCGTGACACGTACACGTACACGCGCGCTCCGGGGGGTGCGAACCATCCCTACGTGCAAAAGGCGTATAACCCCGCGCGCGTTGTCGATACCTCCTGGAGATTGACTAATCGCTCAAGATCACGGGGATCGATTGCGGAACTGTCAAAACTCACCAGCTCTCAAACGCCGATTAAACTGCCATCCAGCTTTTTTCCGGGATGCTTCAACTTTCCTCGCCTCTCCATCGTGTTAGCCGGTTCTTCGCTCCCTTACCCCCGAATTCTCTTTTTATTTTCTTAAAAAAAGGCTTTGACGAATCTACCAGCACATTTTGCCTGTAAGAGCTGCGTAAAACTTGGGTACAATTTCTCCAAGAACTGGCAACTGCACGCGAATTTTCAAACTCGTTTGGAAATCGTAAAGAAATTTTCCCACTTTGGCTTCTATTTACTTCTTATTATATTGGTGTAGAGGCTTTTACCTTAATTATATTTCTTTTTAATATATATGCACAGGGAAATCTTAATTTTAATCAATATTTATAATGTATTAATTTCCATTGACAGATTTTTTACTCGCAATCGAGGATAAATATTTTCGTTTTTATTAATTACAAGCTTTCCGAGCCGGATGTAATAACAGGTTCATCAAAACATTGATAGAGTAAAGAAATCTCCAACTTGACACTCTTTTTACTCTCTACAGCTTCCTTCCTCGTGCACACATACAAACACGGACATAGATCTCAATGTCACGCATATCAAAATCTAGTATATGGAACAGCGCAGGCCTAATTAATCTTTCTTATCCAGCAATTAATAACTTTAATTGTAAAAGTCTTGTATAAAAACATTATTAATACGCAATATTGAATATCGTTAATTTAAATAAATGTTGAAATAAAAGGCGGTCACATACGAAAATAAATTACGGACCTTCATAAGATAAAAGAAAATTGTATAAGTTGTAAAAAAAAGAGGATCAAAAGTGATGTCAGAATAAAAAAGTAAGCTAGAAATAGAAGAAAAACAGTCGCATAAGGTCAATATGACGCATAAAAAGAGTAACCTATGTGGACATAACAGAAAAAAACAAAAGTATCACTGGGAAGCATTGAAAAAGTTAAAATTAATGAGCACAAAAGATAAATGTAAATGTAAATTGGAGTGGAAAAAGGAAAATCTTACTTTATTGTAACATGTAAAATAGTAAATAACAAAAAAAATACCAAAGAAAAACATTGGTTTTAGAAGAGTCATGCACATAAAAAATAAAGTCTCAGATTATAAATAAACCGGAGGAAAGTTAAAAAAAACTTCGTGTAAATATAACAATAAACACCATGTTACATTTTGAGACAAAAAATTCACAATGCTAGATTTAACACAAATTAAACCCAGAATAATTTGAAGGAAAAACAAGGGGTAAAACTAAATTAATTAAAAACAAAATTAAGAGTACAATTATGCAGGAGAAACATTAGCGACAGGCAACAATAAAAATTTTATATAAAATTAAAATACCTTGTAAAGAAAACAGAGTTATAAAAATGAAAATGTTTCAAAATGAAAACCATCCGAAAGAAAGCGGAAAAAGTGGAGAGCAATATACAAAACCAAAACTGGCAAGGTTCTCCAGAAAAAAAGAAAAAGGGAAATGCTCATACACAAGATACAACCAGAATAAAACACCTTTCCAACGCCTTGAAAAATGATGGTTTCAGTCTTTTTCAGCAGAGAAAAAAAGAAAATCCAAACCACCGAAGGAAAAAACGTTGAAGAATCGAAATTAAAGGTTATAAAAATGCATTCGCAGAAGTAAAACATCAGCGCCTTTAACGAATTAAATTATGTAAGCACTGAATTTAATTATAAACTCACACTCGTTTTTCTCTCGGTCGAAACTTATTTTATTCCACCTCCCCTCTGAAAGCAAACGAAAGTGAAATCTTAGCATTAAAACAGATGAAGAGCACCGCAGCTGCGGCATTTAACAATCGTGAGCATAAAAGAAAAAGTTCCCGAGCTTCCGGTGATGTCCGCGTCAAGCGATGCTGAAGGTTGTAAGACAAGGAAAGACGAGGGTGACAACAACTCAGGGTCTAGTATCTCGTCTACCAAACAACAACAATAACAACAACAACAGCAACGACGACGACGACGACGACGACGACGACGACGACGACGACGACGACGACGACGACGATGACGACGTCAACATCAGCAACAGAGACGACTCGGCGCGGGTTCCGCCGGGGGATAAAATCGTGCGAGAGGAGAACTTACCGACAAAGCCATCATCCCCTGGCGCTCTCGGCCACTCGTCCCCCGGAGGCAGCCACTCGCTCATAAACAAACGCAGCAGGTCTGGACCGCGCACCGGCGCGTGGAAGAGAGCGAGAAGAGTCCTCCCTCTTGGTGGTCCGCGGGCCCCTTCGCACCACTCGCGCACAGCCTCCTCTTGGCCGCAGTCTCGGGGAAGACGTCGCCGGATCAGCCAGAGGGAGAGCGGCGACGAGGACGAGGTCGCACTGCCGCGACTGCGACGGAGCGCACGTCGCGCTGTCTCCGACTGCCACGAGATGAGCTCGGCACTCGGGGCGGTTACATGTGGGTAGACTCGTCGTGCACGTACATGGGGGCACGCACGTACGGGGAGCGTACGCACGGCCGCGTAGGTGTTGGAAGTGCAGCTGCTGGGGTGGATACGGCGAGAGAGCGGGAGGAGCTCCGCAGACTCCTAGAGGCGCTCCCACGGCGGACTGAAGCGGCGGCTCAGGCAGCGCCGCTGCTGGCTGTCGGTGGATGAGGGCGGGGGCGGAGGCCGTAGGGAAGAGCTGATGCGCGCGCGCGCGCCTCGAAGACGGGCGCGACTGGGGGTTGGGGACGGGAACCCGTGACCGCGTGTGTGGGTGCGCGAGACGACGAGGCGCTCGCACCCGAAGGATGAGGACGCAAGCGGGAGCGTCGCCTCGCCCCGTTCCCGGAGCTGGATGTGCTCCCGTACGCTCTCTCTCTCTCTCTCTCTCTCTCTCTCTTTTCGCGAGGGTGGGGGACCCAAAGGCAGAGGGGCAGAGACGGAAATCCGCATCCTCGAGGGTCGGGGCCTCGGACCCCAAACACGTCATCGCGTTTCATCTGGCGCTCAGTGATTCACCCCATCTGCCTATTTGTACGTCCCTCGGGGTGTCTGTCCCTCACACTGCTGATGCTACTGCTTCCCTAAGTCAATCGCCGCCCCCCCCCTACGCTCTGTAGGTTTGTGTGTTATACCTACACGTTATGCATGCTCTGATTTTTTCCTCCCCACTCCATTCTCGATACTCTCTCGCCCTCTCTCTCTCTCTCTCTCTCTCTCTCTCTTCCTTTCTCTCTTTCTCTCCTCATGTATAATATTTGCATTGCTCTCTCTGTCTCATTCGCCCTTCCCACTCTTCACTCTGTCACCGCCACATAAACGCCGCGTCAATCCTCACCCTCGACGCGCAACCTCGTGCACAGCAGACGTTTTTACGTGGTTCCGCGGCGCTGATGCGTGCAAATATTTGCATGCTTCACGATGTTTCTCCTTCCCCCTCCTCTTCCTCCTGTTCCACCCCCTCGTTATCTAATGAGCACGGTACATCCAAGCTCTCTTACTTCCTCCCCTACACGTAATTGCCCTCGAGTATTAAAGGGTTCGCTTTAAATTGCGGTACACTACTTGGCTCCACGTAAATAAATGAAACCAACCGAGAGAGGGAGAGAGAGAAAAAGCGCTCGAGTTTTAGTGTGTCGAGGTCAAACGCGCCCTTATCGATTGGGGGGAGCAAACTCGTGAATTCGAGGTTCGCCGTCGCGGATGCTGCGCGCATCTCGAAAATCGGGCACGATCGGCGTCCATATGTATAAGGGCGTGATATTCCTCCTTAAATTGACGTCAAAGCTCCTAGACTTCGATTATGAGGTAATAAAGGGGTGAAAGAACGGTAGGAAGAACAATTATAAGGGTGAGCTCTACTGTGGAATGATGTGTCATTATCTGAATCTCATCCGTCGCGGCTTAAATTTCTTCCGCACGTCGTGTGTCGCTGTTCCTGCTACTACTAAAATACATTTTTCTCTTTTTCTATTTAACTCTGTCTCTCTCTTTTTTCATCCATCTATCCATGTGTGCCCATCTTTTTCTGGCGCTTCAACTGACTAGCCTCTTTTTCCCGGAGGCGAATACCCGACGCTTCCAATGCACATAAAAGACGAAAGAGCAAAAGAGACAGAGACGGGAAGTTACGGATGAAAAAGGAAAGCTCTAAATGGAGAAAGATAACGCGAGGCAGAAACTATGTAACCATGGCAATCACCGATCGATATGGGGCTTGCGCATTCGAGCTTTAATGGAAGAGGAAGCTCCGTTTTTACGCGAACTTCGAAACGCAAGTGAAAAAGAACGCGATAAATAGAGGAAATATAAATGGAAATGTAATTCAAATTTGGAAAGTTACATAAAAGGTGAAGTAGCAGATGAAATATCATATGCAAAATTATGTTTACCTTTGAAGATAAACACGTAGCGAGCGCGAATAAAATCCAAGTGAATAAAGACAAGGGTATGTACGGACGAGCAGATGGTGAGTGAAAGAAGACGTACGCAGTCAGACGGTTTCGGCGCTTCCATAAAGTGTCGGTGGTTCGACAATGATAAAGGCGGGAAGAAAAAGAAAAAGAAAAAAAGAGAAAAAAGTTCAGCAAACCGCTATATCACAAATCGCTGTTCTCGTTGATAAAGAAAAAAAAAACAAAAAAAAAAACAAAAAAAAACAAAAAAAAACAAAAAAAGCCAGTGGAGGCTGACGGGTTACTTCGTTTTTTCGCCACCACTTGGCTTTGCGCATAATTGCGACCAGAGGAATGCACAGGTTGCCGTGGATGCGACACCGCGTGGCGCGGCTTCCCCCCTCCCCCTGCAACCCCCAAGACCAACCCTTCCACCGAGGAACACCCACGAGCCCCGACATCCTCCCACCCTTGGGCCCCTTACGCAGGGGATGGAGACGCGCCCCCTGCCGATCTCGCGGCAAACTTGGCGCCGCGCCCAATCCCGCTTCTGCATTGTGTTCTCAGGTGGTCGGTACCTGCCAAACCCGAGCCGAACAACAATTGCTCGCGACAATTGCTGAATCGCTCAATAACACGGGTAGAGAGATAGTAAATCACGGACTCGGAAAATTCCACTCGCATTTCCCAGCATTTACTCCGGCGATCTTATTCTTATCCTTTTAATGATTGGAGACTGATCTCCGGCTTATTGGATTACGAAACGGTATGAGATGAAGTTGCTCCGATTATTTAAGCTACGTGCAACCGATACCCGGGTCCTGATCAATTTTAATCTACATGGATCATTATTACTGGGGATTTTACGCTCTTTACTTTTTTAGCGCAAGGTACATTACTGATTTCAATTACAGTTAACGGATATTTTTCAGAGACTATGTAAGGTGCTTAAAATTTTATGTTTACTACGTACTTACGCGATACCCCATTAATGATATATTTTCTTTGGACTGACCTACGTGATTGCTTATGTGTAATGCTTATGTCCAGACAAATAATATTTGTTCCGCTGACAATATCAACAATAGAATATTTCGTTCAAAACTCTTATCCCAGCGCATGTAAAATAAAACTTCTATTATAAATTTTGAAGTAGGTCAAACTGGATTCCACGGCTAAAACAGTGATGCAACAACTCAAATCCTGCAATTTTGAAATCATTATGTAATGCTATCAATGTCGCAGTAAAAATGAGATAGAGAAAGCATCAAAAGAATTGTATCATCAAAATGTACGAGGCTTTAATAAAAGTCTTGATAACAAAACTCTAATAGTTATTATAATTGACAAAAAAACATCGCTCTTTTCAAACAATATGCATAAAGTAATCCCAGCAGTTTTACTTCGAATAATAAAAATGCATTATTTTAAGAAGTTTATGTGGGACATAAATTTGTGTGAATAGAAGAATAATTTAATGGAGATAATGCATGTTTATCGTATGCAGATCCTGCAATAACTAGATCTTTTTTACCCCAAACATAAGTATGCACGGCTAGCTCATTGATTTCTAAAAATACAATCGCACGATAATTTCATTAAATTTGTGCATATAAAACAGAAAAATTTGAATAAATGCAATCTTTATTCACAAATCAAAGACGGTAAATAATTTGAGCTTGTTTTTCCCCTTGGCCACATCCACCGTGAAGCATGGAATTAAAAAATAAAAGCAGAGCACTCGATCAAACCGAGTCCCGGCACTTTCTCCACTTCCCCCGTCCACGACATTACTCAGCGAGCGAAAATTGGCGTGAAAAAAAGTGGCTGCCATTACGCAATTCCAAGGACAGGCAATACACCCCTTTGATAGCGAGACCAGTTAAAGCCACATCAGCGCGATACAAATACAAAGGGACAATGCAAACTCGGGGGGCGCATAAATAGGGTTGGTTTGCTGGTTGATTCGCGCGCAATCGACGCCTATATCCGCGCGAAATTCAATAATGAAAGATGGCGCGGAGAAGCAGGAGAAGTGCTCGGAGGCCGAATTACGTCGAGGGAGCGAGCTTTTCCACCCCGAGCTGCATCCTAACCCGCACCCGCACCCCCGCGCGTTAACACGCGAGCGAGAGGACGCCGCGATGATTAAAAATTAATGAAGGTGGCGAGGCGAGGCGAGGCGAGGCGCGGCCCCAAATCTTCTGGGCCACCCTTCATCCGGCGCACCCTCATTTATATTTATCGGATATGAGCACATGCACCTTTTGGGAATAAGTGTGTTTTTTATGAGCCCGGTGTGCAATTTTTGCCAGACGATCTCCCTCCGAGTATCTGCCTCATTTTCCGGATGCTTTAAAATGCCGATCTTTAAAATACACCATCACTTTTCCTCAAATGCGAGCAGTCCTTTCATTAATTCTTACAAGAGAAAAATCTCACGAAGAAAATCCACGATCAATTTTTAACTTTTACTACATCGGCCGATTTATTCCTGATCTATAACCGCAATTAAAATTAATTTTATAAAAATGAAAATAATAATTCATTCTAAACAATTGTAATTTTCAGCGTTCAACTATTTGTATCTAAAAAAAATTAATTATTCCGAAGGAAACTTCACAAGATACACATTACGTAATTATATAAGAGCAAACATTATCTCAAGTCTGAAAGATTGGTTATATTTTTATTATATAAATTACGTAACAAGCTTTCCTCCTTACTCGCTAAGAAGTTGTAATAGCTCATTAAAAAAACTACTTATTAAATTAAAAAATTCTCTCAAATGAATATAAAAACATTATTATAAATATTTTTAAAAGCATTATATTTGAAAGAAAAACTTTTTTTTGTTTAATTGATATTTGCGCGTACAAAAATTTTTATTCCGTATTAATTGTGAAACGAAGAACTGGAAAACAATATGAATGAGAATCAGTATTGTCAAAAATTCAACACAATCATTATTTTAGTAGTTCCTGTAGTTATCTGAAATTGAAAAAACAAGTTTATGTACGTTTTTAATTAGCAGAAAAAAATTTTAAATTTTTAAATAAATGTAGATAAAAAATAAATAAAAATAGAAGCAGATAAAAGGAAGATGGAAGAATAATTAACTTTTAAAATAAAAATTTATTTTGTTTTTATACGCAAATTTACATATTTTAATTATTTCGGTAAAGTTTTTAATTTAACAAGTAAAAAGTTTAATTGACTAAATGTTTTTTTCATTTATTTAAATACAGACTGATCAAAAAAATTTTTAATTAATAGTATTAAGCAACAATTATTTTCCTAGCGGTGACATCGAATAAATTCACTTATAGTTTTATGTAAAACGATATTTAGATATTCACGCTTTTTTTTTCCTCTACTGTTATAAAGTTTTATTATAAACTAAGTACAAGTTTTCCTCCATAAATCCTTTATTACGCTGACGAGCCTCTTAGCTATTACTTACACTCTGTCATTTTATATTTAAAGATTTTATTTTTTTCATACTCTAACTGCTAAATTATAAATAATACTAAAAAATATTATTAAAATTCTATTCTTAATTTTCATTTATAACTCTGACGATGATGTGGTCAGTGTTAAATGACAGGTGCAAAGCTCTCTTTTATATTTTTAATCTACAGAATCAAGAATTTATAGCACAATTTTTATTTGACATGTTCATATATATATTCTGAATTTTTTATATATATAAATTAAGTTATTGTTAAATTTTTTTTTTAATAAAGCTTCGTTCCTGACAATTTAGAGATATCCAGTGATTGGCTCTTTTTATTTTTTACTTATTATACCTAAGTTGTAATAATGCTTTGATCTAGTTTAAAAAGTTAACATTTTTCATAATTAAAACATAATAAGTAAGTCATTAGTTTCCTTAAGAGCATGTCACTTTACTTTCCCTTTCACTTAAGTTTCTTCTATCTTTCAGTTCTCATTCAAAAATATTTCTCACAAAGAATGTCTTTTCTTCACTTAACTTGATCAATACAATCACAATTAATAAAATGAATCATATTCGTATGTATTTACAGTATTATTAAAGATTTTTTTTATTTTATCTATGTCCCCAAAGTAATTTGCATATCTCACTTAAAATTTCACCGCGAGTCTCAAAAGTATGCTTGAAATTACTATTTATATCTTTTTTCACCACACTAAAACGCAAAAATTTCATTCACTGTAGCATCTACAAAATTCTAAAATTCTCCAAAAATTTTAAGAATATATGCATATAAATATTTATTACTACCATTAAGTACATAATTAATTTAATAACATGAAGTTGAATATAAATGTATTATTTTACATAAACATATTTATTAAGAAATTTATTAAATAATGCGTATAAAATTACTCAATTACTTCATTAACTTTTATATCTTTTTTATAAAAATATATTTTATCACAGAAAAAACTGTATAACTTTTATTTATTACCAATTCAGAATAGAAAAGTAGCCATTGAATAATATTTAATATTATAATATTTATAATATTGTATTGATTTATACTTAAAATTTTACTTTTTTAAATATCGAAAATAAAAGATATTTCAGTATTTCAACGTACTGTCGTTTTTAAAGAAGATACTCTATGATTACTATAAAAATGGATTCCCAATAAATTGAATTTATTATTTAATTTTTAGGGAAAAAATATTTAATTGGATATTTATTAATTTAAATATATAAAAATATATTTATATACAAATGTGCTTACATGCGCAATTACACAATGTATACATTAAGCATATACACTTTTTATTACAAGTATATAATAATATTGATTATATTATATTAATATATCACACTTTTTGTGTTAATAGTTTCAATATTTTTATTTAAATTTTTCTATAATTTAAATTTAATTTTTTATTCTCTATATTATTAATAAATATGTTAAGTATTCACTTTATTAAAATAAATATTTAATTTCAATAATAATAATTAATTACATTACTTAAATTTATTAAATATAATACTGATTAAAAAAGCTTTTATTTACTGCATTTATAATTATTTTGTTAATTACTGTTTTCAATGAAAAAAATATTTTTAAATTTTTTACTTTTAATTAAATCTCAATTAATTTGTACATTTAAATTAAATTTTAGTAAGTTTGACAGAAAACACAAGTAAGAAAAAAAAAATTATACTTACAATAAAAAATCACTCACTCAATTAAAAATAAGACCAGTAAGTTTATTTAAACTATAAATGTTTAAAAAATCCATATAGATGAAAGCACAATAATTATTATTTTTAGATATTTTATTTTTATTCGTCCTACTTTGTTTCTAAATATTTAAAATGAAATCGATTATTGATTACATAATATTTAAATTTGTTTTAATTAAATATGTGTTGATATGTTTCAATAAATTTATTTTTACTTTTTTAACATATTTTAAATAGTAATACTATTACTGAGAATAGAAATATTATTAGTATTACAAAATAGTTTATTTAATAATTTGTACTAAAAAATTGAATATTAAATTTAATGATTCCTTTACATAGTTATTTATAAATTAAATTTGAATTTATTTATAGTATATATAATTAATATAGTAAGTTAAATATTATTATTATTATTAATTAAATATATATATGTATATGTAAATTATAATAAACGAAAGATTAAGGTAAACTGTACATTTTTGCAATTAATAATAAATACAAATTTCATTACTAAAAGTTATTTTTATGTTTATAGATATTAGCCAAATTTTTTTTTTTTTTTAATATATTAGCAGTTTAAAAACATGAATTATACTTTATCATTCTTATTCTATTCATTATTCGGCATATATTTAATTTTAATTTATTAGTAATTTAGTAGGTCTAAAAGTTTTATTTAAAATTTTTTATAAACTCTTAATATAATATAATAAATTATTATATTAATTATATTAATATATAATAATATAATAAATGTTATAAATAGAAAATTCTTAGTGTAAATGACTTATCGTAAGATATAATTTACATTTAACTTGTGCTTTTCTAAGTATTATCAATATACTTTCTAATTTACTTCATTTAAATAAATAATTTCTCTATATTTAATACTACGTATAATATTATTAAATATTAAGTTCCATGCACTCTATTATTTTTTTAATTTATATTTAATTTTAATCTTGTAATTAAAAAATTAACAATAATATTTTATTATCAATTACTTATTATTAAGAATATATTAAGTAATAAATATGAAATAATAAAAGTTCAAGTGATGATTAATAAAGTAGGATGATTAAAACAAGTTATAAATCACAGATAATGACTGATAATGTAGTTATAGCAGGATACACTACTAAAATATTGTCATTGTATAGGTTTTATAATATAATATTTTATATTATTTAACAATATTTTATATTGTTCATATTATTTAATATTTTGTACTTTTTTTAAATTTAACATTTTAGTATTTTTTGTAAAATCAATTTTATCCTTAAACTATTTTAATAAACATTAGTAAATATAGAAATGCTAAAACATATTATGAAGTAAATACATAAAGCTTTTAAATATTATTTTAAAATATTTAAAAAAAATTATGATTACATAAATTTACTTTATTTTTAGTACAAAAACTTATAAACTAATACCTATTTTTGTTTTGTATTTTTTTTAATTGTTTAAAATTTTACCGCCTTCATTAAATCACATGTACATTTGTGTACATATGTACATATAAACAAACCTAAATGTACATACGGTTAGAATATCAATGAATTACAATATTAAAGTTTGCAAATTCTTAATAATGTTTGTAAATAAGGTTTTATAAATAAAAATATGACATGAATAATTAATAAAAACTGACTGACACACTAAAATTACACGTGGAATATACAAATTAATTGGATCAATATCAATGTAAGCAAGAAACATTTTAAAAAATTAATAACTTTATATTTGTTGCACAAATATTAGAATATATTTCAAATTTCAGTATGTAATTTATTAGTTAAATAATTTACTAATAAAATTATCTCTATTATGTAGTTATGTATATTTTTCAGATTAAATATAATTTACAACAAATTTATTCATTTGGATCATTATTGATTAATATTGAGTACATAATAATACAAATTTCTTAAGTGTAGCATAATACAAAAAATGATAAAATTACCAAGTGTATTGAGTCCAAAAGCAATTAATCGATTTTGTCGATTTCGATGTCTTTCACAAGCAAATCCAAAAGCAATAGAGAGCATAGATGGGAAAATGTATGCTTGGCAAATACATTGTTATACAAAATTAAATTTTCCAGAATTATCTAAAATAAGAACTCCAGTATTATCCAAACCAACTGATCTCTTAATTAAAGTGGATGCCAGTAGTGTCAATCCTATTGACGTCGCAATGACAAGTTATTAAACTTTTATATATTTAAAATTTATTGAGCATATATGTATCTATACACACATATACATTTAAATCAATTAATATTTTAGATGGTTATGGTTCAAAAGTTTTTAATTTTATACGTAAAATTAAAAATTGTACTGGTAGAACATATGGTGACATTGAATTTCCATTAATACTTGGTAGAGACTTTTCTGGAACTATTATTTCAAAGGGACATGGAGTGGATAAGCATCTTAATATAGGGGATGAAGTATGGGGTGTTGTACCATTAGAAGAACAAGGATGTCATGCGGATTATGTTTTAGTTGATAGTTCTTTAGTAATATAATTCTTCTTTAATTCTAATTAAAATTTTTAAATTAGTTTTCATATTATTTTTACTTATAATATAAATTGTATCAATTGCATTTTGATAGGTAAGATTAAGACCTAAAATTTTGACTCATACTGAAGCTGCTGGTATTTTATATGCTGGACTAACAGCTTGGTCAAGTTTATGGTATACAGGTGGATTAGTTTATAAGTTATCTTCTTCAGAACCAAATAAAAAACGAGTTTTAGTTCTTGGAGGATCAGGTGGTGTAGGAACCATAGCTATTCAACTATTAAAAGCATGGGAAATTAATGTAAACTGATTTATTTAAAATTTTTAAAACATCATTGAATAATATTTGCATCAATATTATTAATATATAATGAAAAACAGGTGGTTACAACAGGTAGCAGTGATGCACTATCAATGTTACAAGATTTAGGGGCTAATTTAGCTATAGATTATAAAGAACCTGATGCAGATTCCAGAATAATTAAGGAAGGACCGTAAGTAGTTCAATAGTTTATGTGTAATTAAATGTAGTGTGTATACTATTATTTTATACATGTTAGCAGATATGATATAATATTGGATTGCTGCAATCAAGGACCTGATGCAATTAAATTAAAAGGTTACCCTTATCAGAATTACATAACACTGAACTCACCACTTTTAAAAAATTTTGATGAACATGGATTTATTGTTGGATCCTTAAAAAATATTTGTGATCTTGTCCAACATAATATACCAACTAATCCAAATATTAATATAGTTAAATGGGGCTATTTTATTCCTTCTGCAGAAGGATTAAATACAATTCAAAAATTGGTTGAAGAAAGAAAGGTTAAATCAAATACTTTTTAACATAGAAAATACTTTATTTACAAAATTAATAAGTATGTACAATTATAAAATATTATTCACATTCTTAGATTGTTCCAGTTGTTCAAGAAGTATTTTCTTTTGAAGATTTACCAAAAGCTTACTCTAAATTGCAAGAAGGTCATGCACGAGGAAAAATAATTATTGACATGAAGTAAATATAAATTATTGGAAAATAAAGACTGATTAGTAGTTTAAAATTATATTTAACCCTAGTTCAAATTTATTTCGATAATAAAAATTATAGCATAATTTGTAAAAATACTAGTTAAGAATTTTTAATCGATCTTGATCATCTGTAATATATGGCACTGTCCCAATTCCAAAACCAACTTTTTTCCTAACTTCTAACCAATTCTTTTCAGCAATGTCTTGTGCCCTTTTAGCACCTTCTGATAAAACTGTTTGTAAAAAATCTGGTTCATTGATATATTCTTGAATCTGTTTCCTAATTGGATTAAATTTTTCAATTACAATATCTGCTAAAAGTAACTTATATCTAAAAAAAAAAAAAAGAACAATACTAATTCATTATATTAAAAATATAAGTTTTAATAAAATACTGTAAATTACTTAAATTATAAACTTACTCTCCTGTATTTAAGCTTTCAACTTTTTTACAAATTTCTGCTGGAGATTCACCAGTTATTGTAGAATGTATATTCATCAAATTTGCTATACCTGGCCTAGTTTGAGGATCATATGTAACAGCTGATGTAAAATCAGTGACAGCCTTTTTTATTTTATTACGTATAACATCAGGCTCATCTGTTAAATTTATACGACCTTTACTGTCTGTATTTGATTTAGACATTTTTTGAAAAGGATCTCGTAATGATTTAATTCTACCAAAATTTTCTAAAAAAAATAATTAACATGAATGTAATTACTCATAATACAGTACTTGGTCATATAAAAACATTGTAAATAAATAAGAAATTTATGTAAAACATGTACAAAAAACTAACTATTTATAATTGTAATTGGCATGGGGAAAGTTTCTCCATAAACGGTATTAAATTTTTGAGCCAAGTGTTCTGCTAATTGTATATGCTGTGCTTGATCTTCACCAACTGGCACGTGTGTAGCTCTAAACATTAAGTTATAATCAATGAAAAAATTCTTTTTAGTTTTTGTAATTGATTTTTTTTAATTAAACGATTCTAAATGTATTAAGAAATAATAAAATAGTAAAATAATAAAAATAAAAAAATAACAAAAAAATGGAAAATAAATCCAATACATCATACTTTTTAATTATTTGAAATAAACCACAATTAAAATAATTACCATCTAATGTAATTTATAAAATAAATTAAATAGAATACATAAACATTTAAAATTAATAAATTCCATAGACTTTTTAATTTAAAAATATAAAATAACATTAATTTAATATATTTAAAAATTAGAATAACTTAAAATTAATAATTTTATTTAAATATACATAAGTTTTAAACCAACTTGTATAGCAAAATATCAGCTGTTTGTAAAATAGGATAAATATATAAACCCAGTGGTATATTTTTCATTGCTTCACTTTTTTCTTTAAACTGAGGTTGCTGTGCAAGTCTGGGCATTGTTGTTAAACAAGCAAAAATCCAGCTTAATTCAGCGTGCATTGGAACTGTTGATTGTTGAAATAAAATGCTTTGATTTACATCAATTCCACAAGCCAATAAAGTAGCTGTCAGTTCTAAAATATTTTCTTCAAGCAATGCGGGATTCTAAAATATTATATACAAGTTAAATTATTATTAATTTACATAAAAAAAAAGTAAATAAAGTATATACTTGATCTAGTGTAATGGCATGCATATCAGCAATACACCAAATCACATTTTCTCCATTATTTTGATATTCAATCCAATTTTTAATAGCACCAAAATAATTTCCTATATGAATTGAGCCTGTAGGTTGAATTCCCGAAAATATTGTTTTTGGATAGGATATTTCTTTTTTCTAAATATTCACATAATGATAAAGACATTAAAAAAACATTAGAATATTTAGATGTTGTTAAATACAGAAATTGTAATTTTACCTTTGAATAATTTCGTTTGATAAACTGAGCATTATTTCTAGTACTAAACATTTTTAATTGATTACAATAAATTAAATTATTTGATATAATTTTTTTTAACATTGCAGAGGATATAAATTTTTTAAACTCGTATTTTAGGCAGTACACATAAGCTTTTAAATCTTAGGTTATCATAATCAGCTGATCTATATTTATATTTTATATCATATTTAAGCACCCATCATTAATATTAACCTTATCATTTATAAACTTTTTGTTAAAAGCATATATTATTGTATTAAAAGAATTAAAAAAAAATTGTTAAATAAAATCATGAAGAATGATGAATTAATTTATGAATATAAAATATTTAACGAATCCTTAACACTAATTAGCAAATAATTTAAAATATTGTATTTAATCAGGATTGTAAATAAAACTTCAAGATAAATTTATATTCTTATTACGAATTATTTTTTTCCTTTTTCTTATACTAATATATTTTTATTTCATAGAAAAGAAACGTATAATTTAATTATAAATTTTTTATTATCCTTATATAAAATTAATAAAATATTATAAATTTTAATATTCATTGCTAAAGACAAAAGTTGAAATTTAAAAATGAAATTGTAAAAGAAATATACTAAAATATAAATTGTACGTGAAAATAAATATAAATATCATCATTCATATGATTAATTTTTCAAATAAATACAGTCTTTTTTGTTTAAATCTATTAAAACAACATTATATATTTTATGTATAAATATAAAAATTTTTATAACTAATACATGCAAATTAATAAAAATCTCCCTACGTCTACAATGTAAGATCACCCACTTTGCTTTAGTAAAAAATTTAAAATGGAACACTTAATCTTTTTACAATGTTTTGATATTTGCCTTGTCAGAAATAAAAAAAAAAAAAAAGATTAAAATTAATTAGAATGTTGGAAAAAGATGATTTAATTTGTTTTTAATTAATTTTAGTGAAATTATCAAACATAATACTTTTATTTCAGGAATCAAAAAAAAAAAAAAAAAGAAAGAAATTCAAATTGATTTATAAATATCCTTGGTACATTTTATTCGTATAAAAGACTGTAAGTGACTTTCAAATTACAAAGGGGTATCGAGAAATTAGCTTTATCTAGGACATCTGTAATGCTCTTGGCTAATGTAGTATTTGCATTTTAAATAAAGGATGATAAGAGAACCCTTGAATATTGAAATAAATTTTATTTACGTAATCCAAGGACTAGACGTTTCAGTATTATTAAATAATTCACAATCAACAATACAAAAAAAAATCTGAACAGAACCCAATCACATTTTTATATGTAATATAAATTCATATTATATGTAGGAAATAATTTAATCGATTATTATATAACAATTGAAAAATTATAATTTAAAATTTGAAATGTAATTAATTAAAATGCGTAATAATATAATTATCACGTTTATTAACACTTATAATATTGTATAAAATAGAAAATGAATCATAAAAATTCAGTAGAGATATAATAATTTATTAAAATATAAGTAACTATCATTTTTTTAATTTTATAATGAATTTTACAATAAACTATTAAATAAAAATAATGATCAATACAATTACTTGCTTATATTAATTATGTATGGTAAATAAAATTAAAACTGTTAAAAAAAAGAAAAAAATTAATTTATATCTACTGTCTGCAAGAAACTCAATTAATATTTCGTTGTTTTTAAGTCACTGTAAATCTCGTTTTATATAATATTAATACTCCTTAAAAACCTTTTCAGTAATTGGTATTGCACGAAGGAAAAATATAATGTAATCCGATACTTCTTATAAAAATTTCTATATCAGAATACGTCAGAAATATTATGATTAAAATTTTTAATAATGTAATATACTAATTATAACAATAAATTTTTATTTTATTAGATGTTTAAAATTGTTCATAACTAAGAAAATTTTATAAACAATTTCAAGTATTTTAGTAAATTTCTCAGTGTTTTACAATGATACCAAATGAATTAAGACATAAACGATAAATATAAAATATAAACGATGTATCGTAATATAACATGGTAATATTTATTTAAGTGTTATTATTGAATTTTTGAATTATATATTCAAATTATAAAATGGAAAAGCATTTGCCTTAGCAAATAGGCTGCAACATTCTTTCATCAAACTTTATTTTTTTTTTATATCGATTGAATTAAATTACAAACAATAAAACAAGTTTTTATTGTTCGTAATAGTCTAGTTTAAAATGTGACACGCTATTATTTATCATTAAAAAATTTAAATTAAAATCATAAGTATTTTTATTCAAAAATATAAAATTTAAAGAATTAAAGGATCCACAGATTTTTATTAATTTTTTCTTAATATTTTTTATATAAAAACTTAATTTTTTCGAATAACAATAATTAAAGATTAAAATTTTATCATTCGTATTTATAGTTTTTCGATAAATGCTTTTGAGTACAATTTTTTTATTTTTATTTTTTCATTCAATTTTTCATTTTTAATCGATAATTTATGCTAAAAGTCGAAGTACTGTAAAAAAACTCCTACTTATATTTGCCTTATTTTTTTTCTTAATTATGTTGAATGTTTTAATTTATACAGAAACGATATTATAATTAATACATATGTACTATAATTATATTTTGTGTACACAGGATAAGACGTCTGCATTATCTAAAATTATAATTGTACTATACTTATCTATATAATAATGATATATACTTATGTATAATGATACTATAATTCAATTATTTTTTTTTTTTTTTAATGAACCAATCGAACCATAAGATAAGATTTGAGAAGAATAATAAAATAATATAAAGACAGCAGCCATAAAACAGAATCGGTATTATCTAACTGTTGGACTGTCAAAGAAATTTCCAATTTGCTGGACAATTCGCAATCCATAATGTACATATGAGTCGGTCGCTAAACATATTGGCCGTTAAAAAAAAAATCTTCGTTTTTCTTTTTACACAAGTGTTCTCTGAATTCTCGCTTGTAGGAAGGTTTGAACACAAAAAGTGTTCGCTTTTTTTTTCTTTTTACATGGTTTTAATGAGGAATTGGGTGCAGAGCTCGGTGGTGGGAGGTGATGGAAATTACTCGTGTGGCCCTGAAAGCAAATAACCCTCTGTACCCGCTATAAAAGACATGAGCCAATTTTCATGCGCTGCCTTCTGTGAAAATTTTTAAATTGCATTAGAGTGATTGTGTCTAGGATCGAGTAAACTTAGCAGTGCAGCTGCTACTTACAAATTTTTATTTAATCTCTTAGATTGGTAAGTACAGGCAATTTTATAAATCCCCCTCTAATGATCACAATGAATATATATAACTTGATTTTCTCCATGAACTTAATTCCTTTCCGAACAAGTTGAAAGAACACTTACTGAAATTCTTTATCAATTACTTTAATTAATTATTTTACCCTGTAGATATTTTTATTTGATTCTAGATACATTTTTATCGTAAATTAACAAAAAATACCAATATTGTTAAAAAATGCTATTTATAAAAGTATGAGATTATCGACATTATTATTATTATTGATGCGATTGTTAATTTATCCAGATGAGTAGAGTATTATATCTTTTAAAAAAATACTCGATCTTAAAATTGTAGAATTACGCGTGCGAATGTAAAAAAAAATGCATATTTATAAATTAAATTATGTATACAATAAATTTAATGATAAATATTTATTAATAACTATTTCCATAATATTCTTCGCTACTTGAGCAACATTTTTTCTAATTCATAAATTAAAGGGAAAAAATTATTAACTTGAAATATTTTTTATATAAGTATACAACAACAAAAAATGACGTAAAAGTAAATTATACAGTTAAAAATACAAATTATTTGAAATTTTGTATACATATTAGAAAAAGTGAAATTATTTAATAGAAAAGCTATAGCAAATGATAAAATAAATTATGATGATTTATAAAAACTATTGAATTAATTAAAGCAATAAATAATTTCCTTTTTATTTTTTTTTTATCATTGATAAAATCATTTTCTTTTTTCAATGAAAATAAAGAAACCATTATTTTTAATGGCTTACAATTTTATTTATTTATTATTTTATCATGAATTTATTAAAAATGTCAAACCACCATACTTTTTTATTAATAAATTATTGAGTTAAATTTTGCAAAATAAGCAATGAAAACAAATATGTTTTAAATTTGACTTGAAAAGAGGTATAATTTTACTTGACATTATATAATTGCAACAATTAATAAACAGTTAAAGTAATTTGTCATTCAATTCAAAATTTGAATTGTTTTAACAATGAGAAACAATGTAATGCTAAAAAATAATACTACTAAACTGTGATATTGTAGTTTGATGACAATTTAAAAAATTTAATAATTTTGTAAAATCATTTTCTAATAGAATTGATCAAATGTATTTAAATTCCGTCTAACATAAAACAAATGTGTATTCGAGTATATTGTATTATTGTAATTAAAAATATTGAAAAATAGAGAAAATTAGTGCCAATATGAAAATTATTATTATTGTTTTTTTTACTCAATTTATCAATATGATTAATCGGTTAATCATAAAATGTAAATACTTTAATTTTATTAAAAGAAATATTTGATAATAGAAAGCTTTTTGAAAAGTATCGATAGAGTGCTTTCCAGTGTTTTTAATGATAATTCTTGCATTAGTAGATTGAAAATTATAAGAAATATAAATCATAAAAATAAAATATATCACATATTATATGTGTAATTTAAGAAAGGTCTATTTATAAATTAACACTAATTTTTCATAAAAACTTTTAGAACGAGCGTGAGTCATATTTTTAGAATAATGGTCTAGAGCCAATTGCCATTGAAAATTCTCGGACAACGATTTCCCACAAATTACAATTATTGTTGATAAATAAATAAATAAATAAATAAATAAATAAATAAATAAATAAATAAAATATTGACGATGGAGTTTAAATGGTCGGTACCGGGGCAATTCGAGTCCTAAAAATCGCGTAGCCAAGAAAAATTAATAAGTGAATAAATTAATACTCCCGTAACGCGCGGTCAACATTTCTTCAATGGACGCACGACTTTTCTTACTCCCGATTCGAAATAACTTTGACGAGTTGTTTTTTCATGTTTTTCAATTTATGCCCTAGCTTCTAGGATAGACTTAGAATCGCGGCACCTCACAACACCGAGTGCAACAAAGAATTAATCCCAAGAGCTGGAGCTTGAGCGCAAATCCAAAGTCCGCAAGAACCAGGGCGGCGAATCGGAGCTCCCAGGCGCAAAAAAGCACGACGGAGCCGGTTTTCGCGCGTTCCCACTCATCCTCCCGTTAACCGGTTTTTTTTTCTTTTTTTTTTCTTTTTTTTTTTTTATAATATTTCGCTCATAATGGGAGGCGGTGGATGGCTTTCGAAAGCAGCCGGATCGAGCGCGCGACACTCGAGCGAATTTCCTCGCCAAGCTTTTCGCTTTAATTTCACTTTATTTATTTATTTTATTTCCTCTAGCCCATTCGTGTAGGTAGCCAGGTAGGAGGCAGTGCACGCACTCACGCACACACCCACGGCTCCATCCCAGCATCACCATATCACAATATCAATCGTCGGTTGTAATTTTGCATTTTAACTAGCTCCACTCTTTTTGTTTTTGCTCTTCCTCCGACATTACGACATTATAAATATTTATTGAGGATTCAGCTGCGAGTCGAAGCAACACGCGTCCTCGCGTCCAAATAGAAATTTATCATCGATACTGATATATCATTAATACCGATCGAGCCTCATTGGTAGCCAATAATTAATTTTCATGAGCCTTCGAGGAAACGAGCAATTCTCATTTTATTTTACACACTAGGTAAATAAATAGGTAGCGCAACAACAGCTTGTAATCAAATCCATCTACTACTCAAATGCATACTCAATTCGGGGAACCACCAAGCTGGGAAAGTATTGTTTGATAAATGAATAGACGTATTCCAGCGATGTCTTTAATTTAAGTATTATATGAACTAACCTGACCTAAAGACATTTTCTTGGAATTCACTGAGTAATTATTATATTTAAACATAATTTAGACTTCTGCTTACCCCCTTAGGATTTCCAAGTAAACGATGCAAAATATAGAACTGCTAGCCATTATTAAAAAATTAAAAATTTCAAAAGAACAGCGGCTACCACGTCCTCTCGATGGAATCGGACTCCTTTTTTATTCTAAATAAATTTAGTTCACTGGACAAAACAACCGCTGATGCATATTGTAATGCTTAATGCAAAGTAAAAAAAAAAAAAAAAAAAAAAAAAGAAAAAAAAGAAAAGCAATCTAACAATTGTAGTTTAAAAAACTGTCGAGAAAAATCCAAGGCATTAGTATATACGTGGGAAAAATCAGAAAACTGAAAAGACATGAATTCGGTAATCGTTAATGACTTACTTGAAATAAGTACAATAAGTTATTGCGTCCATGCAAATTTAAATGACTTGAAAATTCATTTTATATGAAATACAATATTATACGTTAAATATATATATATATATGTATATGTATATATATTTATTTGATTTTGTTTTTTTTTTTTGCTCCAATTTTTTTATAGAGCATTTGATTAATTTCAGTAACAATTAGTGAAATTATTTCTCTCAATTATTCAAAGTAATATCTTTGTATCTTTTAAACACGTGATATAGTATAAATACTTATTCACATACTTATTTATTTGTATTATATTAATTTATAATTTAATATTATATTTTGTTACTGCATTATCATTCACACTTAACGTTTACTTTTACATAGAAAATTCAGCAAAATAAACGTTTTTATTCTATTTTACCTAATAAAATATTTACTAAATAATATACGATATTATTCATTTATTTTATTATTTATATTAATCAATATTGTATAAGCTTTTACGAAATTTTGTTCCTTTAAAATGTTGTCTTTGTAAAAATATTTTATGATTGATCAATACTCGCAATACATTAATTGTATATAAATTTAAGCCAAATTTTCTATTTTGTTATCAAATACCTGCATTAAGCTACACATGACATTAAATACACATGATTATTAATATGCTCTAAGTTAAAAAATGTATTATATCTAATGACCGAGTTTTGTCCTTGCAATTAAGAATAATTGTACATGAAATATTCAATAAAAAATAATCTTCAAAGCTGACGATTACATAAAGTTTTATATTTAGTCTTCTTTATTGAACGGAAAACAAAAAAGTTGCTCTTTAACAGACTTATGAGATTATTTGATTGTGAAAAGCTTTTGTAAAAGGATTTAAGAATCACTTTCGAATATTGCAAAGGCACACCTTTAACGATGCATTTAATATTTCTCTTTATTCGGTAGTAGTTTTCCGACCCTTCCTTTTAATTGCGCAACGCGTCAAGAGACAAAGTGAATTCGAGAGCTTTCATTGCTGGAAAAGCTCGGGGGCGCCCATTCCAACTCGAAGTGCAGTTCTCTTCAAGTATAAATAGCTCTAATAAAAGTAAACGAGTCGAAATAACAAGAAAAAAGGGTTGGAAAAGACCAAAAAAGGAAAAAGAAAAAAAGGAAATTTGATAGCAGCGCGGAAAGGAGAAAAAAGCGACGACCAGTTGTTGGGACATTAAAGTTTATTAAAACATCCCAGGCACGGTTTATCGAGCTCTAAAGCGCTCGGCGTTATCGGCTACGGCCTCGAGCGACCTCCCCGTCACCAGCCTACGGAATCAATCATCACCGGCGGTGACAGAACCCGGAGTGAGGATTTGACAGTTGGAGCTTCCAGGCCCGGCCGCACCCTGGCGCTCGCGTCGCCGAAGCCGCCGACGCCGCCATCCGCCCGAGGCCCAAGAGCAGACTACGCGATGCGAGCGAACCTCAGACGGCGCACGTTACACAAGTCGTGTTGAGCTCCAGAGCGGAGGCAGGACAACCGGCAAGAAGGGCCAGCGCTTTCCCCGAGAAGTGGAGCCCAGGGGAACCGAGAGGGCGACGCCGACGAGGAGGACGCCCAGGAGTCAGTGCCACGTACCAGCGCCGCCATGTACAACGGGCCCGGCACCGAGGAGGCGCCTCACAAGAGGATCATGACGGTCAGGTTCCGACACTTTCTTCTACTTTCTCCCCCATCTCTCTCTCTCTCTCTCTCTCTCTCTCTCTCTCTCTCTCGCTCTCTCTCTCTCTCTCTCTCTCTCTCTCTCTCTCTCTCTGATTCTTATTCTCATTCCGCTCGGTGCTCTCGCACACGAGTGCGTGCGCGCGCCTAACCCCGGCGGGACGCCTCCCACGCGCCTTCGTACCCAACCCCCGCGGCCTCCAAACTCACGTGCACGCTCGGCCACGGGTAAGTCGAGCCGCTCCCCCAGGAGTTCCCGTCCTCCTCGGACTCTTTGGTCTCTGCCTCTTTCCGCGTACCCGAGGATAATTTTGCGGCTCTACGGCGAATTTCAACTGCACCTCTGGCCTCTCCTCTCTTTTATCGCCAACACGCAATCGGTGCTGTTTCTCCGGCAAACAATGAGGGGTTCGACTCTTGTCCACGCGGAAAATAAAAAATTTCTATCCACCCTCGTAAACCCTAGTTTACCGGAGAGTATTGTTTTTGATTGTTCTCGTTAATCGATTCCTATAGAAGGCGCCTTTGTCCTTTGGTCGGTTTAACGTGTCGGCGATTTTGTTGGCTTTTTTAAAAGGTAAATTACGGCCTAAACGACAAACGACGTCGTTACGGTGAACCGTACATTGCAATAAAATATCATTATTTGTATTCTGTGGTGGCAGGCAGTTCATTTCGCTCTCTGCTGATTAATATTAACGATATTTACAAAAGCTCTAAATCATTCTAAAAATCGATTCTAAATCATTGACACGGTTTGTAATATTGGGCTGGACGGTTATCGCGTGATTCGGAACAGCACTACCTGGCATTTATAAAGTTCAGGTTCTGGAACTTTGGGCGGAAAAATCCATATACAGTACACAATTCAGCGCCTCTTTACATGAATAAATTACAAAGTTTAGGAGCAGTCAATGCTATTAGACCGATGTTAGAGGCGCGCGACTCTTGTATTAGAGAATCATTGTACAGCCACTCAAGTTTGTGAATTAGAAATGTAATGCATTTAAATTAAAACTCGGAATTGCACATTCAAATGTGTACATTAATTTTTACGGCGCGATTCACTCCTTCGGAGTGAAGACAGAGAGAGAGAGAGAGAGAGAGAGAGAGAGGATAACTTGGAGTGCTCCGAGTGTTTTTCGTACATACTTTCACACATGCTTGCGGCTGATTTCTTCAACACGCCAGATTGCACTTTCTATTTCCTTACCATCTTTTGGAATGTTTAATATAAACTCGACCCATTTCCTACATTTTTAGTTCGTCAGAAAACTCTTCAAATCAATAAATTCCAAGTTGAAAGCGAACTGTATACACTTTATCAAAATGCGGCAATTAACTCTGGTGTGAAACTTTTATTTTATTTCATTTGAAAAAATTCAATTCGAGTCACGCATTAATATAAATTGTACCTTTATTGATTTGGGGAGACTAACCTTATATATTATATTTATTTTTTAAGCAAGCCAATATTATTAGCATTATATTATATTTTAGGATTTTTAAATATATTCTCCTAATCTTTATGTCTTTTTAAGTATAAGACTCGAGCATTTTAAAGTTCATAATTATGAGTGTAAAGATAAAAAGACAGTAAACCGTTTAAAAAATAATTTTACTTATCGGTAATTGTGTGAAATACAATTGATAATAAAATGGTAAAAACATAAACGTTAAATAAAAATATTAAAATTTTCATAATCAAAATTTATATTAAATTAACTACATAATAAAAACATGGTGATAATAAAATTTGTTTTATTTTTTCTAAATTAAAAAATTTTCCATTCAAATGTTAATAAAATGATTGATTTTTATTGTAAAAAGGCGATACTAATAATAATACTTTGTTAGATTAATCTTTAATAATAATAGTTGCTTACATATTCATCTGCATAGAAACGTAAATAAAAAGAGAGAATGAAGGCGAGAAAACAAGAAAGTACAGTTAAATACCCAATTGCTTTTTAATCAAGATAAAATAAAATAATAAAATCCTTTGAATTTATGCCGTACAAATAAGGAAAACGTAAAAATAATATGTATTTGATAGCTTCTATGTTAAAGCTAATATGCATATTACATTGATTTAATTGAGAAGTGAAAGTATGAAATTATGCTATAAGTTGTAATCGATTCAATATATTATATGATAAATGATGGTTTTTTTTTTTTTTTTTTTTTTTTTTTTTTTTTTTTTTTTTTAATATTAATATTATTATTAAACAAACAATGAAATTTGTAACTGTTCTGAACAGTATTGTTAATTAATCACATTAAAATTTTATTTACAATAATGAAACCAATTATTATGTCTATAGAGTAGGTATAAAATTTTTTACAAAAATTTTTTTAATCCTTTTTGTACTAGTCGTACATTTTTGTATAAATATTTTCATTGTTATTACGTAATATTCATAAGAAAATTTATATTATTTAACATATGAAAAAATTTGATACAAATTTGTAGTTATTGACGTACTTCAAATTGCTTTCAAAATATTTACTGAATAAAAAAAAACACTTAAAAATTAATATTTACAACATTAATCGCTTGGCTTATCTTGAGCATAATATAAATAAAGACAAATAATTAAATTTTACATTATTATTATTACAATATGCCTATGTTTGTATCTGATGATCGGTTAAAAACCGGATTTAAAATACATTGTTCCACTTTCGAAATGGTAAAAGTTGATTGAATTTAGCTTTTAAATTCTTACCGCGCATCGATATAAGCCTTCAAAAAAATTTGCATAAAATATTAGGTTTTTCTCTTATGTACGTATACTTACAATGTAAAATGTCAATAATATTTTAAGGGAGCTTTCCAATTATAAACTAATATATTACTTCATTGCATGAGAAATATAATATTCTGCCGACATAAACAACCAACTTGATACTATAATAATCGTCTGGTAGCAAGGTTTTTTTCATTAACAACTCATCATTGTTTCATGAAACAAACAAGGTCTTTTTTTTAGTTTTATAAGACAGTGAACAATAAAATAATGTAACCTAGTGACATATCCGCGCTTATATTGTTGATTTTAATTTTCAACTAAAATGTAAACCAGTATTTAAAATCATTGAATAACTATCTCTTAATTAATTATTATTATCCTCATTAGATAAAACAAAATTTGTTTACTTATGATTTTTATGATACTATCAATCACACTCTAATGTCAATAATAATAATTAATAATAATTTTTGTATCAGAATTGAATTATCAGAAAATGATAATTGTTTTTTTCTAGACGCATATAATAATCATACACGCAATAGTAGATATTTTGTGTGATACGATTTTTGTTTATTTAAATTATTGTAAGTAAATGAATTTTGTATTATGTTAATTGTATGCTTCTACTTAATATCCTTTTTAATGCTACTTTTTTAACATCGTATGCCACATATATGAATCTATGAACTAAATAATAAATACTTTAAACACAAATTACTGCATTACAGTGATTAAAATGTATCGGATTCATTTCTTCATATTTTATAAAAAATTCAGAATTTTAAACTAATGTACGAGTAAGGTACAAATACTTCCAATTGAATACCTATGATTAATAATTATGAAATGAAACATACATATTCTTTCTAATTTTATTATAGAAAAACAATACAAGTACTTTTTTACGAATACCGATGATTAAAAAAAAAGGATGATAAAATTATTATTACTATATGAATTTATTAGAACATCAAATACGTTAAATCTTGTTTTTAAATATTTAAGCTATTCCTTCTTTTACATTTGGACAAATTACAACTTTTTGTATGATTATTTGAAACAATAAAATTCATTTA
Source organism: Eupristina koningsbergeri (assembly GCA_018907245.1). Taxonomy (NCBI): domain Eukaryota; kingdom Metazoa; phylum Arthropoda; class Insecta; order Hymenoptera; family Agaonidae; genus Eupristina; species Eupristina koningsbergeri. The sequence goes on from JACCHV010002768.1 coordinate 1,308,533, forward strand.
ATAAATTTAAATATTTTTATATTTCAAATCAATTTTTGTATCAATATTAACATACTCAGAAATTACTATTTACTGGCATTTAAATTCATACATTATTTTATTTGGAAATGTTTTAAAGTTTAATTATCGAATACATAATTACTTAAATTATATAACAGTCAAACCAAAATATTTTCCTTCTTAAAATATAATTAATCAAAGAAATTATTTGTTATCCGTGGTTCGAATAAAATAAAATTTGCTATGAATTAAATAATGTTATAATAAACTAATTGTTTTTTTTTTTTACTTCAGTTTAATATATTTAAATTAATATATTTTCAAATATTTGAAACTATAATTTATTAGTATATTATAAAATATCTTTTATCTAAAATTTACCTACATAGTGTGTCCAGAAAGTAAACTCAATTTACTTTTTGTAAAGAGGCTACTAGTCGTAGCGATTTTTGAGAAATCAAAAAATGTGCGGGGGAGTTTTTTCTATTCGTTCCTTTTTCTTCGATCACTTGAAGGATTAGCCAAGATTTTACTTCGTGGAACGTGTGTTTTACAGTTTTGTAACACGACGCGATAGACCCACTAGGGGATTGGCGTTACACGATAAAATTTGGTGTGCGATTTAGAAAAAAACACCGTGGAGATTTTTAAAAAAAGGCTAAACGTTAAAAAAGTTTTTAAGGGTAACTGTATGAAAACATTGATAAATCAGTTTATCATCGATTATCCTGATCCTTAAATAACGGTTCCATCTCAAAATTTTGTGCACACGTTGGGCATTAAAATTCATTCAGGCTGGTTTTTGGCGCTGAGAACGGGGATAATCGGTGACCTTCTTCAAAGCCTTATGCGTTGATTTTAATTATGATTTACATATAATTTGATCCTTAAAAACTTTCTTAACATTTAAAAATCTTTTTACCATTTTATCAAGCTACAAACAAATTTTTTCTTTCCGGACATACCTTGTATTTATATAATTATTATTAATTTTTTTTGTTTTTTTTTTGTACTTAGTAACTAGAAAAATTATAAAATAGCTTGCATTCCAAAGACTATAAGATATAAGAATTACATTCATTTATTTATCAATTGATTTTTTATCAAAAAATTATGTTTTTGATATTTACATCTATTCATGAGTAATTTAGTATATTTTTAAAAAAAGATTAAAAAACAAAATTTGCTAAATAAAATACTTTGAATATTATTATTTTGAATGATAAAATATTTAGTAACTTAATTGTCAATTTTGTTAATTTTTTTCTTTTTAATCATTTTATTTATACAATTATACTGACACTGTCATGTTAAATAAAATAAAATTTTCTCTTTATTATGTTCAGAAACAACGCTTTCTGCAAAAATAATTTATGCATCAAAATATTTCCAATAACATTGAAATTCTTAAAATGTAATCCCTCTCAATTTAACTAAATATGTTAATTTTAATATAAATTATAGAATAACATCAAATTATCTTTAATTTAAAAATAAGATTGAAAAATATTTGATAAAAGAATTTATAAGTATACCAATCATATGAAAACCTAAATGAATGAAACATTTTCTTTTTAAAATTATAAATGAAATTGTGATACAAGTAATAGAATAATCTATTCCTAATTTTAATTTTCAAAACATGTTTACGATTAATACCGATTCAAAATTAAAATTCTACAAGCTATTTTTAACTACAAATTTTCCTTCATTATAAATTAGCATTTTAAATACATTCCTTAGATGTCTAAAAATATATGAAATGTTTTTGTACAATTTTGATTGATAAATATATTCAAGTTTAGTACGTTAAACGACTTTCTAACCTTTTTAATTGTATGAATTCAATAATAAAACAAATAAATTTAAATAAATAATAAATTTGGTTATTAATTCAAAATATATGTTAATGTAATTGTAATTTTGGGATTACTCATATTTGAAATCCTTCTAACAGCTTATCAATAAATATTATTATTATTACAGAATAGAAAAAAAGTTTCTTCTTTTAGTTTGTAAATTTACTAATACATTACATAATAAAATCTATCAAAATTAAAATAATTTGTAATAGAAACGCGATGATTCAGGTTTGGAAATTTTAATTGGATGATGGTAAAAAGATATTGTACTTTACATGAAACATGCATATGTAAACGAATATATGATTGCGTATTAAAGTACGTTTATGTCTCCGAGGGGATACGCAGATGAAAAGATTATAATTTGATGTGTAAAATATTTATTAAAGAAATTTTGTAAATATAACATTTTTTAAAATAGAAAACAAACGCTACGGATCAACATGCTGGGTATACAAAAATGTGTAATAAATTAAGTGTAAAGTATCAAATCACACATACGTATGCGCATAAATTTAGTACTCGTACACATTTGCCACTATATTACACTCGTACCCAATGAAATTGAATACAACATTATAACCTCCGAGATGAAAAGTATTTATTAATGTTGTTTTTAAAATTTTAGTACGTTACTTGATGAAAGAAAATATAGTTGTATTAAACTATCAATTAATGAAAGATCTACATTTTTAAAATCATTTTTTAGTCATTTCTTATTTTTTTTATATTTCTACTATTCGGTTAAAAATCAATGAACTTTCTCAAACTAATAATATAATTATGATTCTAGTTTTTAATTTTAAATTGTGAATTTTTCAATTTATTTTACAATTTTTTTCAATTAAAATTTCAATATTTATAATCAATTTTTATCAATCACTAGTTTCAATTATTTAAAATATATTTTTGCACATCTCATTGATGTTGACAAAGAAAATTCTTATATAGTCCAAATGATTACAACAGGAAATCTAATAATGATTATGTATTGTCTAATAGAGAGATAAATAGGAGTAAAAATACGATAAAAATGTTTTGAAAGCACTAAAACAAAAATATCTATAACATACGCTTTTGATTTTTTTCTCTTTATTATAAACGGAAACAATATTTTTTACCATTGATGTCATTAAAAAAAAAAATTATATGAATTTTATAAAAAAAAAAAAAAAAAAAATATTTTCATATTATAAAATATATTTATTACTCTGTAAATATATAAATTATAAAAGATGTTCTTCGATTTGATAAATGAAAAAACAAAATATGCAAGATTCAAATTTAGTTATTACGGGAAAAGACCACGAAGAATTTATAAATAATTAACATTGAATATTTTATAGACAATTCAAATTTACAAGTAATTAATATATGTCTCTAATACATTGGAATTATCAATATTTTAATACGATAATGATGTAAATTTAATGTTGTTCATGGTAAAACAACACAAGCATTGGCCGTATCAGATTATAAATCAATAGAAATCTGACATTAGAACTTCCCACTTTTTATAATTCGTATTTGTAAATTTATAAAAAAAATTGATTCGCTACGAAAATGAAAAGAGTAACCTAATGATTTCCCAAATAACGTGTTTTGTGTTTAATATGATATTTTTAAAAATAAAAGCTGCTTTCAGGCTTTCATTTATAAGTGTATTAAATTTTATAATACTTATCTTATTTTATTTCATTGCACTAAAAAAGCTTGATAAAAGGAAAATAATCATAATTGAAATTTTATTAGTTCTTTATAATGATTAAATGAGTTCATCAAGGTCATTTTCGCGGTAAAAAAACGTAATATCAACAATGGCATGTATGCATTATTAGGGTAAAATAAATAAAGCATTGGCAAATTGAAGATAAATTAAATTAAGGATTATCAGTGCATCAATAATATCGCAATAGTGGAATTATTGAACGAAAAAAATCGATAAAAGTGTCGACTATCTTTTGAACTTGGGTTAAAAAATTAAAAATTGCGAGGAATAGAAATATTAGAGAAGTATGGGTGACCGCGTAAAAAGAAACTCGCGAAAATTTGCCAATTTGCCAGTGATTTGCAAGTGTGCCAGTGCACCAGGCAAGTGTCGGCTTTAGACAGTCGAGGCGAGCAACCAAGACATCGATTTTCAATATCGAAGCTGTTAACAAATTATTTTGAAAAGTTTGAGTAACTGTACTCGAGTAGAAAACAGTGGGACGTAGAAAATGAATAGTTTTTGTTGTAGGCTGAAAAATAGGACAGACTCCGAGTGCGGAGTCGATGGTAGCCAGCAGGAAGTGCCTGAAAAGAGCCAATCGATTGAAGTTCACGCATGAAAAAAGGGGGGAAGAGAGACGAAAGAGACGAGAGAGAGAGAGAGAGAGAGACGGAAGAGACGAAAGGGACAGGCGGGGCTTGGCTCGCGTGCTATCGACCGAAATGTCAAAGTGGCTACTTGTTGCTGTTGCAGGCGTGCACGAACGTGTCGTTCCAGGCGCACCACGTGTCGCGGATGAAGCGTGGCCGACTCCTCGGCACCGTGCGCGGGTTCCGCGGGTGCACCGTCTGGTTGACGGGACTCTCCGGGGCCGGCAAGACCTCCATCGCCTTCCAGGTCGAGGCCATCCTCGTGGACCTTGGCATCGCGGCCTACGGCCTCGACGGGGACAACGTGCGCACGGGCCTCAACAGCAACCTCGGCTTCAGCCCCGTCGACCGCAAGGAGAATATACGGAGGGTCGCGGAGGTCGCGAAGCTCTTCGCCGACAGCGGCCAGGTCTGCCTCTGTAGCTTCGTCTCGCCTTTCGAGGAGGACAGGATGATGGCCCGACAGATTCACAGGGAGTTCGGTCTGCCCTTCTTCGAGGTCTTCGTAGACACGCCGCTCAATGTCTGCGAGGCCAGAGATGTCAAAGGTTGCCATCTCACTAAATCCGTTTGTACAATTTAATCTGAATCTCGTCAAAAGCTTCCAGTGGATTTATTTGCTTTTGATTCATGCACTTTGTTTATGGAGTTTATCCCGTATTTCATGCAAATTAGCCTCGGCTTTTAAGCCTCTCAAACTTCAAAACACATTAATTCATTTTCCATTACTTTCGCAAAAAACTATTTCAATATAATAATCTATTATCTGGAGTATCTTGTATATCTTTCTGAGAAATCATTTATTTTTTCATTCTTTTGTTTGTTTGTTTGTTTGTTTTTTTTTTTTTATTTTTATTTTTATTTTTATTTTATGTATCTAAAACAAAATAAAAACAAGAATCTGTTTCAACGAAATTTCAATGGCAATTCTATTCTCGTAATGAGCAATTACAAAAAAAAATACTTTCCATGTAAAGATTTTTGATTTAAATATTATTTCAAAGTAATATTTTTATTTCAATTAATTTATTTTCATAATAAAATAAAATTAGATATTTATATTTTAACGCAAGAAAATGTTTCATAAAATCAATTTAATATAATTATTTTGATAAATTTTAGTGTAAATTTATAAATGAAAATTACAGATAAAAATTTTACGCGTAAATTTTATTTCTATAAATATTATGAGATAATGCAATGTACATGTAGTGCTTGATTATCTGCAAAATAATACAAACACTAAATATTTAATATATAATTTGCAATGCATAATTTATAACAACAACATCATACTGATTATAAAATTTTCATGAAAAACTCGATGAAACATTAAATTTCATTCATAAATCATGGTTTTTTTTAAATTCAAGATCTTGAAATAGATATATATAGAAGGTTTAAAACGAAGAAAATCTATTATTTTTAAATCTGTTAAATTCTTGTCCAATGAAAGATAAATTTCGAAAATAAAATCTCGCAATGGTTAGTAACCATTTGACTATCACACAAATTGCTAGCGGCTAATCCATAAAAGATACAAGAAACGAGCCGCGATATATTTTAAATAAAAAAAATCGTACGGCAATGAATCACTATCAATGACGTAAAGTAGTTCTTATCAAATCTTTGAGTCCGCGTCCTTCGATGAATATCCCCTATTCCAACGGTCACCCACTTAGCTGAGCTCTGAACTTTTATTTTGCACAGGTTTGTACAAAAAAGCACGCCAGGGTGCGATTAAAGGCTTCACGGGCATCGACCAAATGTACGAGAGGCCATTGAATCCCGACCTCATTGTCACCACCGAGAAGTGTACCCTGGAGGAATCAGCCCTGAGGGTCGTCAATTTCCTCCAAGAGAAGCATGTGATACCAAAAGTTCCGCAACCTGGGGCGCCAGTGCGCGAACTCTTTGTCCCCGCCTCCCGAGTTCAGGTCGCCAAAGCCGAGGGGAAGACGCTGATGAGCCTCGACATCTCCGAGATCGAGGTTCAGTGGCTGCAGGTCCTCGCCGAGGGCTGGGCTGCTCCTCTGACCGGGTTTATGCGCGAAGAGGAATACCTGCAGGTACTGCCACCGAATTATCCAAATTTACGTCTATTCATCGAATCTGATATGATTGGGATGTTAAATAACGATTTATGTTTTGTATATTTGGTTTATAAAAACTCATATTTTTGGTTTATGTTACTACTTCATTTTTGGCTTTTAATTGGAAATTTATATTTGAAGTTTTAATTGCAAATAAACCCAGTTTCAGCCTCTGGTGGTATAGGTACCCTATGACTAATTGAAAAATATACCTCGTAAAAATACAATTGTATTTTTCCATTCATTTTAGCGTGAAAATTTTCTCACTTCACAATTTATGTCATGCCGTAAATCATATTTTTATTAAATGTATATGTCGACATTTCAATTGATAATTTAGAAAAAGATATCATACGATTTATTTTAATATGCATGCCTTTAAAAAATAAAACTTAAAATTCTTTGAAATAATCTCGGATTTAAATACAAAAAATATATTCTGATAATAAATATACACAGATCTATATAGATAAAGTATAATTCGAAAACCAAAGTTTGAATGTTAAAATCTTTATTTTTTACGATTTAAAAAATTGACCAACATACAGATTTACGTATTTAAGTATTTACGCTATCAAAATATCAAAATTTACAATAAAAAAGTACAAAATTTGTAAATTTTCATCAATGTATTAAACCAACAATTTCACCTCATCAACCCGTTTTGTATAACGGCATGCACTTTAATTTTATTCGCAATGCACCGTTAACTGCTACCTTGTGTGTATTTTAATTAACGTTTTCGGGTAAAAAAGATGTATGTCACGAGCAATAAAAACATTCTCCATTACAAAATCTCATCCTTTATAGATTCGTCGGCATTTAAAATTCCAATCTTAACAATAAGGTTACCTCAGCAGATCCTGATAAAAAAAATTAAAAGAATCTCAGCTTAGAAATAATTTTAACAACTCCTTCTTCGTCAACAGGTTCAACATTTGAAGTGCCTCATACATGACGGTAAGGAAGTGAACCAGTCGATCCCGATCGTGCTCGCCGTCACCGACGAGAACAAACGTCGCCTGGAGGGACTCTCGGCGGTTTGCCTCAAGCACAAGGGAGTCGCCCTGGCCATCCTCAGGCGACCGGAATTCTACTTCCACCGCAAAGAGGAGCGCTGCTGCTGGCAATTCGGGACCAACAACCTCGGCCACCCATCCGTCCGGATGATCCACGAGTCCGGAGACTGGCTCCTCGGTGGCGATGTCGAGGTCTTGGAGCGCATCCGATGGAACGATGGCCTCGACGAGTACAGACTCACGCCCAACGAGATCAGGCAGCGATGCAGGCTCATGAACGCCGACGCGGTCTTTGCCTTTCAGCTCAGGAATCCCATTCACAATGGACACGCGCTGCTCATGCAGGTGACCTTCGATTCCCTCTCCCTCCATCTGGATTCCATTTTATAATTAAAAAATGATGTTGAGATGTTAAAGTTTATTGAGATTTAATTCTAGGCGCGTATCTCTTTTGCGCAATTCATTTTTATTTAAAATTTTAAAAGCTACGCGTGTGCCGAAAGGTGAATTCACCGAGGTATTTTTAGCCGAGAAAAACTTGAAAGAGTTAATAGCAATTGACTAGAAAAGTATTTGGTCACTGGGTCACTCGGTATAAAATTAACAAATATAGCAATACCAAAGCTACTTACACTAGTAGAAAGATTTTTGTTTATTTATTTATTGGATGAATGAAAAAAGAAAATTGTTTTTTTCACAGGATACAAGAAGGCGCTTGTTGGAAGAAAGAGGTTTCAAAAATCCGGTGCTGTTGTTGCATCCCTTGGGTGGGTGGACGAAAGATGATGATGTGCCGTTGGAAGTTCGCATGCAACAGCATAAAGTTGTACTTGACGAAGGCATCCTGGACTCTGACTCAACTTTATTGGCCATTTTTCCTAGCCCAATGATGTACGCTGGACCAATTGAGGTAAATTGAGTTGGCCAAACGCCTTCTATATTGTTAAGCATCAAATTAAAAGAATAAAGGCAGAACCAATCACCATGAAATGCAAAATAAGTAAAATATCGGAGAAAAAGCAATAGTTTCCTTGTGCGTTCGGCAAGTATTCTTTCTTACGCCTGGATCGCTGCAAAAAAAAATTTAAACATATTTTTTAAAGAAAAAGAGAAAAAATCTTTATGTCTTTATGTCTTTGTGTGGCAACAGGTACAGTGGCATGCGAAGGCAAGAATGAACGCAGGTGCAAACTTTTATATTGTCGGGAGGGATCCAGCTGGAATACCGCACCCTGATAAAAGTGCCACCCCCGATGGCAACCTCTACGACCCATCGCACGGTGCCCGGGTCCTTTCCATTGCTCGGGGCTTGCAAAACCTAGAAATTATTCCGTTTAAAGTGGCGGCCTATGATACGGCAAACAAGAAGATGGCCTTTTTCGACGCGAATCGAAAACAAGATTTTGACTTCATATCAGGAACGAAGATGCGAAGTAATTTGGTTTCTTTCTCGCAATCATTTTAATTAAATATCGATACTCCACGATTATCTTAACGTCGATTTAAATTAATTTAAATTACAAATACGAAATTTTAATTTGCAGATTTAGCGAAATTTGGAAAACATCCACCCGAAGGTTTTATGGCTCCAAAAGCATGGGAAATTCTCGCAGAGTATTATAAAGACGTATAAATAAGTCAAAATAACCATAAATTAAAAAGTATTTTAGGTTAAATGCGTTTTTTAACATTTTACACCAATTTTTTAACGAAGATGAGTATTTTGTTGGATAGTTGTTTTAATTATCATTAAATTGTCATTGACTATCATTGTGTGTATGCATGTATGTATGTATGTGTGTGTGTGTGTGTATATACTTAGGTGTGTATGCGAGTTTGTGTGTGCGTATGTATGTATCTACGTTTGTACTTATGCGTGAATGTACGTATGTACGTGTGCATCTAATATATTATGTTTTTAATACTTAGTTTTTCACCTAATGCATATATATATATATATACAATGACTAGTAATAACATAATTTTGCATTCCATTTGGATATAGATTTTTAATGCAAACTTTATTCGACGATTTGTAATACACAAATAATGAAATCAAGTATTTATTTTATCAATTATTCACCATAAACAGTATTCCTATTGCTATACTGCTATTGGAATATTGCGCAGGTTTTAAAAGAATTTATTATGAATAAATGTATGTTTATAAGGATGTTTAGAATGAATGTTTTGTATAAAAATGGGTTTAATGAGACGGGTATATTTTATCTATGTTTTAAAAGTATATAAGCATGTACTATTTGAGTTTTCACATAATTTATCACTGTTGTACAAACATTTGATGGTAATTAATTTATTAGTAATGAAATAATTTTTAATATTTTTAATCTTTATTATAACAATAAAACATTATTGTGAATTTTTCAAATTGTACTTAAGACGTCGATTTTTTTAAATGTAAAATTAATGTTAATATAATGTACAAAGTAAAAGAATTGTTTTTTTTTAAATTTCCCTCATAATTACATGTAATTTAGTTTATATAAAAATTTCGATAATTACATAATTGTCTTTTTATAAATACGCTTAAAATTTTAGCGCAACCGCTTCATAATTACAAACATAATTGTACTGAATTTATGGAAAATTTAAAAAATCATTTCCCAATTTAAAAGTATAAACAAGCCAATTCATGCACATAAAAATCATAAAATAATTTATTCAAAATTTCATAATGTTAAAACGAAGTCTTATAATGAATTATTAGGAAAACTTTATTTTAATCAAAAATATGATTTTTTTTTTATACAGTTAACAGTTATTAATAAATCGAGATAATAGGTTTGATTATTAAAAACTTAATTTTACTTAATTAAGATTTTCTATATTATACTTATATCTAAATTTTTTTTTACAATATTTTGCCTCGAGTAGTCTATCTTTGAATAAAATTTTTGTGATTTAACTTCACACTGCAGATTATGGAGGAACACAGCTCTTATAGTATATTTTAGCAACAAAATTAAATGAAGTAAATGTACAATGTATAATTCCCCAAATATTTTTAAAAAGTTTTTTTTAATTAATAAATAATTGACTACTAAATACAAGACAAAAGAAATATATCACTCATACAGCTTATGTAATACACAAAAAATAATAAGTTTGCAAAAAAATGTAAAATATACCTGTATAATGTACTTAACTTTCAATATTTTTCTTCTATGTTATAGCACAATAATTTTTTAGCATAATGTTTTTTTTCTAGAGTTCACATTTGCACAAAAATTTGTTAATTCTTGTACATATCTCAAATTTTAATAATTAAAAAATTATTACACAGTTATTTAATGTACTTTTAATTATTGTACATTATAGAAGCTGTTGCTAAATTAACTTCAGATGTAGCATCCGATAAGTCTGGCAATGACAGCATTACTGGTATCACTTGAATCTTACCAGTTTCATCTTCTTGTTGCAAATGAACAACAGTTCCTGGTTGTAACATAGATTCATCAATAATTTCATTAGTAATTATTTCAGGTTCAATATGATCTGCTGTAACTACTTCTTCTGTATAAACTGCTGTTTCTTCTATACCCATTACAACTTCAGTTGCTTCATTTGTATCTTGTGATGTATCTTCAACATACATCTAAAAACAATAAATTTTTTTTTTTTATTTGCACATAATTTAATCATATATAATACGTCATATTAAATTATTTTACAAAAAATATCTTAATTTATAAAGTAAAAAATACAATTACAATGAAAAATAAAAATATTCGTATTATTATATTAAACATAAAAATTATATAATTAAAATTATACATATAAAACAAATTTACCCTTTCAAAAGATGCCTGTGATTCTTCATTTATAATTTCTCCATCTTCGAATTTTACAATTTGTGACTCATCATAAGTCTCTTCAGTCTCTTCTTTAATGTTATCATCCTGATCTTCATAATCTTCATCTCCTTCCTGTTCCATTTCATATTCATCCTGATCTTGATCAGAATCTTGTTCTATTGAATCTTGTTCTTTTTTTCTAAGTTTGTTAGTATTTCTTCCAGTAACAATTCTTTTAAATCCGGAACCCCCCAAGCTCTCATGTCGTCTTTCATGCTTATTCTTATCTCCCAAATATTTGAATTTCTGCTTACAAACACTGCAGCTATATGGTCTTTCATTTGTATGAGTTCTTTCGTGACAAACTAATGCACTGACTTGCTTACATCTCCATGAACAGTATTTGCATTGAAGCGGTCTTTCATTGCTATGTCTATTTTGTTTATGCTTAATAAGCTGTATTTTCGTCTTTAACATGAATCCACAAAGTTCGCAGGTATGTGGTCTTTCATCCGAATGTGAAATCATATGTGTTTTCAACCTTAGTTGGTTAACAAATCGTTTAGGACAATGTGGACAAGCCAAGGTTCCTTCTAATCGATTATGTACAACCATCATGTGGTGCTTTAAACGTACCTCCGACGTAAACATTAAATCGCAGTCCAAGCATTTTACAGGCTCTTTTTGTACATGTGTATTTTTTACATGTGTTCGTAATATCATTTCGGTTTTAAATGTTTTATCGCAATGATAACAAGCAACTCTCTTTGTTTCGGAATCTATACTTGAATCATCTTTTACAATGCCCGGCATTCTTTCATTATGTATATGCGACAAATGCCATTCCAGTGATCGAGTAGAAATCATTGATCTGTTGCATATGTGGCAAGTGTAATTTCTACCATCCTTATGAGTGCGGTTCCTATGAATCACAAGCATTGAGTGATTTGGGAACTTTTCACCACAAACTTGACATGAGCATTCCTTCAGTCCTCTACTGTCAGTTTTCTCGTGAACTTTCAAATGCAATCTCAAACCATCTCGTCGATTAAATCCAACGCCACACATGTCACATTTATATTGTCTTTGATCCTCGTGAATTCTTATATGCTGTTTTAAAGTTGAAGTATTCTTGAACATTTTATCGCAGTGAGGGCATTCAATGGTATATGCTTTGTGTGTATGCATATGTTTTGACATACTATAAACTGGAACAAGCTTATTGCAGATGTTACATTCTTTTTTATTATTTATCGATTGGTGCTTACGAATTCTATGATGTCTCAAGCTAGCAGGATTTTTAAAATCAGAGCCACAATCCTCACACAAAAATGCTCTACAAGTGGTATGCACAGATTTTAAATGAAATGTTAGTTTTGTCCTGAATGCAAATCTTTTTGTACATTGTGGACATTTGTATATCTTCTCCAATTGCATATGACGTGACTTTACATGTTGATCCAAAGTTCCTATGTGCTTAAACTTTTCACCACACAAATCGCATAGCTGACCATACTGTTGATCACAATGTTTTTGTTCATGCTGTCGCTTCTTACCTTTTGATTCTAAAATCATACTGCAATATTTGCATAAGAATTTTTGTACACACTTAATGCTATGAGCACGTTTTGCTTTATGTGTAAGAAATTCAGTTTTACAATCATCACAATAATGCATTAATTTGAAATCATGAATTTTTGCATGTTCAAACTCCATTTCTCTACTTGAAAAAGATTGATCGCAAAAGTCACATTCGTAACTCTCCTTGTATTCAAAAGGATCAATACTTTCATCAACTTCAGTGACTGTTATTGTTGGTAATCTTTCTAAAATTACATTATTTTTCACTTCATACAATGAAATGATGTCTTCATCTTTTAAACGTGATGCTACAATTCTTCGTTGTTTTAAATAATTAATAAAATCTAATAAATATTCATCTTTTTGTCTTAAAATTGCTCTCAGCCTATCAGTACAATCTTCTGCCAGATCTTTACTGATTGCATCATGTCTTTTCTTAATATCTTTCCATCGTTGTTTTAATTTTTCTAAACGCGATGCATACTGTGGTGCTATAGCAGGCATTTCTTTAAGCACTTGTGAAATATCTCCTTCGCTTTTAAATTCTTCTGTTTCTTCAATTTGCTCTTGTTCTTCTTGATCGAAAATTTCTATATCAGCTGCATTATCCTTTATTATAACTTTATCAGGTTCTTTAACTGGCGGGTTTAAAAAATTTGACATCGAACATGTAGGTCCTAAAACCTCCACCCTCCTCTTTTGATATTCCTCAATTTTTTTTTCAATAACACTACTCTTTAGACTATGCATATCATATCTTGGATATATCTTATGCACTGTTGATGACTCAGCCAACTTTTTTTTACTTTCTTTTTCAGCCTTTTTTTCTGCTTTCTTTTCTAATGATTTATCCATTTTTTTTACCTTTATTAAAAGCATTTCATTTGGTTTTGATCCCTTTGCAGTAACATACATTACACCGTTTTCTTCTGTTTTTATATTCACAGTGTCTTGTAGATTTAATTTTGGTATTTTTAATTCTTTTAAATCAATATTTAATTTTGGAAAATTTAATTTATTTATATTTTCAGAACCTTCATCACTTGTATTTTCACCAGCAGATAATTTTCTTTTTAATATATTGGGTATGCTTATCTGAGCTTGATTTGTTGGAGTACTAGCTGAATTAGTTTCTTCATTATTACTAGTTTCCATTATAGTATCTTCTTTCGATTCATCAATTACTGGATCTTCATCAATAGTCTCAATCTTAATATATGCATTTAATTCTTCATCATATCTGTAAGAAGGCATTTTATCATCTGTATCAGGATTAAAGTTCTCAAAATCTGTACTTTTATTTGTTTCAATTTCGTTTGAATCAAAAGGATTATCAGGATCAAATTCTTCAATAGATTCATTTTCATCATTACAACTTTCAGTAATTTCAAAAGAATAGTCATTTATTTCATTTTTTATTTCTTCATTCTTTTCCAACTCATCATTATCTTTAGTCATTGATTCAACTGCAGAATTTGCTGATTCAACTACAGAAACCACTGATTCTACTGCAGAAGCTGCTGATTCAACTGTAGATACTATGTCTTCAACTGAAGAAGCAGTTTTTAAATCATTTTTTTCTATAAAATGATTTTCAGTATTTGTTTGAATTGGCTTAATTACAGAGTCATTGAAAGAATTGCAAATTGATTTCAATTTCATTTCAGCTTTTTTGATTTGCATGAAAAATTTATAACTCATCTTTAAATCACAAATACAATCCATACACATTTGAGTTGATAAACTATCGTGCTTATTAATGTCTTCTAGATGTTGTATTTGTTGACTAAGTCTCATTTGAATTCCTTTTTCACTAAATATATCAACTAGTGGAACTTTTAGTCCTGCGCAAGTACGACAATATTTATACAATTTCTGTTTAATTTCTTCAGGTACTGGGGGAGTCTTCTTAATAGTTGTTGATGACAATATTGCAGGTAACTTAAGACGAGGAGTTGCTTTTTTAAGATCATTTAAATTTGTTATCTTTAACCCAATGTATTTCTCTTTTCCTCCATGAGATACTTTGGAATATATAATATTACTTTTAAAATTTGTAATATTTTCATCATTTTCTGTTTTTATTAATTGAGGATCACTGTAATTATGATCTTTATTATCTGATGATTTAATTTTTTTTGCAACTGGTTCAAAATATTGCTTATCTAAAAAAAGAATCAAGCTTATTTACAATCAACATTTATTAAAACATAAATGTATGTGTATGTATTAGTATACATCAACATTTTTATGATTTTTATTATTATTATTATTATTATTATTACTAAATCTATATCTATATATATATAAATACTTCAAATATAAGTATTATCTAATTTTATAGAGATCAGTTGTAGTTCTATATATGTTATTAATAAAGTTATTATAAAAAGATACTTGTTATATATTTACAAAAAAACATCAATAAAAATTATTGTTCAAATTAATTCATTTAAACCACAATTTAATATTTATTTAATATATGGATTATGCAAATAAAAATAATAATTATTAATACAGATTTATTAACTTTTAAATCATTCTATTACACAAAATTGGTTATATAATTACATTTTTCTCTAAACAACTCATTTAATTATTGAAATATATAAAAAAATTCTTGAAATTATTAACTAGTATTTAATATAAGTTGCATTACTTCATATAATTATTTATATTATTTTAAATTTTCATTAAGTAAGAAAAACATATTAAAAAAACATATTGAAAAAAAATAGTTTATTTATTTTAATTAACTTATGATAGATTTTAAAAGATGTAGTTAAACAATTTCATAAATATTACTCCAATTTATTAAAAAGATGCATACCAGTAGTTTCGTCACTCAAGTCATCTATAATGGACTTTATAGCCTTTAAATCGACGCTTTTATTAACTTTATTTATAATCTTGTAAGAATTAGTCGGAGTATCGAATCCTTTTGTTTCCTTAGAACTCGAAGCCATTTTTGGTTCGTTATTAATGATCTGATTTTTATCCTTGAGCTAGCAATTAAAGTTGAAATAGCAGAAATCTTTGACTACACAATTTCAGCAGGTATGCATGAAACTCAATTTGAAACATTCTTAATCTTGTTACTGCAGTCAAAATCTATGAATAAAGAATTTCTAATATTCATTTAACAAAAAACCTTAAATTTATAATTGTAAGTTCACTAGTATTTCATCGAACGTCGTCTATGAGACCAGCGTTGAATACCTGGTGAACAAATACATTGAGATTACTACGAGCGATCATAGTGGGCACAGGTACACATAAAAATTACAATTATCAGGTAATCTATTACTATAAATGTTCAATATGATATTTACCTCCATAATTTCTTCGGTGTGGTACTGTCCAGATGGCGCGTATCCCCAACGGCAAAGCAGAGTTTTGTTATTTCGTGGTATTTCGTCTTTCTACAAAACTTGAACTCATGGGTATTTTCGCACGCGCTATATTACTTGATCGCACTTACACACCTGTAATTCTACAGAACCACCCGCGCAAATCCTCTTATTAAAACGAATAATAAAAACCCATGAAAAATTGAAAAATCTGACGACCGATACAGTTTCACAACGAGTGTCGCGTGAAAATGGCCGATACTCAGAAGGCGACTCTTTATGATGCTCTAGTTGGCCTGGGTACTCAGTAGGGATTTTATCATGCAGTCACCGTCTCCTAAAAGAATTACCACCAAAATAATTCTAAAAATTACGATTTACTCCATTATTTCTAAATCCAATGCATATTAATTGAGGATAAAGTTGAAGGATATTTATTTATTTCGATATTATAATCGAATGAATTTATGAAAATTCATTCTCCTATAGTTACCTGACAATATGTAGAGGGCGACAATTCGATTAAGTAAAATATTCTGATTGGTCATTCGATTTATAGCGAAATAAAAAATACATTGTTATAATTTGAATAATTTTTAATCATTTTTCCATTTTAATACAGAACCATTGCCAATGTAATATTTACACATTTTTATTAATCTCTACTATTCATTTCAAAATCGTATCTATAAGCTTCCTCTGATTGCAATCTTTATCCATACACATATATTTCTTTTCAATTAAACTTTAAGAAAAAAACTACATTTCTGCATTTTAATTAAATTTTAACAATACGATAAAATGATGCACCCTTTCAAATAATAGGTGTAATAAATGATGTAAGTCTGCACAAGCACATGTATTTTAAGAATGTGGCTTTAATGTGCGTGTACCTTTTGTAATCCGCTGCTTAGGAAACAACTCTTGAAAACAACAAGTACGAAAATCATGTTAAACGTTATTTTTCGAGCCTGCACATCCATTAGATGCGTACCATGTTAATTATTATTATTCAATAATTCATGACCGATAATTCAGAAGAGAAGCAACTGTTGTCAATTTCCCTAAATTGCAGAGGACTCAAAAATTTTTAAATTACTATATATGACGCAAATAGATTCATTGTATGCCGTCGTCTAGTGTTTCAGGAAACTCATGAGACAAATTTCGACCAATCGGAGCCCAACATATCTAAAATTCGTTTAGTACAATATTTTGCCACCACGTCATTTTCAAATATCTCGCACGACATTTTATTGGGGTTTTAAAATACCTCCCTCGCGACTAACATTATCAACAAGATTTTTTATTAAACCCTTGCAAACAAACTTTAAATAATTCGACATGGAAATCAAATTTTAAATTTGATTTCCATGTCGAATCATGTCTTTTATTTTTATCAAGCATTATTTTGAGCTGAATATTAAATAAAGTATAAATATTTTAAATCGATGTTATCCTAAAAACATCTCGTTTCATAAAAACAAGAATGAATAAATGCCAATATTATGGACATTTTTAACGCCGTGATCAATAAATAATAGCAACATTAACAAAATTATGAATATATTTTTAATATTTTTGAAGAATATAAAATCACAAATCAGCATACATCAGTACATATATCAGTATACCGCTCTAAAAATACATGTACTTATTTATCCTTAATAAATTGTGTTCATTGTCACATCTAAATATAATTCACAAATAATTTAAAATTAATAACAAAATTTGTTATATAAGTATTTATTTAATATACCATAAATTTGTACAACATAACCTAGAATTATCCAATTTATTCACACATGAAAATTCCCAAAATTGAATCATGCATTACCTAGGATTTCTTTTAATTTAATGTTTTAATGTATCGCATATTTCGGTTGTGTATCGAGCCAATATATTCTATTTATACACAAGTTTAGAGTTTGTATTTGATATTTATTTTTTTTTTTAATTATTGCTTATTACAAAAACCTTCTGCTCCATACGTTCTTGTACTTTTATACACGTAAATAAAACAATTTCTTACGCGCCAATGCTATAATCTTATTAATCGGGTATCGTGGAGTAAACGAAGTTATGGAGAGCTTGGGATTTATATTGAAATGCAAATATGATTAAATGGAAATAACTTTTTAAAAGAGAAATATATATTATATTTAGTTAATTATAGTTCAATATAATATTTAAAGAATAATGGCAGACTTTTTAATGATGGGTAATGCTTGCGGGCAAAATTTGCTTCGACTTGTTTCCAGGGGAAATGCTATTATAGCAGAATTGATGCGATTAAAAGATTACATTCCTCCAGTCTACAGGTTATTTTTATAATTTTGTAAATTAAAAAATCCATCTACCTTAAAAACCATGAAAATCATCGCTGAAACTTATATTATATTTTATATTTAATGAATTGTATCATAATATGCATACATTTAAAAATATGTTGTAAATTTATTTTTTAATTAATTGTAGATTGGATTCAAAACATTATGTTCAAAAATATAGTGCAATAATAACTGATTTTGCATACTTCAAAGCAGCAAATACTCATGAGCAAAAGATTGAAAATGATCCAGTATGTAAACATAATATTTAATAATAAATTAATTTAGCTACAACTAAAGGTACATTATTGTTTTTATCTTGAGGTACTTCAAGAATTAGATGAAAAACTACGTGATAACTATACCGAGATATTATCAAGATTTTATTTGGGTTTCGAAAGTATTCATAAATATATTACGGATTTTAATTGTTACATAGATGAATTAGAAGATGGAGTTTATATTCAACAATCTATGGAATCTATTATGTTAAATGAAGAAGGAAAACAATTAATTGTTAGCATTATTTATTGAAAAATATTTAATGTTTTAAATTTAAAATATTATTTAAATAATATAGTATTTTATATTTATATTTTAGTGTGAAGCTATTTACCTTTATGGTATTATGCTATTAGTTGTTGATTGTTATTTTGATGGTCGAATTCGAGAGCGTTTATTGGTTTCATATTATCGATATAATGCTCAAAGAGCATCTTCCACTCAAATTGATGATGTTTGTATGTTACTTCGTTCTACTGGATTTGCAAAAGGATCGTACAAGGGACCTCAAAATTATCCTGAAGCTTATTTTCAGTTAGTAAGACATTGTATTTTAAAACTAGAATTATTAAAAATATCTAAATAGATGACATCCATGTTAAATAAATTATAAATAACTGAAATATCAAATATGTGTTTATAAAAATAAAAAAAAAAAAAATGTTAATATTATTTTATAATACAAATTTTTAATTAAAACTACCTAAATAGTCTACAAATATTTATTTTTTAGGAGAGTATCTGTTAATGAATCATTGCTTGATCTTGCTATAGCCCGGTTAAGAACAGATGAAGTTTACAATCAGACTAGTGCCTTTCCGCACCCAGACCATAGAAGTATAGCATTAGCAAATCAAGCATCAATGTTAGTTATAATTTTATGTTTTAAACCATCAGTTTTACATACACAATCTGCAATAATGAGAGAAATTGTAGATAGATTTTTTCCTGATACTTGGATTATAAGCGTGTACATGGGTATAGTAATTGATTTATGGGATTGGTGGAGTCCATATAAAGCTGCAAAAATGGCTTTAAATAATACACTAGAAAACTCAAATATCAGAAGATTAGCTCAAAAATATGGTCAACAAATGGAAGTATGTATATATATAAAGATATGTTTAATATACTTTTATATTATTAAAAGGTTGAAAATGAAGTATCTTTAAATGCAGTATTTTTAATTTAAAATTTTTTTTTATAATTTTAATTATGTATAAATATTCAATTGTTAAATACATTTTTCACATGAGAATGAATTCAAATACAAACTTTTGGAATACACATTTTATTTTTTATTTCAATATGAAAATTATATCTTGAATATGAAATATATTTTAAAAAACAATTTTTAGATTATTTTAAACAAACTTTTTATTCATTAAAGTATTTAAATGAATGAAATATTACATAATTTATATTTTATTGGTATTTAATTTGCATTATATCGTACAGAATAATCTTAAAAAAAATAAAGAAATGCAAACAACTCTATCTTTGGATGAAGCTGCAATAGGAAAAGTAATAAAATTTGTGAGAGAATGTAACGTGACGTTACATTGGTTACTCTTGCATACCGCTGTTCCAACAATTCTTACAGAAGACTTAAAACGTTCACGAAATCTTAAGCAATTAGTAATACAGGAAAGCAAGTATTCTGTAAATGATTCACTCCATTTGTTATTAAATACAGCTCAGATAGAGCATAATATCAAACAAATGTATAAACAGGTAATATATGCAAATAGATATTTATGTTTTCTTTACTTTTATTTTAATCAAATATTATTATTTTTTAGTTATTACAAGATAAAGAAAGTAAATGGACAAAAAATAAAGAAAAATGTATTCAACGAATTAATAAATTGTCTGAAGCTTTTAGTGGAAGTAAGCAACTAAATGATATTGAAGAAAATGAAACTCTTCAAGCATGGTTTAAAGAAATTAGTAAACATATTGAATCGTTAATTGAAGATGATGGGAAAAAAATTATGCAATTATTGCAAGCTTTAGAAGAAGTACAAGGTCAGTATTAAAGTAAAAAAAATTTCATTTAAATATTGAATAAACAAATAATTTTTATATTTTTAATTTTAGAATTTCACCAATTAGAAAGTAATTTACAAATATCACAGCATTTAAAAGAAACGCGTCAAATTTTATACAGCATGTTAAGGTCAAGTTCGATGACTGAAGATACGATGATTGCATTAAATATTATCACAGATTGTTGTTATGCTTGGAATATAATGGAAACTTTTGTTCCAATAATGCAAGATCTTATAAAAGCAAATCCTGGAACAGTCATCCAATTAAAAGCTTTATTTTTAAAAGTAAATTTATTAATTTAATATATTCTAAATGAAATATTGTTAATAATTAATTAAGTAATTATACTTTAGATGGCATCAGCTTTAGAAATGCCTTTATTAAGGATAAATCAAGCCAAAAGTGCAGATTTAGCTTCTGTATCTCAGTATTATAGTAGAGAATTAGAAAGATATGCCAGACGAGTCTTGCAGATAATACCTGAATCTGTTTTTGCAATACTTGCTGAAATTGTTGATCTTGAAACAAATGTTTTCAATGAAATACCAACTAAACTGTATAAAGATAAAATTAAAGATTATGCTCAGTTGAATGAAAGATTAAAAGTAAGTTAATAAAATTTTAATGGTACAAAAGACTTATGGAACAATATTCAAAAGCTTCCTATCACCAATCCTATTATCAATAACAATAATAAAATTTTTAATTTATTAAAAAAATCATTTAAATTGAAAAAAATATACATATATACAATTTTTAGATGGCAGAGTTAACATATTCAGTTTCTGTTGTTACAAATGGTATGTTATCTTTGAGGAGTGTTTCCTTGGGAATTTTACGAGTTGACTCACAGAGACTATTAGAAGATGGAATACGTCAGGAACTAGTAAAAAAAGTCACTTTAGCATTACATAATAGTTTAGTTTTTGATACCAAATCTAAGGTTTATGTTCATTATATTACAACTTAGTTATATAGTATATTACATGAGAATTATATAACAAATTTATTATAAAATTTTAGGGAGTGTTAATGAACAAATTAGAAGCTCTTTCTACAATTATGGATGGATATAGAAAATCGTTTCAATATATTCAAGATTATATAAATATTAATAGCTTAAAAGTTTGGCATGAAGAAGTAAGTTTGATAAATTTTATTAAAATGAAAGATGTTACTTTTGAAATTATTTAGATTTATTTTTCTTTAGATTACATATATTATAACTAACGCTGTTGAAGAAGAATGTAGAGGATCTTCTTGGACACCAGGAAAAACATGGACATATTTACCAGAAGATAAAATGAATAGTCATTTAGCACCAACAGATTCTAATTCTTTGACATTTATGGGGCGTCTTGCAAGAGAAATTATACGTATAAGTGATCCAAAGTAAATAAATTTATTTAATTAAAAAATTTTATTAAAAATCAGGTTTATTTATTTATAATTAGATATAATTAATTTGTAGAACAACTGTATATATAGAACATGCACTGGCTTGGTATGATCTAAAAACTCAAGCTGAAGTATTCAGTCACAGAGTATTTATTATGATTTTACAAGCAATGGGTGCCTCTGGTCTTGCAGGATTGGACAAATTGATTGCACATTTTGTTGCAGCTGAAATGGAAAAAGTTATGAAATTTATTGATAAAGGTATCAGAAATAAGACCTGGGCAGCTGCCTTAAAAGAATGTGAAACTTTATTTCAAAATCAAGATAATTTAAAAAGTAATAACATTATTATTAAGTTTTAATAAAAAAATATATAATTCATATTTTCTTATATTTTTTAAATAGATAACCGAGGAAAATTCATAGCAACCGTTAATACCTTAGTCAACAAAGCTTGGGCACCATTATTGGATTCAGTATTGAAAATCGGTCAATTACAAATTTTAAGAGAAAAAATAGCTTTTGAACTTAATACTGCTTGTAAATTTGAAGCTAAACACATGGAATCTGCTCTTCAAACGTTGAATAAGTAAAATTTTTATTGTTCAAAATCAAATAATTTAATGAACAAGAATAATTAATTTATTTTATATTTTAGAGCTGTGCTTAATGAAGTAAAAGGTAGGGAAGAGGAATTGCAAAACTCTGAATTTATAAAAGAACTTTCCATTAGATTATCATGGGTTGGCATTACTGATGTGAAAAACAAAATCTATGTGCAGCCACCACCTATTGCTAATATAGATTTTATAATGTTTCTTCTTTCTGTTCCACAACTTCATAAATTATATTTTTGTAAAAATACTGGTAGGTAGATAAAACTATAATATTCATATGTACAAACTGTATAAAATAAACAAAATAATATATTAAATTTTTCAGCAAGTCTATTAAGTAAAAAAATTCAGGATCCAATTGATGCTATTATTTTTATTTTGGGTGTTCAATCAATATTAAAACAATTTGGTACATTGCAGTTGCACAACTATGTTACGTATTTTAGTGAATACATTTTATCGTTCATAACTTCTGACTGGTAAATAAAATGAATAATACTTAAATAGTTAATGATTTTAAAACAAAAAAATGATTTCTTTTTAAATTGAATTCAATTATTTTTAGTACAAAAATGACCAATGAATTTGATTTAGAAGCAACAGTTGGAGTTCATTACTTAGAAGTTTTTATAAAATATGCCGACGTTCCAAAAACCGTTATTACAGATGTTATTCCTATTATAGCATTGGATCATTACCAATCTAAAACAGTAAAATAATAACAAAAACAAATGTAAAATAAAAATTATTTATTAACGCGTACATTGAGAATTTTTATATGAAATATAAATAAACAGACATCTATTGTGATAATTTTTAGGGTCCATTCATTTATTATAATTAATTTTTATTACACTGTCTATTTATATCATATATATTCATAATGACATCGCTTCTCGAATAAGATGGTAGCTTAAATTATGAAAATCAAAAAAATTTTATGAATCCATTATAGAGATAGTTTAATAATTTTCAAGCACTAGCGAGTGATCCATTGAAATTTTATGTTCTTCGTAAAATAAAAAAGATAAATGAAAAATATTGTAAACTAGTGCATTTGTATTATGTATTGCTATAAAGCTGTTAAGCTTATTCGAGTAGCGATCAAGTTTTTTCTTCAGTAATTGGCAATTATACTTGCTTTAACAAACAGTCGAAGAACCTACACAATCAACACAAAATATGATTCTTACTTTTCGCGCATATTTTTTATATTTACCTTTTTTATTATTGTTATTATAATAATTAGTATTATTCATTATTATTACTAATGTTGTTGTTATTACTATTACTATTATTATTATTATTATTATTATTATCGACGTGAAATTCGAATCTTCTTAGGAAGTAAGATTAATGTGAGGGGAAGGCGAGAAAAAACATTAACGCAAGACTCGCTTCAATTAACGAAGGATATGGTGAAACTCGATGTCAGACCAGCTGTATTTATCGAGTCTCAATACATTATAGTTTTCTTACTATCTAAATCGTATTCTAGGTGTGTGACATCATTATAACATATTCTCCACAATGAAAAAATTTATAGATAAAATGAAATATTTTAAGTACTTGGGTATACAATACTTAAAATTTCAGATGCTTAATCTTTTCATCTTTTATCACTCGTCAATAGAAATTTATAAGCTATAAAATCACTTTTTCAAACTGCAATTAATTCATAAATATAAAACTTCAATGACAATGTAGATAACATGACTCAAGCAATAATAAAAATACAATTAATTTTAGTTTATGTGATTGCTCAAATTTGTATTTTTTAATCTTTTGAATTATATCAATTTAATTAAATTCAATCAAATACTATCTTTAATATACTAATTAAAAATTGAAAACATAAAATAATTTCAAAATACAATATTATTTATCCTATAATTTTGAAATTAATGAATGAGATTAGCTTTAAACATATTTCGCTTTTTATTTCATTAAAAACACTTTTTTAAATTAAAATAACATTAAAAAAATGTTTTAAATAATAATATTTTAATAATACAAATAATCGAAGTACTATTAATTACAATTAAAGCTAAAATTTTATTAATATACACATAAATTATTTAATTTAGTCATATTATTCACATTTCTTACAATTTCAAATTAACATTTAAATCTCTTGAATTAAACCTTTTTTTTTATCTCTGCTTAATTTGATGGATAAATTAAAAAAAAATTATATTTTTAAATAATATTCAAAGAAAGGATGAAAAATGCTTTTAAATTAATATGAATAATATATATATATATCATTATTTAGAAATAATTTATTAATAATTTTAATGGATATGATTATAAATGAACGTAATGACAATTGGTAATAATTTTCGTTTAATTGCATATTTCTATAAATGATAACGCACTGCATTACTTTATATGAGGCATATTATTATTGTATACATTTTCTTAAAATAGAAAAATTACATAATTATTACCAATTATCAATTAAAAATAAGTATTATTTATATTTATTTTAAATAACTCTTTCTCCATCAAATTAAATTAAAATCTTAATAACGCATGAATATATATAATTCAGTAGATAAATAACAAATTCAATTGACCAAATGTAGTTTCACATTATAAATAAATAATTACTCGAGGACAATTAAATGAAATTAATCAGTTCAAATACGTAATTGAGTTACTAAACACAAACTTTGTTAATGCTTTCATGAAAAAAAAAAAGAAAAAAATTAATTCTTACAGCCAGTTGAAACGTATCACTATTATGTTTCATTAAAATCGTTCAGTCATGTAAATGATTTAATGTCATTGAGCAATTATTTTGAATGAACAATTTGCTTTTCTCCAATGCACTTTTTATTTTGTTTAGAAAATTAGTAACTTAATCGATATGACGGTGATTATTTTCTACTACCTCTGTGAATGCGCGCGAGTTATGGGCGTGCATATTCATCCGATTATTCTATATTAGCATAATTAATCTTTCTAATTCAGGAATATTATTACCATGCGAAAACAAAAAATTAGCTTCCTGACATGGATTGTGCACATGCTGGTATATTTATATTTAAAGAACGACATATATTGAATTTTTTTTCACTTTTTTAGCATGTGAATTTTAATTTTCTTATTTATTATTTTTTTTTCACTTAACAACATAATAAACGTACGATATGTTAACACATTTATTCATTGATTTCATCTTCGTACGATTTATTTTTTTATTTGAACATACCTAAATATTAATACATATTTTTTTCAATAAAGCATTTATATAAAATAATTTTGTGTAGATTTTCACACGTTGTATTATCAAAAATAATCAAATTGAAAGAAAGCATTATAAGAACATATTTTAATGAAATTTACTAGAAAGATGTAATCAATCTATAAGAAAAATAATATGAAACTTATATATTAAAATTCAATATTTCAATTTCAATATTCAGAATAAATTCATATAATTATACGAATCCAAATGATTTCTTCAGTAATGCAATTATTCATATTGAGATTTCACGCCTAGTGTCAATTTTTTATAAATACTGCTTTTGTAATGCATATTATTGACCTTATGATAAAAATTATATATAAATCAAATCATATCTTAAATCTGATATTACATAATTTTTAAACTTTGTATTAGATATGAATTTTTGTCGAATTATGTGCTAACATTTGCTTGTGTATAAATATTCATGATTACATAATGTTCAAATATATAATTACATATATTGTATACCCAAAATTTACACTTGAACATGTATGTATATATTAAATCTTATAAATTACTTATATATCAATGATTATACTTTTGTATGTTTATAATTTATATATAATTTTATTTTCAAATTGGATTTATATTTAAAAAATTCAAAAAAATGTTATGTTAATGTTTCCAAGGTTCCTTATACATCAACAATACCATTTATTAATTATAGAATTCGTAAAAATAATATAAATCCCTATTGGATTTATAAATATTTTTATTTAATTTTCTCTTGAAAACTTGTATTAGAGCGCATTTATTACAAATTTGATAGTCTTATTCGCTGACATGAAAAACTTAAAGCTCTTCCAAACTCCTTGATAAATCTTTAAAATTATTCTTATTGTTATCAATAATATTCCTGATTCAATTACTTTAATTATTGAATTCTTAATACTGGATATATGAAAACATTTTTTTTCGCTGAACAATAATCTTACATCAGTATTATAGCACATGTTTTGAACAGTTCGCAATTAACTTTCTCACAAATAACATTAGAAACACATACAATTATACATTTTCTTTTTGCTTGTTTATGTTTTCATTATTTATTTTGTAAAAAAATTCCACAGATCATTCAATTGTATTACAAAACTTTGTCTTGCAGATGTGCAAATATTCAAAGCTTGATATATGTAAATACATTGCTTTACAAGGCAGTACAAACAAGATGAAAGATTTTAGATGTTAAAATAAATTATAATAAAAAATTATATTAATAGATTGGTTGTTTCTTATACATTTTTTTGGACATTAATATTAAAATAAGTATTTTAAGATATTTTTAGTTTATACAAGGTAGACCACTTTTTTGTAATAAACTCATTATCCATTATGCAAAACAATTGTGATTTTAAAATAATCAAATGTGAAAAATATATAGATGTAATAATCCTGTTTATAAAAATGACTTTATTATATTCATTTTTAAATATGATATTCACAATTTATACAAGAAATCAAAAATTAATATTTCCGTACATAATTGATTATCATTAAAAAAAAAAAAAATATTTAATATAATCTATGTTCAGAAATGCTTAGTGTAATCAAAATTTATACTGATTAAAATTAATAATCGGATGTTCCCTTTCTATGACTTTCTGTTGTTGTTAATAATAAAGGAAGTTTATTGAATCTGATAAAATTTTGTATATTTATGAGATTATTAATACGAAATGTATATATTATATGTATAGTAAATATAATAAAGAATTTCAAATCATTCACATACACTGACATATACTATAAATTTATATTTATTCACACATTTATTTCCACGTCAATTTTTTTTTTTTTTTTTTTTCATTTTACTTTTATTTTTCATTAACAGGATTTTACAGATATACATACAATATACACTCTTTCAAAGTTTTTTGCCAATAATTGAAATTTTGATTTTTTTAAAGTAACCAGACATTTATATTTTAAGAATGAAAGTTCATTCCTATGTATCGCAATAATTTTTATTTAAAACATTATGAATTTTGTGTTTTATTTATTTTTTTTTTCTTTAATTTTTAAGGTTTTCCTTTTCATACAGCATTTCCGTTCAAATTTCTTTTCTCTCTTGGAATTCGGAAGTGGTCAAGGCTTTGCTTAAGTTTTAAGACTAAAATGATGAATAGCGCTATAAGATCGAAGTGTTTTTTGCTCTCTTATTCGCAATGAAATCAAAAGTTGTTATAAGTAAATCTTGTCCGAGTTTGTACGTTTTCTATTTTTTTTTTAAATTAGAATACTAGCTTATTTACACTATAAAAAATGACTAGGATTTCTTTTTATATTTTCATGTATGTTTGTGCAGCTATTGACTTATTGTTGCTCAAATTGTTTATTTAAGCGATTGACTAAAAAAAAGTTCAGTTATTAAAAATTTAAATAATGAAGACAATAAAGTTAACTTCTTGCACATATTTATATAACATTGTGAATCGCTCCTAAAAGTGTTTGGTCTCATAAAGTATCATAAATTTTTAATTTGCAGGCTAAAGCAAAAAAAAAAAATTTAGCTTAAAAATCAAGTTATAGTATATTAGGTTTATGTCGCATGTTTTT
Organism: Eupristina koningsbergeri; assembly: GCA_018907245.1. Lineage (NCBI taxonomy): Eukaryota > Metazoa > Arthropoda > Insecta > Hymenoptera > Agaonidae > Eupristina > Eupristina koningsbergeri. Next base: position 1,337,105 of record JACCHV010002768.1, read on the forward strand.
TTAAAAAATGAAATTTTTTTATTTCTAATTTGTCTCAAATATTTTATTTAGCTGATAACGATCGTTCATATAATAAAATAATTTTAAGAAAATAATATTTTTGTCAGAATATTATCTTGGAAAAATTTTTAAAAGTACTTTATATATGTATATATATAAGCTTAAAATCATTAAAATCATTAAGTTTAATATAATTCATAAATATACGAATAAGTACATGTTCAAAAGAAACATTTTTTAAACACTCTTACACCGAAAACTGATACCATGATTCAATTATAAACGCAGTTTCTGAAAATGTGTTTTCCTATTTTAAAAATAAAAATCATGGCACATTTCCGTACGATAAATCTCGATGGGCAGTACAATATATATATATATATCATTTAATAATTTTATAATTTAACTTTAGTTGTATAAAAGTGTTAATTCAGCAAAAACTCGAAAATGAATCAGTATCATTGATATCTACTAATATTTTATAAAAAGAAATCTTATGACTTGCAACAGCCAAGATATTCACAACAAAAAAGAAAGCAAATATTATTACTTTGTGTACCTCAAGAATATTAAAAATGCATAGTAATTTGTTTGTGCTGATCAATACAATGGAAATGATTGTCCTACAATTCCCTACTACATCCTCGTCCCACGACGAAGAAATCAAAGTGGACAGATTCAATTTCTGCATAAGCAACGCGCAATAATACAAAATGTGTTTTAGTTTTTATTTTTTCGTTTAACAAATATAATAATGCCTTTCAGAAATGGACTCCCTTCTTTATTTTGAATATTCAATATGATCAAAAATTTTGTTTCGTTACCGTATCTTAAAATGTTTTCATTATCTTAGTAATTCCGAGATGTAAAATTTAATTACATGTACATGACTTTATTTTAAAAATGATGAAGATTTAAGGCATAAATAAACGAGAAACGTTTATTTAGAAGGTAATGAAAGGGGTCAATATCCGAATGCGTTTTGTCTAGGTACAATAACGCGTTACCAGTTCGGCATCAATGTATAGTGTAGCAATGTGCACACACTTTTATTTTATATAAATCTTTAAAAACGTCAAACTCGTAATAGGGTTCAACAAACAACAAATCGGTTTGTGTATCTTCCGTTTTTTTTTTCTTTTATATTAACTAAATAGTATATAGCCTCGTGTATGTAAATTCCTTACTTGTTTTTAAATTGTAATAACAAAAAATCTAAAATTTTTTCTATCATCCAACAATGAAACGATAAAATTATTGATATATCTACTTTAAGATATTGCATGGCTTAACTTTTAAACATACTTCATGCGCACAAGAATTTTTTTTAATTTTTTTCTGCAAGGCAAGATTAAGGAAATAATCATTTTGTTTGAATTTTTATCCTTAAATCACGATATTGAAGATATTCTCGAAAAAAAAACTATTAAATATATTGAAACGTTTCTATAAGAGATAGATTTTAAAAAAATTGCTAACTTGTTTTACTATACTGTAGTACGATTTTTTTAATATAATTTTTGCGCAAATAAGAAATGATTAGAAAATGAAACAGAAGAAAATAGCGAATAATCATAATAGTGACTTGATGTATTTAACTATGTACCACGTTCCTGTCCTCTTTTATTTATCGTCCAAAACATGCCGAACGGGAATGTTAACGCTCTCTCTTAACTTTTAAAGTCAATTTTCATTTAAAATATCTATCTACTTGACAATGATAATAATTTAATCGAGAAGGCCTTAATTCTGTGTATATATATATATATTTTTAACTTTCATACTAATTTTAACGATAATTATTCCGTTCATCTCAGTGATCTTTAAGGTTATAGATTTTATTGAGATAATGTACTGAATAAGAAATAGTTTTAAAGGGGAAGTGTTAAATTACTACTAACGACTAGTTGTTAAAGTAAGAGGTTTTCTCACGATTCGAGACATTATAAAGGGATCGCTAATATTTTTTACACAATGTAATGTGACAATGAATCAATGAAAATGAGAAGTATACAATAGTCAGAAAAAATGAAAATGGAGGAAATAAAATACGGACGTGGATATGTTCAGTGTTCTATCACTGGATTTGGCCCTGTTATAAACTCAACGTTTTGGTTTTTTTTTTGTTTTTTTGTTTTGTTTTTTTTTTTTTTTTGTTTTTAAGATTATAAATGGTAATTAATGTTTATATTCTTTTGTTTTATAAATCTTACTTTCAATAACAAGTGTTCTTTTGGGCTTTTTAGTACGAAATAAGCGAAACTGATAATAACTCGCTAGACGTATCTACATGGAGCAGTTTAGCACCGCCATTAATCAGAGTACAATTGCTCATTTATTTACTTTTTAACTTTTTGTTCCTTTCATCAATGGTATTTTAATCGATTACAACAGCAAAGGTATTACAATAAGTCAAAAATGACAATGGCACTAACAACTTAATAAAAAACCAAACGTATATATATATATCCGCGGTGCGATTGAGGTTTGCTTACAACAAGCTTTGATCTTACAAAAACTGTAATACTTTCCCAATTAATACAGTCTTTATAAATATTTTCATATTGTGTCGTGTATAGTAAAGACTGTTTATTGTTTCATCTGCATACTTGAATAATAATGAATAGTAGATGTGAATGTTGCGACTACTAATGATCGAGTGGTATAATGTCTAGTGGACAGTCATACGAGCTTCGCCTGGAAAAGACGCTTAAAATATGTGGATGAAATTTCACAAACGAATAGAAAGAGTTTGTGCTTCGCTATGAAATTTGATTCTTTTTATACAGCGATATTACGAATTGTATCACACGTAGCCATTCATCGAATGTCAGATATTTCAGTTTTACTGCCAAAGATTTTAACTAGTTGATCTTCGTAATCTTCTATATTGCGTTTCATAAGCTCCATACAGGGGCCAAGCAGTCGCTCGAATGCTTCAACGTCCAAAACTGAAAAGCGATTATTTTTTTAATGACAAATCTTCTTTTGTACATTTGAACAAGACTACTGTATTTCAGTTGTCAACTATTAATAATTCTTAATAATTGTTTAGTATTGCAAGGCAATGACAAATTTGACAATTTATACAAATAAAATAATCCTATGATTATTTATTTGTCCAACGAATCAAAATAATGAATTTCAGATTTAACTTTTACAATAGCACAATCTCCCGTATATTAATGCAACAAGAAATATTAAAAAGCAGTATTATTTAGCATCAAAAGAAAAAAATATTATTAATAGATTCATTTCATTAAAAATGTATGTTAAGTAGTTGACTCACAGGCTAGTTTTACGTTTCCAACAGCATATGCAGAAGCTGCTCGAGGTTTATGTGTAACAAGTGCGAGTTCACCTAAATAACCACCAGCAGGTATACGATTTACCTAAAACATATAATTATTGATATTGTCAACGTTCATAGTGCAAGAGGGATACTTATTTTGACTACGTAAAGTTCAAGTTTACCTCAACTTCTCTTTCGGTTTCTCCAAGAATTGTAATTCTGACTACACCTTGCTCAACGAAGTACATGCCGTCAGCCAAATCTCCCTGCTTAATAATTTGATCTCCATCTTCAAAGTGTTTTGGAACAAGAGCATCAGCCAAATTCATTCGTTCATAAGTCTAAATAAAGACAACCAAATATGAGAAAGAGAAAGATTATTCTATAGTAACATTGCCTAAGTTTGAATTGAGAAAATGCTGTTGCATTAAATTCGCTATATATATATATGTACTTTTTAATAATTCACAAATATTTTTTTTACAAGTATAAATAATATAAATTAAATCAATGATACAATTTTTTAAGAGTAAAAAACGACTTGTATTTTATTTTTAATATTAAATTTTAAATAAATAATAATAATGTTGAAAAAATGTCAATGTATACTTTTACTTAAAAATTTTGAAATAATTATTAAAAATTTTATCATTATTTTTTAAAAACATTTGAAAAAAAAAGAAAAAAAAAAATTGTAAACTTAATTGTATAGAATCACAAAATTCATCTCAAAACACGACTTTTGACTAAAACAAAACATTACATGCTATTGATAATAATTTAAAAATACACGTAATAAGTTTGATTAATACGCCTTTTTTCATAAATATTTTAATACGTTTGCAAACCATTTATTTTGAACTAAAAAAATAATCAAGCTAAAAGAATTATTTGTATTGTTTAAAGATGATTTGATTTATGATTGCAAGAAATAATTTAGTATAAACGAAATAATAAAATGAAAATTACAATAAAACATTAATTTAATTATAGTATAGAAAGAGAGTTTCTAATTGCATAAGCATCCTTACTTAATTCATTTAAAAATGATATCCGTTGAGATAATAATACTAGAGAAATATATTAATGAATATTATTATTGCAAAAATAAAGAAAATAAAAAAGAAAGTTTATCAGAGTAATAAAATATTTTTGTAAAATTAATTTTCCTTCTTGGACGTAGCATTGAAATTAGGAAACACAGTGCAAAGTTCATCGGCTATGCTAATTTTCTCCTTCGAGCATTACAACAACACGGTTCGATAAGATTAAAATCACTTTGATTAAAATTTTTTTGGATCTAGATCAAGAGTTTTCTATTCATACGAGCAGGTATTTGCAAGCTAGCTTTGTCCGTGTGGAGGCACACTATTGCCACTATTGCCACCGAGGAGGCCACTTCTAGATTTGAGTTAATAATACCGAAAAGATGATTCGCACTCGTTTCTTTAATTCAAAGGAGGAGGGCTAATTGTGTGCTTTACCTCGAGCGACTTGAGCATCGGGACTTTGTTGATAAGGTCCTCGTACATTTTGCGTTTTTTATAAGCGGACTTGAGGAGAATGCGCCGGAAAGTCTGCCTGCCCATTGCCCATAAAGTGCCAGGGGTGATGGCCTTGACTGTGGCAGCTCTGGGCACATTGTACAAAAGAGCTAATTCGCCGAAAGCACCACTGTTGTCGTAAGTATGAATCATCGAGTCTTTGACGTACACCTCGTATTTACCTCTGCGACAATAAAACAACAGAATTGCATATAATTCATTTTTTTTCTTTTTTTCTCTTTTCTCTTCTCTCTCCCTCTCCCCTACTCGCTTTAGGCGCTTATTTTTTCGGCCCGGCGAATTCGAGCCTCTCGAACCAACCATCATTTATTTATTTATTTATTTATTTATTTATTTGTTTATTCGTTTATTCGTTTATTCGTTTATTTGTTTATTTATTCATTCGCGACGTGCACGCGGAATGCTAAAGTGTCGCATTGAGACGTGTGTGTCTGTGTGCGGCTGAAAACTGGAATTCACGCGATTATAATTTATTGAAGTAGAATTTCATTGCGTTATTTATCCGAGTTTTTTAAAACATTTTTAAAGCTTTATTGCGCCGTTTTAAAAACATTTAATTTTAGCCACATTTTACCGAGCCACATTTTACCTCCTGAAAGAGAAGAAGGCATAAAACGTCAGTTTATTGCGGAGGATACGTACTTCTCAATGACGTAAAAATTATCTCCATCGTCACCTTGCCGGATAATGAATTCGCCGGTTTGAACAGTCTTCTCGAACATCGCATCAAGTACAACCTGCATTTGTTCCTGAAATTAGAGCATTGTTGAGCCTTTATTATTATTATTATTATTATTATTATTATTATTATTATTATTGTTATTATTATTGTTATTATTGTTATTGTTATTATTGCGAGACAGATGCTCGCCTTTTTCCTTATCATGCATTATTTTGACAATCGAGCTCACCTTATCTAGGGACCGGAAGAGAAAAATACTTCGAACACTCTCGCTGAGTCGGTGTCGTTGTTCGTCACTCTTTGGCTGTACAACCTGAACACACACAACGGGGAAGAAAATAATTATTCGTAAGCAATTGAAACATTGACCAATCGAGTTTCATTAAACTATTACTTTTCTATAAATTTGGATTGATCGATCCTTTACTCGTACCATTCTCTTAAGATCTTTTTAAACTACGTATGATTATATTTAAACATTAGCACAACCTTATTAATTAGCTTAAAGATCAGAATCTAAAGTCTATACCAATCAATAATATACTTTATCAAAATACTGGGCTTACCCTAAACACTTAAGAAGCTTGTATAATATTTCGTCGCTTATTTAATAATTCGTAAACGTTGAATTGTGTTCAATAAAAAAACAAATAAACAAACAAACAAACAAACAAACAAACAAATAAATAAATACAATTTTTAAATAAAAATTTATGATTTGTGAAATAATATTCGAAAATTCTTGTCGAAGGTAAAAGCTATTTTATTACACATGGAAAATAGTTTCCCTGGATATTATGTTGCACAAATAAATATGTATTTATTAAATTTTAGATGCAGACATTTGTTACATTTTATATCAAAGGTATTAAATTATAATATTTCTATTATTGCTTTCGAGGTAGCTCTAATAAAAAAGTCTACAGTCAGAATCTACCTATAGTAACATCAAAAATGAAATAAACAAGTATCGTTAACTATGGCAATTTGCGTTATACATAAAATCAATACAAAGTTAAAAGAAATAATTAAATTATCAATTGGACGCAAAATTTGTACAATTATTTCCAATTAAACAGGAGGTACACCCACAAGAAAGTGTCAATATTATCTTATTATAAAGAAAGTTAAAAATGCCCAACAATAAATCGAATGCTAGACAATTCGAAATTTTCATGCAAAGTTTTTCAAAAAATTCGCACACTCAAAGTACAATGGGTATTTCTTTTTTTAAAGTATTTTTTGGGCTGGCTCTCGGCACCTTCCCACAGATGTACCACATCTCTCTCTCTCTCTCTCTCTCTCTCTCTCTCTCTCTCTCTCTACTAAAACACAATATTTTCTTTCATGTACAACCCGACTATGTATATATCTCATATTAACGGAATATTTCATGCCCAGGTTATTGAACACGTGCTTTGACGTCATAAAGGTGAATTACACGCGTCGGCTGGCAAAGTAAAGAACCTCTGTTCCTCTTTTTTACAGGCTCTAATACGCGCCCGGGCGGTCGTGTGCATACATGCACGCACCCTCACAACTCCCCGCCTCCCCCAACCCACACACTTTCACCAGTGTGTTTCTCAATAGTCGTACGTGCAGAACTGATAAGAAACGAGAAAGAAGGACAGAAGGAGGGAAGGGAAGACGGTCTGATAGGGGGTTGAAAGTAAAAGGAGAGGGAGAGAGGGAGGGAGGGACAAAGAAGAAAAAGATCTCTACACCCATTATGTATGAGAAAGATTTAGAAGATTTTCGCATTATAACTTTATGAGTCGTCTCTGCTGTTTGTTTCGGTAAGAGTGAATTCTGATAACGGGAGTACAGATGGGAAAAGTTTGAAAAGGAGCGTACAAAAGAAAATGATATTTATGCGCAAACTAAAAACACCCTTTAACGCGAATTAGTGAACGTGCTCGCGCTCAATTTTTTCCCTATCTGCTTCTTTTTTCCTTATCCTACCTTACTGACCTTTTTATTGCGCGCGTATACATGTACAATTTACATCGTGCATATATCGATCAGTTGGTAAATCGAAATATGTGGATGCTTGGTAGAAGGGCGTGGAAAGAGGAGAAAAAGAGATAAAGAGAGCGAGAATGTTGGGTAAACATGGCGCCGAAATTATCGAGCGTAACGTATATGAGTGTGAGAGAGAGAGAGAGAGACTGAGCGAATGAGAGAGATGGAGGAGAACAGGGAGAGAAGAGAGAAAGTCGCGCGCGCGTGTGTGTGTGGGAGAAATACAGAGGGAGGGAGAAAAATAGGCTGTGACGTAACACGACACTACAAATGAAACAGTAATAAAATTAAGGCAATTAAAATTATGCAGAAATTTTTTTTTTAACAATATGAAGAATGTAGAGAGAAGGATTATATTTCCTTTTTATTCCGTTTTTATGAAAGTATCCGGTGAGCTGAAATTAATAAATTTTTATAATTCCATCTCTAATAATATTTCTAATCATTTAAAAGGAATAAATTTTTTTTCTTTTTATCGTTTTTTTAAATAAAAAATATTAAAATTCTGAGTAAATGATTTGTTGTTTTAATTTAATTTTTTAGGATATATTGGAAAAATAACTCTTGTACTTTAACATAGCTTTCAAACTTTGAGTTTTATTAAACTCCTTGAATTTACAAAGATATTTAATATATTTGGTATGCAACTATTTTTTCACTGTTAATAGTATATGAGACAATGGAATGTTGGAGGTTCATGAGAAAATTCCGCATTTGAATCCAGGATACATCCATTTTATATAAAATTATTATGATAAAAACGTTGATATGAAAATAGCTTAACGATGTGTGAAAACCAAAGAAATTATGTCATTTCTGTTTTATCAATAAAAATTATATTTATACTTTTATAGATTAATATAATCGGTTTCTCTTGTAATAATATCAACTACCTCACACTCTTCAATAATTTCATAATAAGAGAAAATAAGAAATACCAGCAAATATTTTCTCTTAAGGGAGAACAAATATCAGTTTTCTTACAACGAATATTATTTTTATTACAAAGCTACAAATATATTGAATATATATTGAAATATAAGACAAAATTAGATACTAAATTACACAGAAATATATGAAAAAAATGTATTTATAGTTAATGAAATAAATATAATTTAATCTAATCAAATATCTATTTTTATGTAACAGATTTCTATCAAAATTATATTATTATTGTTTCTAAAGCATCTTTCTCTAAAAATTACACATAAATAATAAATTTTGATTAAAAAATAACATTTTGTGTTAAACTGAAGTCCAATATGCATGCCTAAAGCAACTACAAAATCCAATATAAAATATTAAAAGCATACAGCAACGTCGATTAACGATAATTTTTAAATTAAATTTAATTATCGAAATAAATTATTATTTCATTGATATTTTATAACTTTTTATTTGCACTTTGAACAGTTTCGCGTACTGATTTGTTTGAAAACTTGATGGAATTCATTACAAACATTAAACGCAAAGTGTACTGTAAAACAAATTCAATTTTATTATTTTTCTTTTTAATTTCGAACATTCATTTTACAAAATACATAATTACACATATATTACTTATATATATATAAATTTCAACTAATGCATCAAAGTAATTTTCAAATTTTTAATTTCCACAACAATGTTTAAAACATTAACTCTATTATAATATTATATTTTATTAAAAACAAAGTAATATTTCCAAAATGTATTTATTATTTAAAAATTTATTGAAAAAAGTTTCAATTTATTCAAGATTCCTTGTTATAAACAATGCATAGGAAAAAAATTTAATATAATTTTATTAAAAATTCTGAGCTCTAAAATTTCAAAAAAATCTCTTTCCTTTGAATTATTGCAAAAAAATTTCATTGAAAAAAGTAAATTTTATTTTTCAAATGACACACTTTTTGTTCTGTTTATTAATTTTTTTTATTAACAAACAATAAATTATGAGTAAAAATTGATATTGTTTGCCTTTTCTAGGGTTTATTTTAAATTTTGAAAATAATATCGAATAAAATTTTTATAAACTCTTAATATCAATTTTTTTTGTACAGAATTCTAAATATAAAAGATTTCAACTAGAAAACTGATTTAATAAATATAAAATTTGTTTAACCTAGTTATTTATAAAAATTATTGTGTAAGCAGTTGATTTCAATAAGAATTTAATTATTAATTGATGAATTTTAATAATTTAATAATTCAACACAAAGTTTTATTCATTGGGAATTTTTAAATAAATTATAAAGTTTAAAATTTATGGCATAAAAATTAAGTATAAATTGCTGCAGGCTAAAGAAAATGAATTTTTATTTAATTATAACAAAAGTTTTTTTATACCTAGAATAAAACTCATAATATGATTTAATTGAGTGTCTCGAAAATGTTTTTACAAATTTATCATTTTTTTTAAAAAAATAAAATATTATAAATTATTTGTTTAAACTTTGTCATAATTTTAGCATTTAATAAAGTAAAAATTTTATCTGAAACTTCATTATAACAAAGAGCGTGTCTGGTAATCATTTTATGTTTAATAAAGACTAATTTCACATATAGTTTTATATAATTTTACATAATTATTAATTAAAATTTTTTATAAAAATAATATTCTGGTTAAAACAACTGATCGTCATAAAATGAAATAAAATTATTAATGCAAAATACTTCTATACTGTCCAATTAATTTTTAACTTTATTCTTAACCTTTAGTTGTGATATTTTGATATTTTAATTCACTATGCAATGAATTTCAAAGTATTCAATTAACATGAAATTCAAAAAAAATGTATAATGATATCAAGGAAGTGTAATAAATAATAATATTTGGATATTATTGTGCTATAAAAACTTATTATTTACAAAAATTATAGTATATTTAAATACTGCATAGAAATATTTAACATGGATATTGAAATACAATTTTAGCTTAAAATTGAAAAAGTTCAATTGATGAAAAATGTTTAAAAAATACGATAACACGAATAAACCAAACAATATATTTAAAAAAAAAAATCTAGTATTTTTTAACATTTAGTGATAATACTTTTGTAAAATCCAGATAACTACAAAATTGTTTGATTATATTTCTCTGATAGTATTGAGCAAAAATACAATAGTATCTCCTTATATTCTAGTTTTGGTATTATGTATAACATAAAAAGCATAATATTTTTTATCATCATTTGTTTCAGTCTAAAAACTACGATTGTTAGCTCACACAACCATGTAGGTTAATGCAATTACTTGCTTTATCATCAACTTAGATAATATTAATTACTTGTCTTTATTTCTACTTATTAATATTAAATAATATTTAAAAAAACTAATTTGTTTTTCCCAACATTTCAAGGTAAAACTTAAATTAAAAATTTATTTGAAAAAAATGTTTAAAACTAAAACTAATGCACCAAAGCAAAAATAAATAATTCGTACTATTTTATTATTTTTAACATTTCACGAATTAGATAACTTATTAAATTTTCTCAGAAATACAACATGTGAAATTACATAAGTCAACTTGCCCCAAGAAATGTAGTTGCGAAGTCTCTTTACAGCCTATACCTTGACACTGTTAACCTAATTTGTAGGTTGGGTTATAGACTTTACAAAAAACGTACACCAGCTAGAATTGATACACGGTATATTCTCTAAAATATTAAATACAATTTATCATTATTTATTTATTTGTTAAAAAAATAATACATGATATCAAATTTGTAAATGTCGGATCACATAAAACGATTTCGTATTCATTCCTATGAGCCAGAAAATGATCGGGTATAATTGCTCTAATTTGTATATATTTGATCACAGCATCGTTCTAGAATACTATTAAATATCACTGGAATTGCTTCTACCTACGCACATATAATTCCACATATTGAGGCCATTTATCTCTGTAATCGATAATCCCGGTCTGTTTTTGATAATAATTAGAACTAGAATATACAAAATTGAAACGCAGTTTAAAAGTAATTAATGTAATAAATATCTTTTGGAAACGATTCGCACAAACAAAATGGTCACAATAAATATCTGTTTTTAAACAGATAATATTTAATTAATTATCTTGAATTATGTATGTTATTTATTAAAAAACAAAAAACAAAAAAAAACAAAAAAACACACGCACACACACAATATACCTTAAATAAATTTCCATTGAAATTGAAAAAAGAATTTTCTTCAATTCAACCAAATTCAATATATTTTTAAAATTCAATTACAATTTTATATACAACACGCTTCAATTTTAATGCTAAATTGATTATGCATTTTTATGAAATAACATTTAATTGGATAAAATGATTTATTTAAATTTACACAATTTTTAATTAAAAAAGCTATTTTTTAAGAATATAACTTTTCTATATATCGTTTAGGATAATGAAATTGTTTCAACTTTTTTTTTATAGTTGTTACATTTTCGGAATTATTAATACTATTACAATCTTAATAATTCATTTTTTTTTTTTTAATGTAACCTGCATATTCATAAAAGATAATTTACAAAAATCGTAAAAACCAATTCTCAATAATGATAAACATTTTTCCTGCATTTTTACCCTAATTATAAATTGTTGCTATCACGTTTTTTAAGTAATTAAACTTCAATAAGAAATGAGAATGATACAAGTTTAATTAAGTAACGATATGTTTGAGATAATTTCCATAATTGAAGTATTTAAACAAATGTATAATTTTATATTTGAATAATTACAAAATAAATATTATGAGAATAATTATATCTGATCAAAAACTGATTTTTATTTAAAATCAATACTACTTACTGTATTACTTATTATACTGCTTACTACTTATTTTTTTACGTCTGAATAATCTAAATATGAAAATAATTTTTTGACTTTATAGCAAACGGAAGCATTAGTAACAATAAAATCGAGCATTTTCTCGATTTCAAAATATGATACAAAAACTTTAATAAGTTTTTCTTTAAAAAAAAAAAATTACATTTTTCCTTTATTTATAAATAAATTTATTTATAAATAGAAAAATATTGTCATTGTCGATTTTGTACCAAGAATAATTGTAAAAATTATAAATTTAAACTAGTTCTGTATTTTTTTAAAATATATTAATATTAATTTTATTCGCCGATATTATTCTTTAATTTAATCAGAAAATTTTAATTTTTTAAATCTCCGTATTAAAAATAAAAATATATTTTAACTAACTTACTGTAATGAGAAATTTATCGGACATAATTCCATATTTTAAGTTTTTTCTTATTTATTTTTTTTCTTTATTATAACTTTACATTGATATTTCCTGTGGATACGCTTAAAAAATAGCATCAATTTTATTCCAAAAGTAACTAATTTTTATGTTAGTTATAGAGTATTTCAGTTCACAAACTTATAAACTAGTTGGTCACGTTCCTGCAATACATCTTAGTAAAGCTAGAAACCTAAATATATTTGTGACAACAAGAGTTTCCTCTAAGTGAAATATTAACGTTTTAAACTGTAAATTATAAATGATTTTGTTTGAAAAATCATAGAATATTTTAAAAATGTAACTTACAGTATATCAAATTTAAATAAGCAGAAGATATATTTTTTAAAAACTTAAAATTTTTTCTAGTTATTTTACAGCACTTAAAATAGAATTCTATTTATAAATATATTTTTTTTACATAAAAATTCATTTTTTAAATATAAACTTACAATTTTTTTTTAGAAATTTGCTTTCAAGTATTTACTAAACTCAGCCGCATAAACGCAGTAATCACAATTCTTTTTTTTTTTGTGAAGATGAAATAAAATTTAACTTATAACTTATCAAATTTTCTTGAAAGGAAATCAGATTTGCTATAACACAAAATCATCATTAGTTGTTCAAGAAATATTTATTATTAATTTTTTTTGTATTATTTTCATACCAGAGATCGTATATACCTTTTTAATAAGATAATGCGCGTGCGTCAGACAAGTAATTAAATTTCTGCAACATTTGCTATCAATATGTAAGTCATTTGTAAAACCATAATATTTCCGTTTACGACGATCCTATCAAAATATATATTTCATAATTAACAGAAACAGCTTTGGAAATATTATTATAATACCTTACAATTATATAATATCATTAGCATTATACAATTATAAAGTTGTAAAACAAGAATAACATTGTTATGAAAACAATATGATCTTTAAATTTTTTAGAAAATAAATATTAAAAAATTATAATTTAAATAGGAGAAAATATAAATTATTTAATATACAATAAACTGAAATTCATATTATATAAAGTTTTTAAAAACTATATGAAAATCGAATGTAAAATATTATGATATTTAATTATTTTTCCTAAAAAAATTCTGCCTGTGCATTTTTATGCAATTTAAATTATTTATTAATCAAAAGTTTTATGAATTTTAAAACATAATAATTTTATCCTCGATTATAATTTGAATTAATTATTCTTATTCTCAAAGTAGTTTTACAGATTAAATTAATCAAAAAAATGAATTGTTATTTTTTTATAATATATACAATAAAATTTAAAATTATATTTTTTTATACATAATTGTAATATTTATATTACTGATTTTTTTTTTTAAAGACTTTAATATTTAACGAAGAATGATAAAAAAAACTCAACAACAAAAAAACCATCATTATTACATCTATAATTAAAAATCAGAATGAATATGTAGATAATTAACGAAAAATAAAATAGAAATAATAATTATATTAATTCTTTTTAAAATATGCAAAGCTTATTACATTTTCTTAGAATTATTATGCTTTACTTTAAAGAAATATTTTCAAATCTATTGATTGGAGAATTTAAATTTAATCAATGAACTCAATTGTTTCGATTTAGTAATTGTACATTTTATTGAAAGAAATACTTTTCACAAATACATGGTGTATCCACGAAGTATCGAGTTTTTTTTCATTTTGCAATTATTGGTTGTAGAAATTTGGGAGGGGTCTTAAAATGTTGGCAAACTCTTTCCTCATGTGTCCCTTTTTTTTGTTTTTTTTTCGCTAATTAGATGCGGCAGGATTTAACTTCGCGCGAAGGATGTTTTTCAGTTTTTTGACACGGCGCAATGGAGCGACTACTTGAACAGTGTTAGGCGATAAAGTTTTGGTTGCAATTAAAAAAACAGTCTGGAATCTGTTATGTCCATATGCTTCTTGCAATATTTTATATTGCAAGAATACTATGGACATAATTGTATGTCAAAATCGCAATGTGGAAAATGGCACAGAGCTTTTAAAGAGGGCCGAGAAAAAATCATCGACGAGCCTCGATTTGAGCGCCCAAAAAGCTTTCGAATGGTTAGGAACACCCGGTGCGTGTTAGAAATTTAAAATTTGGACTGTCAATTAACAGATAAAGCAATTCAGGAAAAACTGAATTTAACGCGATCTTCAGTGTACAATATAGTGCAAAAAAATTTATAAATGTGAACATTTTTGAAAAACATCAAACCTAAAGAGTTTGAAATGCATTTGAAATTTGAAAAACACGCCTTCAAAAATGTGTTGATACAGGAGGAAATTATTTTCAAGAATTTAAAATTTTTATTTCATACTGTTTATAACTCCACCAATAAATCATTTTTCAAAAAAGAAAGGTAAGAATTTTTTTTTTTTATAATCTTTGAACAAAACATTCTCAAATACTGGTTTCCCGCTAATCACTTCAACGCGCCGTGTCAAAAATTTGAAAAACACCCTTCGTGCGAAGTTAAATCCTGCCGCGTCTAATCATCGAAAAAAAAAACAAAAAAAAGAACAAATGAGGAAAGAGTTTTTCGACATTTTAAGACCTCTCCCGAATTATTACGATGAATAGGCGCAAAATAAAAAAAAAACTCGATACTTCGTGGATACACCATGTATTTTGTTTCTTGAAATATAAATTTATTGGATAATCAGTAGTAATAAATCAATATGTTTAAGCAATTTTTATACTTTGTTACATATTTATTAATTGATAAAAATAAGAGTTTTAAATTAATTTAAATTTAGAAATTAATCAAACTTCATTTTCAACATAACTTGAAATAAATTATTTTTAAAAAATATATAAATCACATCAAAAAACAAAATAAATAATTATGCAATTTTTAAATTTTAATTTTTATCTTTTTTAATTCCATAATTATATAAAATATTTTCATATAGTATTATATTTTCCAAATAATATTTATTTTTTAAATACAAATATTTTTAATAAAAGTTAATATTTTAAGAGTGCTACATTAATTATATAGTTATGCATAAGTCAAATATTCTTATATTTCATATTTATATATATTTTTTCCAATATTTTTAATTAAATTACGTAAAAATAAAATATAAACTTCAATCATTTATAAACAAAATATTTTATGAATATAAAATAAAATTTAAAAAATTGTATGTAAACAATGAATTAATAATACCTATGTAAATAAAAGGTTTCGTAATGAAAAAATAAATAATATAAAGCTTTTTATCTACTTTACACATATCTCTGAAAAGCATGTAAATATTTTCTCATAGAAATTTATTTGAATAATATTTTTTATATTAAATAAACTCTTGTCTTATTTTAATTCCGCTTTTGAAAGTATATTATCAGATCTTAAATGAATGATTAAAACAATAATATCAATTATAATAATCCACGTTAAATTTATTCTTAATTTATTTTAACATTTCCATGTTATGTATGACTATGATTATAACATCTTTATTCTATTATTTTATTTTGATATTCAATTTCATTCTCTTCAACCTAAACATTTTATGCGTTTCTTTTTAGATCAAAATAACAAAAAATAATTAGAATTAATTTAAATAAAAAAAAATTAACTTTGAAATAATGAAGCTAACTATAAATATTTATGTTTAGGAACTACTATTTATACCATTACTATGTAATCATATACTCAAATCTTACATATGACAAACATATAATCATGTATCGGTAGAATGAAGAAATTCTTTTCGTAAAAAAAAATTTTTATTTGAAATATTTACGTACTTAAAATATGAATATATAATTATATTTATAATTTAAAGTAACAATGAATATATTTTACAATTTTCATTTATTTTATTCGAACAAACTTGCTATTAAATTAAATTTTTAGTTTGTCGCACTAACTTTTTTGCTAATTTTTTCATTAATATATTTTTCAAATTTAATTTAATTTTTTATTTTTTTTTCCTTCAAATTTCGTATATTTAATTTAAAAAAAAATTAATTTTAATAAATGACCTAATTTATTCATTTTAACTAATAATATATTTCTCAAAATTACCAACATTTAATAATTTTTTTACTTTTTATGTTTAGTCTCTTTCTATAATTTTTTTTATTTCAATTTATATATTCAATGATTAAAATTTTTAAAGTAATATTTTAGAAACATGACTATATTAATTTTTTTTAAACGTTTAATTTATTTAAATTATCTATATACAATAAACTGACTCTTCTTTCTGAAATGATTATTTATATTATGAACTTTATAATTTATCATATATTTATTTATAAACTATTTTATTATATATTTCTATACACGTTTTTCATAATTTTGAAACAGATGTAATATTTTTGTGTGAATAATTCATTATTTTATTTTAACTCTATCAAAAAATTAAAAACATTGATATATTTTCTGATATGTAGATGAACATTTTAAAAACGACTTGGAATATTTATTCTTTTATTGAAATCTACAATTAACTTATTTTTTCTATTAAATAAATATTAAATGGTTATAACAAGATTTTTTTACTTCTTATTTAAATAGAATTGTAATAAAACATTTAAAGAATGTATATATTTATAACTTTTTTCATTTTAATGAAAAGAATATTCTTACAGATTAAATTTGTAAAAAATTGCAATAATAATAAATTTTTTAAATCCCAAATTACTAAATTATGCTGCTGATTTATTATTTATAAATAATTAATTCTACAGATTCTTCTAAACACCAATGATAATTTCCAAAATTTCTTATTTCCCATGCAATGACACACACGATACACGAAACTTCTAACATGATTTGTTTCAATTTATTTATAAAGATTAATTAGTTTATAATAATCATATCAAATAAAAACTTTTGATATTTCATCATTCGTTTGTAGTAATTTTATTTTTGTTTACATAATTAACTTACTTGTTTAATATGATTAGATTACCTATATCTACAGAGATGACCATGATATTTCTGTAACTCTTCATGAAATTTCTTGCATCGTTCAATTTTTTAGCCAATAGACTTTTCATACCTATATCTTTCTTTTAATTTCTAAACTGGTTTATATCATCAATGAACTTATTTATCACATTAATCACTTGCTCTTCATAAAATTTATTTTTGTACATAAAAAGACTTTGCTGATTTTATATAATCAATCATTATTAAATTGATTTCTTGTAAACTCATCACATACACACACAAATATTGATGAGCATATATATATATATATATGTTTTATTATAAATTAATAATATTCCTATTTGTTCTTTCTTACGAAGATTTTATTTTATATAACAACCTCTTATTTGAACGATTAAAATTAATTTATTATTCTAATGAATTTTAAAATACTAATGAATAGCGTAAATTTAATAAGTTATTATATTCACATTATCACATATATAAAAATATTTAAATTTTAAATTATAAAAATTTTCTTTGCTTGAATAAAGAGATTGCTATATATTATATTGTTATATTTTGAAATTTAACTGAAAAGATTTTCTTCCTATTTGAAACAAATTGTGTAAAAAGATTTTACAAATACATATGTAAATTAAATCAATTTCTTATAGTACAATAAAACTTAATAAAAATTATTAAAATAATAATAAATATTTTATTCAAGTATACAAATACAGCATAAAAATAAATTATTTGTTTGTGTTCTTAATTCTTCCCTAAGTTATTTGGAATAACTCCGAAATTTCTTGTAACGATTGTTATATTACAAAATATAATGGTTAAAATTTGAGACGTGGTACTTATAATTATTATTTTAATGCTTTAATTATTGCTTTACTTGAGAAGCTAAAAAATTTTCAGATCTTTGATTTTATCCTTTTACATTTCTTGATCCAGTATACTTGTAGAGAGAAATTGACCATACAATGCACTAAAATTTACTGACGCGATTTATTCATGCTCTATAAATAATGAATATTTATTAATATTCATTGTATAAACATTTATATTAATAAAATATCAATAGTATGAAAATCAATAACATTAAAAAAAATTTAAATAACTTAATATTTATTAACGAATATTTTTAATAACTTATTGACGGTATTATTTATATATAAATGCTGTTTAAAAATAAAAATAATCTTATTGAGAATATAATAATCAGAATCACAATTAAATACTTTAGTATTATTATATAATATCGATAAACGCTCATAAAAATTAAATTGCTTTTTTTTTATTAAATAATATGAATATTTTTATTTTACTCGTCACCATCCAAAACAAAAGAAGGAAAAAAAGTATGCTTTTATATTTCAAATAATGAAATGGATGCGAAAATATTTATTGCTTCTTGAAAATTGTTGAAGTTGACAATCAAATGTGAGTGCTGGAATTAATGTTTGCCTTAAGCATTACGTGTGCAAGTTTGTGCAAGTTTGTACATACAAAAATCGTCAAACGAGCCAATCTATTGTTATGGAAATATTGGACCTTCATTAGTAAAGCAATTTTTTAAATAAAAAAATCATTCTGCGGAGGCGCAGCTCGCTCGATATTTCGCGCAAGATCGCGTTCTTCATCAAACCGTTGCAGTTCTCTCTCTCTCTCGAGTCGAGCTCGGAAAGAGTAAGGAATGAAAGCAGAGTTGGTACAATGATGAATAAAAGAAAAATCAAATAGAGAGAGAGAGAGAGAGAGAGAGAGAGAGAGAGAGAGAGAGAGAGAAAGTACGTGTTCGAATCGAGGGGCACTCGCACGTGGCTGCTGCGTTCTTGATTGGAAACTAGACATTTGTACTCTTCCTCCCCCCCCCACCCATTCCGTCGACCCTCGCTCCACATCCACCTTTTCCTTTGTAGACGAGATCACAAAAATAAAAATAATTTATATATTTATATACTAGCGAGTCTCCTCGGCCGTTTGCGTTTGGTACGACCAAAACAGTTGTATACTCCAAGCGTAAAAATGTAAAAATTACCTTTTACATTGAAAGGAATAATGGAGAATCCTTTTTGCGCTTTCATTAAGCGAATTGAGTGAGAAATAAAAGCAGCGCTAAAAGCTTGAAAGTAGAAGAGAAATAATCTACAATGCATATTTTATATTAAAATAATGAAAAGGAAAAAAAAATAATGCTAAAACTTCTTCCGTGCACTTTACATAATAATTTATAACTTATTTTCAGCTGAAAGATTATTTAAGATTAGCAAAGGTAAAGAAGTATAAAGAAGAAAGCAAAAATAAAATGACAATGTGTGCTGCCATCGGTGAACATCTACGCTCTTCGTGGTAGATTTACTTTTAAAGGCGTGGGAGTAATTTTGATGAGCTCAACGTTATCATCCCAAATACTAATCAACGTACTCGTGAGTATAAGGTGATCTTTTTTCTTCTTCTCTGATTTTATACGCCATTATTACTACTTTTTTTTTTCTTACACTTAATGGAAAATAAATTAAGAGAAGCTTTGATACTGAAAAGTAATTTCAACTAAAGTAAAAGAGATTTTCCATTATTAAATAGATCCTAGAGCTACTATGAGAAAATAATAAATTGAAGGTCTTGACTTTTGATTTGAATAAAAAGATTGTATAGAAAATATCGTATAAAATACATTTTTATGATTCATTTTTTTATTTTTTTTTTTTTTTTTTTATATAGATATATCCGACAATCACGTCATAATATTAGGAAACAATATAAAGATCTTCTTTCTCCTAAATAAGGAATTTCACATTATCACATTATTATAGAATCCTATTACTACGGAATTTACGTTTCGAATTTTTTTTTTATCTAACTAGTTTCTGGAATAAAAGGTATTCTTATTTTAAAATTTAAATTAAAAAAATGTTTTAAAAAACTTAACTTATAAATTTTTACATCAACTTATTTTAATAATCAAAACATTTTTTTTATAAATATTTTTATAATTTTAATATTACGAATTTTTAATTTGGTTATAGGTTTATTATTATTATTATTATTATATATATATATATATATTTTTTTTTAATAGACTATGAAATTTCATTAATACTAATATTTTTTAATGTTTTAGTTAAAATTATAAAATTGAAAAACACTTTTATTATTAATTTACCTTAATTCCTTCATCTTCTTCATCTTCTTCTGGATTATAAGTCTCTGTGAAAACGCTCTTTCTCCTGGAGGCAAACTTACAAATCGGAGGCTCTATAAAAAATAAAAATAAAAAAGAAGAAAATGATTAATTTATAATTATGTGCTGTTGTATTTAATAACTACTTGCTCTTTCACTCAGGTTTAGTACTGCCTAATGTCCTAAACAAATACATCGTTTTTTAAATATACAAAAAGATAAATTACACTCTAATACTTGTACCGGTATATAGGAATATGTGCTTGTGAAATTTGTAATAAATATTTAACTATGTATTTAAAAAACTTAAGATATTTAAATCTAACATATTCTTTGGATGCAAAACTATTTCTATGTATGCATGAGGTCACAAGTCTCAAATTTTTTTGAGTAATTTATCGAACATAAGAAATTAATTCATCAAAAGGATTACAATTTTAAGATTATACAATACTTTTTATAGCAAAAATTGATGATTGATGGTGTTTTAAGATAAATCACATTCATATTTTACCCTACATATTCGATGTAAAAACTACACAAAAACATTTGAATAAAGGACAAACAAAGAAGGAATATTGAATGTAGACTCACATTTTAAATGATTTGAATAAGTAATCGATAGATCTTTTAACTTTTAATATCAGTAAATTAAATACTACCGACTCACACATTCGTCTCTCTATATATCTATAGCATTCATCATCAATGCAAACAGTATATATTATTAATTTGCATATATTATCATTTGCATATATTAATTTAATATGATGAATTAACAAAAAAAAGAAAAAAAAAGAAAAAAAATTGATAAATAATTAAATCTACGAAATGTTCATTTTGACTCTTGATTCCAAAAATAAGATACTTGCTGTATAGTATATAAACTTTTGTATTCGATAAATGCATAAATAGAAACTGAACTACACTAAAGTCCATGACCTTTTTACAAATTACCTAATTAAAGCATTTAGTAGACTAGTATGTAAGGGGATATTGTATATAATTGAAAACCAACCCATTAAAAAATATAACAATGATAAATAAAAAATAATAAGATTTAAAAATAAGCCCACCATACTTATTACTTTTCATATAATATTAAAGTGATGTATTATGTAGTTTTCAATGGAGTATAAATGTGCTCGATAAATAATAGCGTTATATTGATTTCGATGATGTAAAATGAATTTTTTATATTATATTTTAATGATGTCAGTTAAAAATATATTTAATGACAAATAATGCAACCTTAAATTTAAATTTAATCTGAAAGAACTTTTTTTAAAATTATTTTATTATCTGATAATTGAAAATTTATGAACATGCAAGAACGTTTGAATCTTAGATGAATATTTCATTTTTGTACCAAGTGAATAGTGCAAGGAGCTTTTAATTGCCATTATGAATCCAGTTCATGATAAGAACGCGATTCCTATCCATGCGTCACAAAAAACCAAATAAGAATAAAACGAAAAATTTTCCTTACAAAATATTATCTAAGTGTTACATACATTCAATTTGTAATTTAGGTGCTCGACTGAAATTTAATATATAATTATAATTTAAATGGAAAGTAAGTTTATATATGCTCGAAACATATCTAAATTATATGCATAAAATACACTAATTAATACATCCCTAATAATACTTTAAATTTTAATATAAAGTTTAAAATAATTTTCAAGTTCGATATTACTTTATGAATAGATAACAAAACTCTTAATATTTTTAGCAATGTCAATAATTCAATTTCAAAGAATTGTGTAATAAATATTAGAACTATTGTTTAACTATAGTTTATAAATTTTTGTTAATTATTCGCACTAATTGTATTTTCAATGTACAAATATGTTAGTAATATAAATGATTAAATAACGAGATTTTTCTTTTCGCAATAGAATAAAGTTTCATTTCTTTGCCATCTATGTATCTGCAAAATTAATTTTTCACTTTGATTTTTTTATACTATATTTTAATTCTAGTACTTTATACTAAATAAAAAATATCTTATATCAACGAAAAAATTTTGTTTTTTCATATTGTTAATTACTAATCTAAATGGTACTTCATTGCATTCATTCAGTGATTCAAAATCTGCTTCATCCAAATTATTAGAAATTAGGCATTAATAATTACATGAAAATAAAAAAAAATTAAAAAAACAGGCTTAAAATTGCTACGATTCAATGCAACGAGACGTTTGTTAAAAAAAATAATATAATATAATTGCATGCATTTATCACATATTCAATTGAACATTATATAACAATACTTCTTTTTAGTTTTTTATTGTGATAAAATAGTACTAAGGTGAAAAACATTTTACAAGTGAAATTAGAAGAGCCAAAATTCATTGTTTATTATTTACCTTAAATCAATTGTACATTTTTTCATCGGTACATTAAAAAACGCATATGTAAATCAGCAAATTTATAAAGTAAAGAAACTATAATGTATTTTAATAAAATTCAAAATAAGATTACACTATAACTAAATAAACAATCGTAGCTGCAGGAACTTTAAAATACAATAAAACAATGAGTCTTTTACGATTAGTAAATGTCAAATATAGTTGATACAATAACTCACGGAATTGAATAATATTTAATTTGATTTATTTATTGGTTTTATTAAAAAATTTTCAATAATAATTATTGAATTATATAATATAATTACTAAAACAAATAAATTCTAAAGAAATAACTAAAGTACTTAAATGAAAATTATACAATGACTTCCAGCTCTATTGTTAAGGCATCACAATATTATCTAATAGACTATTGTGATCTTTTACTGCAAATGGATATGATGTGCATATTTGAACATTTGATGGATAAAATAATTGCTCACAGCGTATTAAATTTGATAATTCAATCATTGAATTATTCTGAATATAGTTCAACCTCGTATATAAGTTAAATTTACAAACTTTGTTTCAAATAAAATGTATTTAATAAAAAAAAAATAATAATAATAATCTATAAAAATATAAGAAACTTTTTATAAAAAATTTTTAAGTGTAAAATTTTAATCAAATTTTAAATATTAATTATATTAGAAATATAAACAAAA
The DNA here is from genome assembly GCA_018907245.1 of Eupristina koningsbergeri. Lineage (NCBI taxonomy): Eukaryota > Metazoa > Arthropoda > Insecta > Hymenoptera > Agaonidae > Eupristina > Eupristina koningsbergeri. The sequence continues at coordinate 1,361,066 of JACCHV010002768.1, forward strand.
AGTCATGTTTGTTTGTGAATGATTTTCTTATAAAAAAGCTACATACCGTGAAATACAGAAAAAAATATACTTCATACATGAATATTAATTTAAAAAACATTTATATAATCATACTCAATATTTTTTACATAAAAATAATTTTTAAATTAAAATTAAGATAAAAATATTTTAATAATTATTAAAATATTTGCCTATAATTCTAAAATGAACAAGTCATTTTATAGCATTTATTCTATCTATTCAGACTATAACACACATACTCTCAAATAGTGTTTTGGTAATAAAGAGGCAATACTAAAAAATTTATTTTTTTTTGTTTGTTTTTTTTTTGCTTAATGCATTAGGAATAGCATTCCAGGGTTAATACTTCAAATCAATACCTTGATTAAACATCATTACATAGTAGTCAAGTGTTTTTACAACTGCAAAATTAAATAGTACAACAATCATTTTGAAAATTCTAATTAAAATATACATTATTATTTAAAAAATATTATTGATGGTAAAAATATTTAATAAATTGAAATTAATTTATCCAAAAAAAATATATATAAATATCATATTTATTCTATAGTGTACCTTTATAAATAAAAAAGGTAATAATAAAAAAAAAAAATTCAATACAATATATTATTTATAAAATTTAAATAGAAAATTAAAAATATAACTATTAAAATATACACATTATTTGTCAAAAATTTATTCGAATATTCAAAATATTGAAAAAAATTATATCCTACAAAAATGTCTACATATAAATAAAATATACCAAAATTAATTGTTTTATGGTAATGTAGTATGTACTATTAAAAACTTTTATGTCTTAAAATTAATCTGTCAATGCTGTAAATTTCTAAAGGTATTATACATTGTTTCCTTTAGTTGCCTGTGCTAACTAGCACAGCCCAACTATGTTCTCAATTTCATAATGTAACTTTTGTTGAAATTTTAATCTCAGTAACAAAAATTTATCAAATTTAAGCACATTTAATTTGAATCAATTTTTTATAAATCAAAAATTAATTATACTACTTGTTTATAGAATTTAAATTTAATGAATTTTATATTTACGTATACAAACTTACTTTTATTACATAATATATTGATTGTATTAAGCTTTTCAGATAAATTGATTATTGACTTTTAAACTAATTAAATTTATTTTTATAGAAATTTATAACTTGCCCTTCACTTTTAATTGATATAATTTTTTGAGATATAATTTTACAATAATGTTACATCACATAAGTATTAAATAGATGCATTAGCAATAAAATAAAGTGTTCATAATTCCATAGTATCTTAGTTAAGACAGATAAAATAATAAAGGATAGTTAAATATAAAAAGTCATATTAACTGAAAACTGAATAATATGAATATGTATACCAATTGAGACATTATTTAATTTTATTTAATAATACAGATTGTAAGTATTGTTTAATGAAGAAATACTTACATAAAAGATGAAAAATTAAATGATTGATATTGATTTAAACATATAAATTAAATTCTGTTTTAATTTATAATTAAGTAATTAACAAACAATTCCTTTTAAAGGTACACTAATAAGAGCAAATAATCTACTATTGGAAAAAACAATAATGTTATTGATGTAGCAACATAAATTATAGCAGAAATTTTAGTTGTTGACATATTATTATTGTATTGATGCATATTATTATTTGAATTTTATTATTATGGTTTCTTGTTATAAGTTTGCAAAATATTATACAAATATATTCAAAATATTTGTGTAAATAGCAATTTATAAATATTTATAATATAAATAAAGAGAAAAATTATTAAAGAACAATTAGATTAAAATTATATCGAGTAAATTATCTCTACATTCTTATAAGGTGCAATATAATTGAAATTTAAAAATTAAAAATATACCTTCATAAAAATCCAATCAATCAATTAGATTTATGAGTCTATTATATTGCTTATGCTTTAACTATTTTCAATTTTACTTGTGTAATTTTATTTTTAATCATAATCTTGAAACTTATTTATCAAAATCAAATTTTAATTTTTATTATCTTAAATTAATTAATTATCTTTGAACATAAATTTATAGATTACCTTCTTCAACAGATTCATCAGGTGTAGAAGAACATGTTTGTCCACTCGATTGAATTTGATTCTGTCGATTCTCTCTCAGACGTGTAAAGAAATCTACTGCGTAATCAATGATATCTCCAGGTTGCTCAAGAAGGTAACTCACAGTGAACTCCAACAGAATATCCCTTAATTCATCTGGTGCAGTGATTCTACTTTGGCTACGTTGACAACTCATTTTTGCCAAAATTGTCCCTCACTGTACACAATAAAAAAAAAAAAAAAAAAAAAAAAAAAAAAAAAACAAAACAAAACAAAAGAACAAAAACACACTGATTAGTATTCCACTAAAATACTTTGGCAGTCTCGCTAGCTGTGGTAAATATTCCAGTTTTTGTATTGAATAACAGTGTCCTTGCCTAATATAATTTATAGAAGTGTAATAAATCACTGAACAGCTAAATAATCAGTAAAAAGCTCAATAAGACTATTGCCAGAAAAACTGCCGCTTTCAGTCTTGCAGTAAAATGTAGCACTGGAATATTTACCTTAGAGATAATGCAAGAGACTCAAATACACAATAATCTTACACACTGTTAGAATTGTTTTGCGAATTTGAGAATAGAAGTACAATTACGATAAGCGCAAGTCCAATAAACGAAAAACTTTTTTTAAAAACGTTCCAGCACGAGTGCAAAATAAAACACGACTTTCAACTCGAGCGACGTTGTTTTAAATATTCACGGCGCGATTTCAGGAAACCGTGCGCGCTAATCCCGCGATTGAATTTCCAAGGATATATCAGTCCATGGAAAAGCGTCGATTCGCTGTAAAAGGAATCGGTCGCTCGATTCAAATATCAAAAGCAACGATCCAAATATCAAAGTGCCCGCGCACGGCCAGGGCTCTCCTGGAAAAGGGACAAGTGCATCATCGTTTTCCCGAGATTTTCCAGTGGCAGCACACTTTTCCCCCGCGAATTCACGCAGCGCAATATCCAGCGTAGGGACCGCCGGGTGCAATAGAGCACTTCCTTACAGGGCTCGCGCACCGAGCTCTAGACCACAAATTTTTTTTCCCTCTCGACCGACTGCTCTGGCGCCTTTGACAGAGAGGGAGGGAGGGGGAGGGGGAGAGAGAGAGAGAGGACTGCGCTCGGTAGCTGCGGACGATACACGCTCGAGCCCCTTCCTGCGCACTCGGCTGTGTGTTGGTACACAGTACACAGATTTGCAGATGTACAGATAGGCAGATAAATAGATGGCTCGGGAAGGGGGAGAGGAGGAGGAGGAGGAGGGTGAGAGCGTGAAATTTGCATCGCCGACAAGGATTCAATATGGGAAAAGCGCGCATACCGAGGAAAACTTTGATCTCCGGGGAGGCCTGAGCACGCAATTTGGAGCCATCAAAGGGCCAATCGCAAAACTGTAACTTTAAATCCGCCTGACCTCGAAGATGGCGACCATTTGACACACTAAGTATCCTCAAACACACGCGCGGGCGCAACGTGTCTCTCTCTCTCCGTCTCTTTCCGTTATCACGGCTCCCAGTAGACCAAAGTTCTGTATCCGTCTCGCTCTCCTGTTCTCGTGGCTTTTTCGTTGGTGTATGCACGCGCGCATGTGTCCTTACGCGACTCGACACGCACGCACACACTCGCTCGCTCCGAGGACTCGGGACGTGTTCTTTGATAAGGTTATGAACAAGACCGGGAGGAATGGCAAAACCAAAGAAGCAACACGTTACCTCTTCCATTTATCGCCTTTTCATTTTTGATGAGCTTCCTTTGTGTTTGGGAACTGAGGGAAACTGAGGGAAACTGAGGGAAACTGAGGGGGAAATCGCGCTTTGTCTCCTCAATTTTTCTCCGGCACTTGCAGTCTACTTTGCGCGGCTACTTTACATCGGTGAAATTCATCGAAAACCGAACTTAAAATTGTTGACACGTTCGTGGTTTCGGTAACGCGCGCGAAAATACTTTTTACAAATGTCAACTCCACTTTTATTGGGCAAGGTTACTTTTTCACGGTGTACTACTTTTAATATCATTTTTATGTTTCCTATAGCGTAACTATGCTTTTGTAATACCATTGCAGAACATTAAATAACTTTGCTAAAGAATTTTCCTGAAACATCTTTCAATTATATTACATCGTGCAAAAGTTTACAAAACTTTTTTATACAACAATGTAAAAAACATATATATATATATATATTCAAATATAACTTTTGTAATGTATCCGTTTTACAAGTAACTGTAAACACTATGCGACTTTGATAAAAAAGTGATTTTCATAATGTTTACAAAGTATAAAAATTTAATTAAACTCACTTTGAAAACTTTCATATAGAGTAATGAATCTGCAGTGATTAAACATTAAATAATACCACTTTAAATCCTACTTTTTCTATGTATGTATGGAAAAATCAAATAAGTCAAGATTTAACAAATGAAATTGATATGCTTCTCTCAATGAATTGTACAGAAATTAATTCTAAATATAACTAAATTCTTTTGAAATTACTTAAATATAAATTTTCAAAATTTATAAAATCTTTATTTTACATGTTATTCAATGTAATTCTTTCATTTCAAAAGCTAAATTTTGTTAATAAATATTTTTTAATCAAGAATATAAAGTTTCGAATTAATTTAAAAAATAACAGTAACATTTTTATGATACAAATATATACATTTATTATAAAAGTTTTATTAGAATATATATATATATATATAAAAAAAAATAATAATAATGAAATGCTTAATATTGTTCAAATATATTTAAAAAGTTCTTTGCGGAATAATTATTTTTAAATGACCTATAAAGTATAATTTAAAAAATTAATTTTCTGACCTAAATTAATTAATGAAATATGATAAAACATTTTAAAACATTTTAAAACATTTTAAAACATTTAAGAGAAGTTTAATTTGTTTTAAATTCACCTTTTTGATAAAAATGTTTACACCGGTATAAAATAATTAGATTTGTTTTAAAATTAAAACAAAATCGTAATTTTTTATATTAAAACTATTTTTAAATATATTTAAAAACGATTATATAACACATGAAAAAAATTGAAATTATAACGATTAATTATGCCAATATCCTTAATATAAGATCCGTATCAAATAAAGCATTTAAAGTAGCTATATGAATAATTTATTAATTTTTTTTTTTTTCATTCAACTAGAAGAAAAAATCTGTTAGATGATTATGATTTTTATAACACAGCCTAATATTAAAGTCTCAATGATCAAAAAATTTTAACCCTAACAGAGAATATAAATAAATTATACACAAATTATTTATTACAAATAAAGTACAATTTTATAAAAAAATAATAGTTCAATTGATATAAAGGCAATTATTTATTATATTAATGTACCTAAGAATACATAGATTATATTATAATGTGATTTTATTTATAATTTATAATGTATATATATATATTTTAGGAATGCAGTAAGTATTAATACTTGATTAAACCGAATGCTACTAATAATAAACGTGGAATGAATATAATTTTCCTTCGTAAATTTTTTAAGTTTTATTTGTAATATTTCTATTTTGGGCTTAAGATAGGGCTTATGTGTACAAACGTAAAACTATTTAATGAAAAAATGGATGGCTTCAATATCCATTTAATAAATAACAAATATAATATTACATGAATAACAATTTTTTCTAATTAATGCTGACGATTAAATTAATAATTTAAGTTTCAATTTAGGCTTTGTACAATTAATGAATATAATTTTTTTTCACCAAAAAGTATCAACTTGCTCAGTAGAGTAAGGAATTTCTTCTTTGGTTTTCCTCGTTTTACGAACAAATGACGACTGCCAGTGTTCTTGACATCTACCCTTATGGAATTTGTAAATGGCTTCGTATTTCAAAACAAATGAAAACTGACATACAATATTTTAAATCTTACGTGTATTTTTCGCAATTCCTATATTTGACTCATACCTAGCTTTTGAATATTAAGTTCAAACGTTATCTCTCCGAGCCAAGGAGATCATTGGGGATATCGTACAGAATAAAAAAAAAAATACCGGGAATATTTAAAAAGTACTTGCTGGAATTACGACACTATTTGTCCTTACACGTGTAAATAATTTAAATAATACCCAGAAGAGTTTTCATAAAAGTTTATCCAAAAAATGACAAATTAACGTTTAAATTTATGAGCTTATTAATAATACAATTTATTATTATTCTAAATAAAATAAATCATCGTAAATTTTTTTACTAATTTTATCACATAAGAAATAGCTTTAATCTTCAATTCTAAAGTGAATCATTAAATAAATTTTTTAAAAAAACAATTACAATAATACGTGTTTTATCGAAAATTTAATTGAATTCTACAAATTATGCTTCTAAAGATTTGTAGAGGACAATAGCAAACTTATTTTGAATTAAAAATTTTAATATTGCTTTCGTTTATTTTTATTCTTGGTTTGGAATATAAATAAAATATAAATTCACACCATGAATATGTTTTAAAAAATATTTTTTAAACCTTATTAAAAAAATATTAAAACTCTAATATCTGAAAACGATTTTTATGTAATATCATGTAAAGTACACTCTATATGTATACAGTAGAAAGCTACAATATAAATTTGATTTTGAATTTATTTAAATTAGAATTATGTAAAGTAGAAGGTATAAATTGAAAACCAAAGAATGTTTTTTATTATCAGAAAAATATTATACAATATAAAATAAAGTGCATAAAAATTCATGTGTTGTAAAATAAGAAAGTATAAATAAAAGGAAGGAATTTATAAATTAGAATTAATTAAAAACCTAATTGTTCACTTTCAAGAATTGGTAACAGAACAATACATTGTTTTGCTAAATGTATCAAATTAAATCAAGCTATTATTCTTTATTCAAAATAAAATATATTGTTCTCATACAATGATAGTAATGAATACTTAAGTTAATTATATACAAATCATATAAAAATTTAAACAACATAGAATATAAATTTCAATATTATTCAGTGTGTAGCACATGATAATATCTTTAACTTATAATATATGAAAAGATAAAAAAACATATCTATTTTATTAATGTTTTATCACATTAATATTTTTTTTAATCTCAAAAATATAAATAATTAAAAATCTATGCATAAAAAATAAATTATTACACATAACTTTCTTATTTTCATAATTGTCTTAAAATTACACAAATATTACTAAAGTTGATGTTTCATTAAATCTTAAGTTGATATAAAAGATAAGTGCTATTTCCTTAATTTTTTATTTTAACCTCAAATATTTGTTTTTTAAGATTTCATAAATAAAGTTTTGATCGTGTAAAAGAAATACAAGTTCATTAATTTAAGAAGAAAAACTGATACAAAGCAATTGTATTGAACTTTTTTAATCCTTGTATACATTGCCTGCAGTAATTATTATAAAAAAAAAAAAAAAAAAGTTTAGGCTATAATTTTATTTACAATGTTTTTGTAAGAAAAGTAAAAATAATTTAATATTGTCAATGCATTTGATGTTATTTAAGTTTAAGATATAATTAAATCTAATGTATTTTATTAATAATATGTGTTGCACACATCATGCATAAAAAAAAAAAACTCGATATATTTCGAAAAGATTATTATATTAACAAAGAACTATAGTGAATTTAATCTTTTTATAACGAAACGAATTATAGAAAGCACAAAAGAAAGGTTTTCTTGTAAACGTTCTTTTTTCACAATTTAAATAATTATACCAAAATAAGAAATACAAATCGATGTTAAATGATTTCAATGATTAATCAAAATTTTACCTATCAATTTGCGGTAATAAAATGCGATGTGCAAATTCAAAATTAATCAACTGCTTGGAATTTCTAGGGATATTTTTGTTGTTGTAATTTTCATTGAAAAAACACAGTGTTAAAAAAATGAAAGACACAGGCAAAGACGTTAATGCACACACTTTACAGGTGTGATTAAATAAAAATTTGAAATGCACAATCAAATTGATTATAAAATATGATATCGAGTAAATGAAGCATTGACCGTCATTAGATGGCGTTTTACGTCCCAATTTACCATACTAAAGCTTAAGTACATGTGTCTACGCAATGAAAATAAATTGTATCAGTCGGGAGATGGACGAAGTTGCGTCCTGCTCATACACATCTATAAAACTCAAAAAGAAAGGGACAGCAATAGACATTCTGCTGCTTCTCATTCGCTTTGACCGTGAGTTAACGATTCCGCTACGCACGTTTGCGTGCGCGAGTGTGCGAGGGCCGAGAGTTGGTTGGTGTGTTGGTGTGTTGGTGGTCGGTGTGTCGGTGTGTCGGTGTGTCGGTGTGCGCTCCCCATACGTGAAAGCGTAAAACGCAGAGACACCCGACGAGCTTTGAAATGCAATTGAAATTGAAATTGAAATTGAAATCGAAATCGCAATTGCAATGGCAAAGGAGAAGAAACTTGATGCACTTTTTGCTCGGTGTCGGGGGCCAGGGCGAGCCGAGCTCCCGGGCGAACTCCCAGCTCGATTCACAATCCCCAGAGTTCGCACCTTCGGAAATCCTCGCCAGTGCTCGCGCTTCACACTTTCTCACACTCATTCCTCTTTTGCAGGAAAACCCACCTTCCGGTCTCTCTCCCCGATCCGGAACGTCCCCTGAAGACGATGGAGCTCTCAACTTGAGTCGAGTGCGTCACTGTTCACGAGGAGGACGACGACGGCGGCGACGACGACGACGACGACGACGACGACGGCACAGCGACGAGGAGGAAAAAAAGAGCACAAACCCAAAAAACAATTTATCGACGACATACGCGCGCGCGCGTCTGGATCAAACTGGCTCCGACTGACTCCAACTTTGACTTCGTGTGCACGCACACGGCAAGAATAAGACACAAGACAGCGGCCGCCACACGCCGATTAATATTTCCGAGACCGAATGGTATGGTGACGGTGGTGTTGGTGTTGGTGTTGGTGGTGGTGGTGGTGGTGGTGGTGGTGGTGGTGGTGGTGGCGGCGACGGCGGCTCTGGTGGACGGGGAAGGGGAAGGAGGAAGACAAGGAGGAGGAGGAGGAGGAGGAGGAGGATTCAATGCCGACGGCTCACGTTCGCCATAGCCAGCGCTAGTGTCTGTCCTTGCCAGATGCACTCGAAATTGAGGCTAGGATCGTGCCCCTGGTGCCCCTTTATCGATTCGAATTTATTTAAAATCTCTCTAGGATCCTCCTCCCATTTAACTCTCCTCTATCCTCGATTTTACACTCGACATTTCTTTAAAACGCACAGCCCAAAATTGCGGACGATTTTACTTTTTCGTTTTTTATTCTATCTATCGACAATATTGATCGCATAAAATCGTCGGAATATTTAAATTTTTTTTTTACTAAATTTAAATTGCTTTATCAACTGACAAACAATGATTATCTTTATTGGTCAACTTTTTTTTATTATTATTATTTAATGATTTAAACTATTTTACCTATGCTGGCTTAATTGCAGCAACACAAACTTTTTGACTCAGGCTAAGGCAAAAAGATATTAATTAGAGTATTGAAGATATATTGATTTAATAATCGAACGTGTTTTAAATTACACTAAAAAACGATAACTGACAAAAAAAATCTTTATTGGCTAACTTTCTTATTATTATTATTATTATTATTATTTAATAATATAAACTATTTTACCTATGCTTGTTTAATTACAGCAACACAAACTTTTGACTCAAGCTAAGAAAAAAAAAATTACAGTATTTATAATATATTGATTTATTAATCGGACATTTTTTAAATTACACTAAAAAATGATGTACTTTTACTTGAAATATGATGTAATTGTAAATTGTTTAATCTTGTCTAGATATGACACACTTGGTAATTGTCAAACAGCCCTATCGGATAACTGAATTTAAGAAAACATTGTGCTACAAATGATTTATTTCTCGGAAACAACTAAACCTTTCCTGCATCTTCGTGCATCTCTTGAAAAGAATTTAAATATTTTTAGATACAAAAATCTTTTTATTTCGCCTTTATTCCGCCTATTTCCATCGACGCTCGCATCGCCTAAAACAGTCGAACGGTAGAATCTTGATTATCAAGTGACATCTTACAGCTGCTTTTGAATTAATCAAAAAATTAAAACAAATGTTCTTTTATTTATATCACAGAACATTAGAGTAGTCTTGTATTTATATCTAAGAGGAAATCTCAAATGCAGAAATACATATGTACCATATGAAATTACAGATCATTATAAATCTTCCAGTAAATAATGAAGATATTATTACATTAACTACTAAAATATCAAATTAAAAAAAGGCACTATATTAAATTATCAAAATACTAATTATTTTATTTAAACTTATTTATAATATTTGTTTTTTAATTACAATATAACTTTGTATAAAACAATGTTTAAACGAAGGTTGAAAGCTCTCAATTATATCAATTGGGATAAAATAAATGGAAATGGTAAAAAATATATTACTATATAATGATCAATCTGTGTAATTGGTACAAAATAATTTTAATAATTATCAAATAAATTTATGTTCTTGAATTAGATGAGATACATGTTAAAAAATTAGTGTCTTGGCTAGAGGATCAAAAAATTCGTTTGTATAAAATTGAAGATCGCAAGGATTTACAAAATTTTGAGTCGGATCAATGGCAATCAACCTTTAATAAATACATTGATGATGTAGGATGTCCATCGTTTGACTCTCAGTTAGAAAAAATAGAATGGCTTATTGGTTATGCAGTTAGATTGGAATTTGAAGATAATAGTAAATATAAAAAAAAATCTTTAAATTAATACAAGCTTAAATTTATAAAATAAATAATTTGTATTTTAAATTTCAGTTGATACGTATAAGGCTATGAAAAGTGATAAATCCAAAAATAAAAATGATTCTACTCCCAATATTAAATCCACAAACCCATTGGATAATCTAGACTGTTGGTACTATTATTAAAAATATCTTACATTTTATATATAATTAAATTAATTACAATTTTTTTATGATAGTTCAAAGTAATGATTTCAAAGATGGAGTTAATACTTTAGCAAAATTATTAACTATACCACAACATCCAAATCATTTACTAACACTTGAGGCCTGTAGTAAAATTATTTGTAAAAGACTTAATTGTGCTGCTGTAAATAATCCAAACTCTATTATAATTAAAGGAAAGCCTTTTCCAATTATGGATATTGATGTTGGATTTAATATGGGCGATCCTGCTTTAAATAATGCTGCAAAAGTTTTATGTTTATTATATATTCATGATTTAAGAGATCTTCAAACAAAAATTAATGAAGCAATTGTTAGTGTACAAAAAATTACAGCTAATCCTAAAACTGATACAAAATTGGGTAAAGTTGGAAGATAAAAAATTTGGAATAATTTAAAAGTATTATTCATTAATTCCTATTTAAATATTATTTATATATTGTATAAATTATAATACCAATAAAATTGTATGAATAATTTATAAATAATGATTTTAATACATTATTTATTATAATATAATATGAAGAATTATAAAATGTTTGTAAAAAATAGTAAAAATAATTTTTTATTTTTTCTTTATTTTCATACATACTAAATCATATGAAATTTAAAAAATTTAGATATATAAAACTTTAACTATTTTCTAAGATTCGTAAACAATTAAAATTATCATTTGAAAATTACAACAAAATGTTTTATTTCAATTTACAAGTGCATTTTATTTAATTTACATTCAATAAAAGATAAAATCTTGTACACTCTTACTAATGCTATTGTGAAAATATACATTATTTAAACAATACAATAGGAACAATAAATCAATAAACATCTACATTTCAGGAATACATTAAGTAACAAAGAAAAATTTAAAAATAAAATAATATAGAATGGTTATGCTACTAAAATTTTATCTTTTTTAAAAATTAACTATTGAATAATCTAAAAAACTTATTATCTTTATTTATATAATTACTTACAAGAAAACTTAAAAATTTTAAATTTAATGTTTTGATTAAATTATAAAGAAAAAAATATAAGTAACCAATTATATAAATTATAAATATTTATTATTGTATAAAAATATTTATATTCTTTAAATGCTTATATTAGTTATATTTTTTATTTTTATTTTACAATTTTGTTTTTCATTAATTCATGTTTTTCAGACATGTGTCATCGTTACATATTAAAAAATTAAACTATTTGCTTGAACCTATAAATATTTTCCTAATAAAAGTGCTTTACATTTCTTTGATCTTTTATATTATGATTAAAAGTTAAAATACATGTAAAAGCATCTTTTCTTGTCTTACAATTACTAGTTATAATTATTGGTAATAATATTATTAGATTTTTTATCAAATTCTAACAAAAATTCAATTTAGATCTATAATCTGGTTAAAACATATACGTAAATAATTCACTTTATAAATATAAAAATAAAATACAAATTTAATAAACCCAAATATTCTTACAGTTGCTAAATTTGTATTTATGATACACTACAATTATCTCTGCTAGTATAAGGCACTGGTTGAACTGCTTGACGTTGTTTATGTTCTTCATCTTGAAGAGAAGCTTGTAATGCTCTAGCAAGTGCTTCATCTTCACTTACTGTGCCTTGAAGAATTTTAAATGTATTTGAATTATTTCCACTATTTTTATTTGATTTATTTAAAGAATTTAATCTTGCAAGTCTTAATGATGCATCTTTTCCTGCACAAGAATGATCTGTTGGATGTCTATGTCTTAAACAATAGTTTTTATCACAATCTGTACACTTTACTTGAATAATTTCTTTAATTTTACAACCCTTTGATGAACATTTGTTAGAGAATACTTTTCTACGACTTTTCCCAAAATCAGATCGACAGTCATTATCGATATGTAGTCCTACAGCTACATCAGGAGGATCACCTCGTTTTGAAGGGACAGGTGCATTGCATAATGGACAAACTGGTACTTGCACATCCTTTTTATAAGCACTAGGACAAGAATGATTTATGTATGAAATGTGATCTGTACAAAATATAATTGAACATGCATCGCATTTAAGAGGTAGAAAATCCAAGCGGTTGCATGATTGCTCTGAACAGTGTTCTCCAAGATTTGGAAATTCCATTTTGAAAGTACTAAATAATTGAAAATAAAATATTTAAATAAATAATTATTAAATAATGTTAAAAAACAAAATTAAAGATACCTTGTTGATTAATTATAGGAAGAGAACAAAAACAAAGTAATTTACAAATGCTGCTCAAATGAGTAAATCCATGAATATACCGATTAACTTGATAATTTGATACATTTTAACAAAAAAAATTTTGACGCAACTTTATAATTTCAACGTCATGCGATGACATATCATATATTCATCTTAGGCTCACTAATCCACTAACTATAAAACTACAAGTTTGAAATCAGAATTAAAAAAACAAATCAATCTGATTACAAGTATCTACAGATAAAAGCTCAATTTAAGATAATCTCATAATCTAGCTATATTTATTATTAATTTAAATTAATTTAAAATTTAGAATTAATTAAATTTTAATTAAAAAATTTCATACATATTTAAACTTATATTTTATGTGTAATATTTAGTCTTTTTCCATACTATATAGCAATTCTTCGATTCCTATTGCAATGTTCTTAATACGTTCAACTATATTAGATGCATCTATAACTAAAAAATTTTTTTTATTATTTAGACAGTTTTGGATTTGTTTGTTTACAAATTCATAAAATTTGTGTATTCACAAATATTATTATTTTTTATTATTCTAAAATTTTAATTAGATAACAGATGGTGCTTTAAATAAATTTCAAAGTAAATTTAAAAATTTCCCATAAATTTATTAATAATTAGTGATTTGATTAAGAATTAGCGTTTTATTATTTACTTATTATTATATTCTCGTATGTTATTATTTAATAATCCAAAAAAATTGATTCATAACTTTTTTTATACATAATAAAATATGTAGCTCTTCAAGACTCGTCGTGTCTAATATTGAATTAAGATTAAATAATAAAATATTAATTATATATATTTGTTTTTAAAATTTAATTCATGAAAATCAATAAATAATTTCGTAATACAAAAAAATTTTATATTAAGACCTACATGAAACAAATACAAATTTTTCTTCAAATGACTCTACATACATGTATATACAAGAGTTTTGACTTAAATACAATAATAAAATATGCTACCTTTAGCAATACCAGATATTATTAATAATAATAATAATAATAATAATAATAATAATAAGAAGAAGAAAAAGAAGAAGAAGAAGAAGAAAAAGAAGTTTTGTGAGCTTACGGAAGAGGACAAGGATAGGTGCTACGAGGTGTATTATTATACAAATATTAATTATATATTAATGATATAAAAAACACATGATTTAATGTTTACAAAATAATTATCTATTTACCGCATCGTATAAAAGATATTCTTCGAGTAAATAAGAAAAAAGCCTTAAAATCTAGAAAGATCAACTTAAAAATAACTGGATTTGCTGTCTTGAGATAGTTTGTATAAATGAGCCCCAAAGGTACAGGGCCTGTAATAAACGTTCAAAATATGGGCACATTAGTTGTGTAAATTTATACTTAAAAGGGTGAGAATCCTTGCAGATCAGCAAATCGATTGATTGTTGTTCTCGTTTTGCACCTCGTGATCTGTGCCCCGAATCGCAAGTCGCAAATCGCTGTTTAAACGGAGACCCTTCCATTGAGATGTCTATGTGTCTAATCACCCTGATGATGTCAAATTCGTTATTGCACAAGCAGGTCTACAAAAAGGTCTATACCTTTTGGACCAGGTAGCCATTCCGGCAGTCGATTATCCCCTGGCGAGGGTCTGCCAATGACAAACGAAACACCTTTTCTTCGCAATCGTGGCCAAAAGAATACCATACCTCGATGGTATCTCAACATGATTAGGACACACGAAGACACAAAAGAATCAACCACGATTTTACATTTGTCAACGTCTGATATAATTATATAACTTTCATGTCGACCAAGCGTAGTACTTTGGTGCTGCTTTAACAAAAGCTAACTAGCGAATCTTTTTCTTTTTCTTTTATTTATTTTAAAATATTTGACCAGTTCAAAAAGATGTCGACCTTTTCTTAATTTATTGTTACATTCGAATATTTCAAATTAACTCTATAAAAGTACCTTGTCCGAGATCTAACTTTCGATATTATTTTACAAACCTAAATTTTTATACGTATTTTCTCTAAGAAAAACTAAATGGGTCGTGAAAATAAATTGAACCCAAATATTATTTATTAAAATATTTAAATATCAGAAGTTGGCATTCAGGAAATTAGAGCTATCATTAATGTAATTCTAATTATGTTTTTTTCATCTATTGCATTATCATATTTAAATTATGTCAGATACAAAGTCATATCTCCTTCTAATAACATATTTTCTCTCTTCTGAGCACTTCTTTATCAATATTGTAACGACTAAAAAATTTAAAAAATAATTTTTCACAAAGTTGATGACACTATAAAACAGAAACATCAAATGATAGGTCTAGACTGAAAATCATAAAAAAAAAGTTGAGTAAAGACGCTGGAGATGTGAGAAACTAAGGTGTAATAAACCGTAAACTGTGTCAACAATTGCGAAATGAAAACTGAACTTCTTGATAAAGCAAATTCCGTGGACGGGACATACGAAACAAAAACAATATAATGAACCTCCAGTTTCAAAGTCTACTTTTTTCAGGGACCAGTTGAAAATTTCAACATCTAAACTTTATTAAATATCTTTTTTCCACACTTGGAAGTATAAAAACTTTAATTTGGAGTTTTAACACAAATCAACGAAAATTATTAAGTAATACTATACGAAAGACAATAATAATAATAATAATAATAATAATAATAATAACAACAACTAAGTAAATAAACAAGGAAATAAATAAATACAATGGATTGACATAAAAAGATTTTTCAGCCATGCAAAGAATTGCAGTTTCTTATACACACAAATTTACCTGAAGTGATGACGATTTGATCTGTAATCCTGCACGAAATCAATCTTTTGAATAACTGACTCGATTTTTCGAATCAACTTACTTGACAAAACTATATATCAAAAGTAAACAAGTAACGTAAATAAACGATATTTAGTATTAATTGCTTAAAATTCTATCTTGTGAATCAATTTTTTATATTAATTATTTTTACCTTTTAATTATTAAAGAAAAAATTTATTCGTAAAAATTTTTTGTTATAATTTAATTAAAATTTTATTTATTCATTAAACTTTAAAAAAGAAAAAAAATCAATAATTGACTATGTATAAATAGTAAAAATCATGATTACTTGTTCGGTAAAATATTCCAAATACTAAATTCTTATTCCAGTTTTCATTTTTAATTCAAAATATTTATAAAATATTCTAAAATAAATTAATTTATGTATTCTTAAACTCTTTGTGATATTTTTATGTAGCTAATTAATTAAGAATGATAAATAATTGTGTGAACTCAATGAAATTCAATTGACAAAAGGAGATGTGTGTTTCTAGGTGAACTGATACAACACGAATAAATATTATTTGTATGATTAATTTATCAAGGGTTTGAGGTAAAAGCCTTTTTTAAATACGAAAGAAAATAAATCCTTATTTATTATATGTCAAAAATTGATTTGATCTTATTAAATTATCCTTACAACTATTAGGTGTGTCAAGTATAAGTTTCGCCGTAAATTTGCATAGTTGATTCATTTGCAGATGTGCGTGTTTCTTGTACGAGATGTGCAATGTTAGGTCCTATCGAGTTCATTTATTCTTGTATTAGTGTGAAAATGATTTATACACTCTGAACAGGTGTTCAAACCTTCGACTAGACTTCTGTAATATGTAATATTTATGTGATCCAGGAAAGATGTCATGGACAATTTTTGTCACCGCAAAAATCGAAGGTGCATCGATCTTCCTGAAAGTAAATTTTCACTAGCAAAATTTGACATGAATCCAGTTGTGAACAAATCACTTAAATAAAATAAAATATTATGTTCTGGTTTATTATTAAGTCAAAATGATATACCTACAACTATTATTACCTGTAGCTATTAATTTTGTCAATTCATTGAAATTATATCAAACTTTGTTTCTTTTGATAAACATTATTCAAAAAATTACCCTCTATATTTATAATTTAAAGCAAATAAAATTCCAATAAAAAAAAAAAGATTAATATTGATGTATCGATGTTTTGTAAAAATGTTTCCCCAAAACAATTTTCTACTGACTTGCTATTTTATATAATTAAAGAGACTTCCCAAAAAAACACCACTAAAATTGCCATACCTTACCTTGATTTGTTGATATAGTAGTAAAAGATACAGAAGTAGAATATCTAAGTATTCTTAATAAACAAAACACTTTGGATCATAGATAAATAAATATACATTTAATCAGGAAAGATGAGAACTACAGATATTTTAAAATTAAAAAATATCATATCTAAAATGAATTGTATGCTTAAGTTGTAGGTTTCGATGTGAGTGTTATTAAAAATGTATAAAATAAATAATATTAGAATTACGATATATGATTTAAATTGATTTGGATGAATATTTATAAAAAAAAGTATTAGCAATAAAAATTATTTGATTTCTTGTATAATTGTTTTTTCTTTTTAAAGACCATGTATCTTAAGTGTCGATTTTTGTTATTTGAGTAAATGAATTGAAAATATCTTAATGACAAAATATGTTTTGTAAATTGTGCTAAAAATATAAAATTTTCTGAATATCAAATAGTATACATTAACATTTTCATTTGTATGCTCAAACCTATTCCTTCTATCTATATATATATATATATATATCTATTCCTTCTATGTATATCTGTATAAGTATGCAGTGAATTATTCATGAATATAATATGTATATTATTATTGTTTTTTCTTATAATTAAATTATTAATAAAATAATAAATCAAAAATATTAAGAATAATATAAATTTTATTAAAAATTATAATTATAAATTAATAATGATTAAGATGAGTTTTATTTAAGTTTATATTATTTTTACATACAATATCAGATTTATATTAAGTTTTAGATTCAAATTTTAATTATTTTTAATATTTAAAGTAATATATTATAGTATTAATACATATTTTTTTTTTATTAAATCATCTAAAATTAGTGTACTTGAATTAGTCTCATAAATTTAGTTTTATAATAAAAATTCTTTATTCAATTAGTTATTAAACATATAGTAAAATGATAAAATTACAGCCTTGACTTTAGGCAGTTTTTTTGAAATATGTTGTTACATAATTTCTACTAAACTTATTACTATTATATATAGTAAGGTTAAATTTTATTTTAGCTACATTCAGGTTATACTTTTACAAGTCGTTATTTTTTTAAATATTACCTGAATTATTTTTTTATTTTAACCTATTGACATTGTCTATTTCATGGTACTAATTTTATTTACAGATATCTTGCACAATTAAAATAATTACTATATTTATAAATGTTTTCAGAAGTAAAAAGCATATTTACAATATACATTTTTAAATGCAATGTTACCCAGTTAAGATTAAACACAAAATATTTATTTTCGACAACCTGGAGGTGGACAAGGATTAAAATCTGCAAGTCTTATTAAGCCCAATATAATAACAGCTGTAAAAAAACTATGTTTAAGAGCCCATTACTATATTATTATAATTAGATTGCTTTAATTTAAAAATATCTTACATCCAGCTAAGCCTTTCATAAATTTCCTTCCAATATCTGATTTGGCAATTTTAGCATTAAAACCAACATAAAAACCAGAAGCAATAAGAACAGAAGCACTGATGAATCTACAAGCTAAACATTGTTTTTGAAGAGGGTTCGTTTCTTCCATGATTACAAATTGAAAAATATATAATCACAATAGTTATATCATTTCAAGAATAATTTTTAAAAATGTTACATAGGTTATATATAATAATTTACGTCCCACGATTATGCTTTATTAAAGCAAAATAGGGAGACAAGGATCCATTGTTATAAAAGCAAATAGGATTCGATCGTCACGAATCTAGCGGATTTTTCACAAATCCGACCATCAATAGGAAGAACTCGCCAAAAATTTAAATTTAAAAAAAAGTTAAATGCATTTTTAACTAATTACTTAATATTTATCAATGAGAAATGCAGATATTCAGTTGGGAATTATATAATTATATTGTATTATATTTCTACTTATACAATTGTAGATTAATATTTTATATTCCGAATCGTATTAATGAAGATTGATAATATATTTTTAAATTAATGAATTAAAAATGTGAAAAAATGTATCATATCTGTATCATTTGTATATTTTATTATAAAAAATTTACCAGCACAAAACATTTATACATTCATAATTGATAATTATATTTTTTAATCTTATTCATCAATAGAATTATAATGTAACAAACAAATTGAAATATTTTTCTTTGAATATTATTAAAGTTTGTTCAACAAGCAACATCCTATAAATCAATTTTCATTATAATTAAATTTTTGTTCTTTTTTCTTTTTCTTTTTCTTTTTGTTTAGAAGCATACAGAGCTTCAAAGATTCAATGCATTAAATCAGAATTAAATAACTAATCAACCATTGTTCATGCTAAAATTAATTTAAATAATCACGCAATTGTAATTAATAATAATTAATAATAAAATATCTTGTAATAAAATATATTTTTTTGGATAAGCAAAATCGCAAAAACTTTTTAAATCCATTATACGCAAATATAATGCAATGTAATTTTGAATTGTAACGATTGCACGATAATATCGCATTTTTCTTATACAATTTTCTTATAAATTAAAGTACAACAAAATAATGTTCCTTTAGAACGTTGCCGCAGTTCGAGTTGATTTATTGGATGATAATGACAATTGTTCCTACAGGCATAGAGATGTATTAAAAAAAGTATGATTTTGGAACACGTCATTTGGATTTTCCCCTGGAAAATGTAGTGCTGCTTTAATTGGGTTTGGTGGAGAATTGCACCTGTTCATTGTCCTTCTTTGTCTCGAGCATCTACCACCTCTCCAAAGCCCGCGGCTACCTGGGGGGAGGGACCACGAGGGTAGGGAGCCATGCCGCATTGTTAGTAAACATCGAGGAGGACGCGACGGTGCATGTCGGTCTTTTGCATCTCTCATATAGAAAAACTTTTTATTTTTATATTTATACATTGATATCTCGAATTTATTGGTTTGACACGAGCAATGTCGTAAATTTTATCACTCTTTTAAATACACACATAGCATATATTTAATAAAATATAAAATTTTTTAACCGAGTAAAGCATATGTTAAACTTCACAAAGTAAATATTATATTGAAGAAAAGAAGAGAAATATAGCATTAAACTACACAAATAATCATGAATAACACATTTATGATGAATAATGTGATCGCTCAAGTAATAATCGTTGAACAGCCGTCAAGCAAAGGGACTCGTTTTAGATACGAATGTGAAGGAAGATTTAGTAACAAAATTTCAGGGTCTAGTGGGAAAAAATCGTTTCCAACGATTAGAGTAAGTTATTCATTCAATTTCACAAATTTAACTTTAACAATATCTAATTAATACGAAAAAAAATTAATATATAATAATATAGTAACATCATAAAAGAATTATAGAATTTTATTTAAATAGACATCAATAAAATTATATTTCAAACTTATGCTCTATTATATTATAATAAAAAAATTTTTTTTTTATTTAAATATATTAAAAAATATAATAATACTGATTTATCTTATATTTGATTCTTAGATAGTTGATTATAATGGGCCACTGAAGATTGTTGTTTCTTGTGTAACAAAAGATGCACCTTTTAAACCTCATCCACATAAACTAGTCAGTGGAAACGATATATTTGAGCATGGAATTTGCTCTTTTCGTATTCCTGCTAATAATATGCATGATATTTCTTTTAAACATTTAAGTATACAATGCACTGGAAAAAAGAACATAGTAAAATCTCTTTCAGAAAGGGAACGAGCACAAATAGATCCATTTAATAGTAAGTTTAAATTATTTAGTATTTTGTAAATTTTTTTTTTTTTTTTTTTTTTTTTTTTTTTTTTTTTTTATATAGTTAATGTTTTACAATATTTTATGTAAAAAAAAACTTTGTATTTCAGCTGGTTTTATGCACAAATGTAAGCCTGAAAATATTGACTTAAGCTGTGTAAGGCTTTGCTTCCAAGTATTTTTAGAAACAATACAAGGTTTTATTCCCGTTCAACCTGTTGTATCTGAACCAATTTATGATAAAAGTACAGTACAAATTAATATTATTCATGAATTAATAAAATATATTGTTGCTATTAACTAGATAGTAATTGAATTACTTATTATATTTATTACTTTATAAATTACAGAAGCCATAAATGATCTAAAAATATGTATGCTTAGTGAAGATTCAGCATCAGTTGCAGGTGGAACAGAAATATGTATTTTATGTGACAAAGTATCAAAATTAGATGTTGAAGTGCGATTTTTTCACAAAGAAAGCAATTGGGAAGCCATAGGAAAACTAACAAAATTTAAAGTTTTTAGACAGGTGAAAATAATAATAATGATAATGATAATGATGATTGTAATCTTGAAAATTTATATATTTTATTCATCCATAAAATGCAGAATTATTTTATTTATGTTATTTATTTTATATAAAGTAAATTGTAATCTTTAAAGGCTAAAAATATTATCAGTAGATTACAGTATTTTTACTAATAAAATTTTACAAAATACTTTATTTTATCAAAGCTATATATTTTAATAAAATATTTGTAAAAAATATTAAAAAATTTATGTATTGCATGTGAATTATTGAACATTATTTATCATAAATGACATTATGTTACTAGAAAAAGAGTTTAATATCTTGTTTTTTAAAGTAATATTAAAAAAAAATTTTTTAGGCCGCAATCATATGTTTAACACCAGAATATAGAACAGCTGTATGTAACCCAGAACAAGTTCAAGAAACCTTAAACGTACAAATACAATTAAGGCGTATATCAGATGGAGAATGTAGTCCGAGTAAACCTTTCCAACTTGTACCATTGCTACCTGGTATGAATATTTTGATATAAAATTTTATATCTAATTACATTATTCATTACTTAATTACTATAATAATTAATTAATACTTGAATTGATTATTTTCTTGATCTAATAACATTGTTTATTTATAATTTTATAATTTATACTAAAATTTTAGATTACAGTGGGTCTAGAATTATTTCAAAATCTTTGAAAAGAAAAAGAGAAAATTATAATGTAAGCAATAATGAATTCATTATTAATAGAATACAAGCACAAGAAACACAAAGTAAGAAATCAGGATTGTTTTAATAATTACTACACTTTTTTAAAGAAGTTTTTAATTAAATTAATTAAATTTTTTAGATCTAAATGTAATAAATGGAAAATTAACTAATAAATTAAATGAAACAAAACAAATAAATTTTGGGCTACCTGTGGTAACTGAAAGGTTTTCAAAAACTGAACTTTGGGAAATGCCACCTAAAAGTGATAATATAAGCAATAATGACTTAATTATTAATAGAATACAAGCGCAAGAAATGCAAAGTAAGAAATCAGGATTTTTTTTAATAATTACTTCACTTTTTTAAAGAAGTTTTTAATTAAATTAATTAAATTTTTTAGATTTAAATGTAATAAATGGAAAATTAACTAATAAATTAAATGAAACAAAACAAATAAATTTTGAGCTACCTGTGGTAACTGAAAGGTTTTCAAAAACTGAACTTTGGGAAATGCCACCTAAAAGTGATAATATAAGCAATAATGACTTAATTATTAATAGAATACAAGCACAAGAAATGCAAAGTAAGAAATCATGATTTTTTTTAATAATTACTACACTTTTTTAAAGAAGTTTTTAGTTAAATTAATTAAATTTTTTAGATCTAAATGTAATAAATGGAAAATTAACTAATAAATTAAATGAAACAAAACAAATAAATTTTGGGCTACCTGTGGTAACTGAAAATTTTTCAAAAACTGAACTTTGGGAAATGCCACCTAAAAGTGATAATGTAAACAAATCAATTTATGTACAGTCACAATTAAAAAATTATTACAACTCTTTTGGGTAAGTCATAAAAATTCCAATATTATCCAATGTTTAAGAAATAGCAATAATGAATTATTAAAAATAAATTTTTTAACAGTGAAAATTTAGTTGACGAAAATAAACAAATTACAAATAATAACAGTGTTAATAATGGAGCTGAAGATATTACATTGAGTCCTTATCGAAAATGTAGTTCTGTAGATACAATAAGTTCTGGTAAGAAACCAATGTAATTAAATTTGAAATGATATTTTTGATTAAATATATTAATATATAACTTTTTTAACAGATAGTTGGATTAATGATTTATTAGAAACAATAAATTCAGAAGGATCTTCAGCAACTTTAACTAATGAAACAATGAATGCAAACAATGTAGCACATAGTAGTAGTCAAGCATATTTTTCAAATGTTAATCAAAGTAAGCATTGTCCAAAAGATTTATTAATCAATAATATTTAAAATACATTAACATTTTTTAACTATTACAAGATTATTATAAAATCTGAAATTTCTGTTAAGATTGATTAAAATTACCTAAATTGACCTTAAAAATTGAAATAATTTTACAAAAAATGTATAAAATCAATTGTTCAATTTATATATTTATTTACATAAGTAGATTATTAAAGAAAAATATTTTAACTATTGGATAATTTTATTAATGATAACAAATATAATAATAATTTCATTATGAATAAAATGAGCAAAATAAAATTATAAAATATTATTTAATAAAATAGATTTTTTATATAAATGTACTTCTAAAGGTTCATTTGTAATATTTAGAGTGTATTTCTGAATTATATATATTTGTTAAAAAACTACTAAATCTTTTTAAAAATTGCTATAAATTACTATTTTAATTTAAATTAATTATTAAATATAATTTTAAATGCATTTTTTTAAGTTCTTTTATATATATATATATATATTTGTATAATTTAAATCTTTTCAATGTTACTCTATTTATTATTTATATAAATATTTTTCTGCAATAGTAAATAACAATAATCTATCTGAAATGAAGATGCAAGAAGTGAATAATTTCATTAATAACATGGATTTCGTGCAAGAATCACATCCAAGAAGTTTTAATCACAATATTTGTGATGTATTGAAGGTAAGATATTTTATATTCATTTAATAGTTTTATGATATTAAAAAAAAAATTACTAAATGTTAAATATTTTTTTAGGTAATGCGGAATGATACAACAGACTTCAATTTTATTAAAAATGATCAAATTCAAAAAGAAAACAATGCAAATACAGAAGAAAATATTCATGATTTGGATTTACTTAGTTATTCTACTATGAGTTTACTGTAATATTCTTATATACTCATTATAGTATACAAATTATATTAAATAATTTTTTTTTTTAATCTAAAAAAAAAATTTAATACAAGTTGTAAATATTAATTTAACAAATTAATTATCAAAATAAGACTGATTACAATTAAATAAAACACATTTATTATTAAAGTATTGAATTCTATTGTATGATCCTAAATTTTGATAAAAAAAATTTTAATTCATAACATACTTGTAATATTATAGTCTGTTAATAATATTTCAATTCTTTTTACTAGATAAAATTCTGCCTTAATTGTTGTAGATTTAATCATGTTATATTATTAATTAATAATGTAAAGCAGAATTTATTTATAAAAATTATATTCATAATACAAATACAAATAATTTCAGATTAAAATTGTAAAATTTTTACAGTATTAATGGAAAATGTATTTTTAACCATTAATTATTATACTAGCATAGATTATTGCTTAAATTAATTATGATTAAATAAGTGCTTGACAATACATAGTTGCAAACATTACGTAATACAAAAAATGTTAAAAATTAATAAAAATTTATTTAAATTAAATTCAAATAAACCAAATATTTTTATAACTATTTTATAATTTTTATTAATTTTAAAAAACCATATTTATACGATAATTTTAATGTTTTATACTTTTACGCAATCGTAGAATAGGAATTATAATTTTTATAAGAAAAAAATAACTACTAGTCAGTAAATACTACAATATTAATTCTTTTTTAATATCTAGTAGTGCCTTTTCCACCGTGCTTAATTTTGCGTGAAATTTGAAATTTTGTAATGCAAATAAAACAAGATTGTAATATATTACAATAAAAATGTACAATATTTATACAATAAAGTGAGTTTTAAAAATAAAAAATGTGTTACGAAATGTTTATAAAAAATAAAAAAAAATTCTCTGTAACATTGTTATACTTCTATATATATATATATATATATATAGATATATATATATTTAATTAATTTAAATTAATGTAAATAATTAAGTTTAAAAGTAAAAAAAAACAATGAAATAATTTTATAATTAAAAAACAAAATGAAATAATATTCAATTTTTATTTTCAAATTTACATGTAATTAACAGAGCTAAAATACTTTTCAGCTGTGTGATTTATTAAGCATTTTTCTTATTATCTTATAATATTTCAAATATTCATTTTCAGATTTATTTAAACATCTTTCAAATTATTTTATAAATATAATACATTATAAAAGTAAGTTTATGATATATATCTATTATTATTTGCCATTTATTGTAGCAATAAAATGATAAATATAAACAATTTATGAACATCAAATATTTATTTATTATTATAAATAAAATGCTTAATCAAAAATGTATAATGTACTAAGTATATGCGGACATAAAGAACACAATGTACAATAGTTTTTAAACAAATAATTTTTACCCTTAAATAAACAAAATATATTTACTGCTATATAAATTAAATTCAATTGAATTTGAAGTAATTTAAATTACTGTACAAGTTTATGTCTTATTTTCAACAAGTTACTTAAGATATTAAATTGTATAAAAAGTGATTGCATTGACTGATGGATAAATCTTTGTAAAAGAACTTTATTTCATGAATCCCTTTAAATTTAATCACTTTATTGACTTGTATTTTATAGTTCATCATGAAATCACCAACAGTCAACCAAGTTTTTAAATACTTGGGCACAGCTCCAGTTAAAATGATGTATGATAATTGCTCTATTCGATCAGTTTTTTTGCTCTGAAAAAACGTCTTAAATAAAAGACTTGCCAAGTAGCCAATCCTAAGAGACAAAGCATTGAAAATATACTGAAGTAAAGGACACGTGAATTTGTTGCCTCTGTAATCATAAAACAGTTTTTAATAAAATATTTATTACATAATATAATTACAAACTATTTAATGAAAATATTTTTGTAAGGTTTCATTGCTCACCATTTGTATCTCTCATTTCTTCTTCATTTTTGCGCATCCTAGCAAAATCTTGGACTATTGCTTCAGATAAATCTTCTAGTCGCTTTAATTCAACTTCAATGGGTTTTAGTTTTGCTGCTTCACCAATCTACCACAAAAATTTTAATAATATACATAATATAAATAATAAAGTTGTTATTTGTGCTACATACAAACTCAAAGACTTTTATTAATATTATGCATTTAGTTTGGAAACTTTCTCAATGCAATGATAATTGAACAGTCTAAATTTGTTTGCATAATATTTATAATAAATATACATTTGTGTACAAATATAAGCTATTTTCTATAACATACTTTTTAATCATGCAATATAAGAAATTTCTATGAAGGTGGGTCATTAATGGATTGAAAAATTAATTTTAATGATTTCAATAATTAAATAAAAGTAATATTTAAACATTTATTTTTTTTATCATTGCTCAAAATTATTTACATAACTTGCAAAAATTTAATATAAAATAAATATTCCATTTATACTATTTTTAAAAAATTTATTGCATCTTTAATAATGAAATAAATTTCATAGTTGTCAAAATTATATAAATTTTAAATATTCTCCGTATATTTAACATACATATAGCATAAAAATATGTCACTAATTTTTAGTGCAAGTAAGGAATGTGATTGTTAAAAATATATTTCATTTGGTGTAATATTGTGTAACATGCTATATGTAAAACAAAGTGTCAAAATAAGTTTACCAAAACTTTCTGCCCCATAAAAGCCATATAAAAAAAATCAAGAATTTAGTAAAATGAATTTATAATTTATATAAAATAATACTATTTTTATTTTCACAGAAAAATAATAAAATACTTACCCCCTCATAACTTTTGGCTTCAATGCCTTTTTTAACATTCAGCAAAACTTCTTGTCTTATACCATGTTGAGCTATATTATGCAATTGACATAGTTTAGAATTTATAATATTTAATCTAAATAATTTTGATTTATCAATATTCTAAGAATAATTAAAATACGTACGGTTTGGTGCATGTGATATAAAGCAAATTTCAAATGTATCATATGTCTCAGTTACAAATGAAAATTTAGATAATTTTCCTTGCAGTATATCACTTTTTTGAGCTAAAATATGACCTTTGGAATCTGTAGTCTGCAAAAAATAAAATGTATTTAATTCTGTAATTCTGTAATTTCAATAATGATTTTATTACGAAGAAAATAAAATATTTCAAAAAAATGTTTTCCGTTTTATAATTTTCAAATTTAAATACACCATTTAAGAACAATGTTTAAATCAAAATTCATTATGAAACAAGTTCATTTATTCAAAAAATATTTTTTAAGATTTTTACCCAATAAATTATATAAAGTAAAATCTATTAGTATAAAATTAAAAATAATTTTTAAATTATTTAAAAACAACAACAAATAATTCGAATACAACATATTGTAGGTTAGTATGTATAACCTAAAATCCGGTATTGGTATACATTAAAAGATAGATAATTACCACAAAATCAACTTTTGTATCAGGAACTTTTGAAACTTCATATTCACCACTAACTAAAACATTTCCTTGAATTTCTTCTTTTAAACACTTATGTCCATTAGGCTCCATATACCACATAATACATTTCGCATGATGGATAAGTAGAATTAGCCCCACAAATGTAAACGGAAGATTCATTGTGACTCCCTTGCGTTAAAATATATAAGATAAATATATAAATAGAATAAAAAAAAAAAGCACAATCTCTCAAATTTCTCTCGAAAGTCGCCTATTGAAAATATCTTTAATACGCATTCTTTAAAAGCGCGATGAGGTGGCAAACTAAAAGTTTTCTATATTTGTCGTATGGTGGTGGCGTACAGTCGTCGTCGTGTCGTGGATTTTCCATCAATGCTGCTCCGAGTCTCTACGTCATGTCCGGAACTCTGCAAGTTGTCCGCTGACGTAGCAGGGGTTCTCATGCGACTTCGGATTTCGATATTTCGGCTTTTACTACTGCGGCAATTTTAATTTTACCCTCTCGTTTTTTACGCGCTCGTTCGTTTCCTCTTTTATTTAATTCTCAATATTATGCAAACGCCCCGAGATTTCAAGATAAAATAATTATTCAAACAATTGGTCAAAGCCGATCGATTGCCGATTGGTCTTTTATGCGATTACTGTTTAATTACGCCGAAAATAATACGTGTGGGTGCGGGTGAGGCTGTAACGTAACTAGCCAATTTGGCGAAACCAATATTTGTTCACACGCATCATTCTCAAACTCATTAACATTTTTACAAGATACTTTTATTTATTTAACCCTCGTTTTTTTGGACCTGCTTTATATCTTCTAACATCCTAATATTCTAATATCGCACAATCTCGTGAAAATATTATTATTATTATTCTCACTGTGCCATATTTTATGTGCATTTTTTACATTAATATATGCGGAAATACATTGAACCATTATTTAAGTTCTCTATTTTTTTTAAGTGCTCATTATTGCTAATACATTTCTAATATTAATTTATCCTTTTCATAAATCTTTTAGCTTTAAAAAATGGAATAGATGCTAGTTTGGAATGAAAAGTTTTAGTTTTTATTAAATCGCAATGTTATTTGAAACATGTGTTGACACTTCACTTTTATATCTTTATTTACACTTTCAAGAGAATAACTCAAAATAAAATTCTCAAATATAGACAGTATGGAAAATATAATAATTCCTTTATAAAATAAAATATATATTTTTTATTTTTTTTTTTATTATTTTTTATAACGTTTTATTTCCGTGGACTCGTATTATTTTTTCTTGTAAATATATTTATTATTATTTTTTTGTTTCTTAAAAAAGGAAACTGGAGTTTGAAAAGATGGAACAATGCTAATTTTATGATATATGATTATAAAATGGATGGAATTTCTTTTGGGTAGGAATTATTAGCTATTATGTTATGCAATAATTAAATTATACAGTAGTCGTTCACATTCAAAAAGATTCTTTTATTCGCAAAAAAGGGTGTTTATAATATAAAAATTTGTAATATAAATAACATGAAAGGTGTTTTTTGTAATAAGAATAAAAATCCTTCTTTTAACTAATAAACTATTTAATTTTTTTTTAAGTATATTTACATTCGAATTATTTATATATTGCAATTAATCCAAGATATACAATAAAATGTAATATTACTTTGAAATATTAAAACTTATAATTCTCAAATAAAGTTTGGATTGTAAAAACTAAAATCTTCTTTTGAATTCAGTCTCTTCTGTCGCGCAGTGTGATCTCTTCTTTAATGGGATGTTCTTTTGTTATTGCGGAAGGTTGATTGCGGTTCATCAAAGCAGGATTAGCAACTGCTATGATGTTATCTCCACAAGAGGCAATCACCTGAAAAGCCATAAAATTTTAAATAAAATTTGTTGCTTGTATATTGGAAGAAGAGGGAGCTGTCGATGCTTACCTTTAAATTAAAGTCATTCTCCTTGTCCATCATACAGGACGCCTCGTCGTCTTCCGTAGCAACTCGATTTTGTGAATTCTGTATGCAGTGAAAAATAGC
Source organism: Eupristina koningsbergeri (assembly GCA_018907245.1). Classification (NCBI taxonomy): domain Eukaryota; kingdom Metazoa; phylum Arthropoda; class Insecta; order Hymenoptera; family Agaonidae; genus Eupristina; species Eupristina koningsbergeri. The sequence goes on from JACCHV010002768.1 coordinate 1,391,152, forward strand.
CACTCGTTATAATCAGGCAATTATATAAGCAGAAATATGAATTATTATTTATATGGGATTTACATGAATTATCGGGGTTGCAGTTGACGTGCTTTCATCGCAATCATCGCCTGGACCTTCGTCCGATTCGACGCCGAAGTTGTCGTCACAGTCGTCGTCGTCGTTGCAGTCATCCCAGTCGTCGTCAAAAGAAGAGTAGCATCCATCCGAGTCCTCTAGCCCATCGACAACTCCGTCGAGAACCATGTGGCTACTGTCGCTACACGAATGCCAAACTGGACTGAAACAACATTTGTGGGGTTTAAGCTTTAAGCACTGATCGACAAAACTTTTGCTCGGAATAGTTGTAAAAGTACGCCAACCTCGACATGGACTTGTGGCCGACTTTCGATGGCTGGCGTCGCCGCTGCCTTTTGCGATGGCGATTCCGATGCACCTGTATCGAGTTGCCATCTGAGTCTATCGCCATTCCGCCACGATTGTAATTCCCGTACCTCAATCGTGTGCCTTCCACCTAGAACATTGACGTATCTGCTACAAACCGCATCAAGCGATAGATCGAAAAAGATAAGTAACGATTCATCTACTTAAACCAAAATAAAAATTTACAGACTTTATAGACTATCGACTACACTAAATCAAGTAAACTAAATGTATTAGAAATGAAAAAGGATGTCACTCACTTGCACCCGAAGACTTGGTGAAAGTGGGTCAACAAATTTATAAATTTTAGGCACCAATTTTAGTTACAAGTACAGACATGCGTACACCAAAAGCTTATATCTAAAGGGCTGGGCGTAATTAATTCGAAGCTCAAGCTCTGCCATGCACTCAAAAGGAAATTAGGAGGAGTGGAAAAATAAAAGTAAAGCACAAAAATTATAAAGCAAAATGAGAAAGCTGTGTTACGCCAGAGAGAGCTCTAGCTTGCATACTTGACCTTTTGTGAAAAATCCTGAGCTATGACTTGGAGTGGTTTGTTAGAGGTTTTCCTGGGTAGCGGATCGCGGTGGTTCGACGCGAGATTCAGGCGCTGTTGTTAGTAAAGTGCTTCGTAGCGTGCAACACGCTTGCGATTAGCGATTAACAATGCAATTAACGGCCCCGCGGCTTTACTTAAGCAGTCGCGGCTGGCTAACCTGCTGGTGGGTCATGTCCACGTGGTTGCCGGGGTCTCTGCCAACCTCGTCCTCGCACCGCATCTCGAGTTTGCGTCTCTTGGCTGCGTCGGACATGGAGGTTGACAGATCGTCCCCACCCGAGAGTTCGCCGTCGCCGTTCTCCCTCGAAGACGTTGTCCGGGGTGAGGCGTTGCATCTGGTAAATGAGAGTCTGCGGTCAGGTATAAGACCGTGTGAAATGGAGGACAAGGACGATGTGTCTTTTTTTTTTTTTTACTCACGACAGGTGCAGCAAACCCTTGGTGTAGTGGTGACCAGAGTCCCGGACGACGCGCCTCGCCAGGGGGAAGAGTTCGTCTCTCCTGGTGAGGAGAGCGGGGACGAATCGACAGATCTGAGCGGCGGCCTCGTTTACCGACACCTCGTGAAGCGTCAGAGGCTTCTCTGGCTTCCTCTTGCAGTCGAATCGCCCATAGATAGCCGCGTACTTCCTGATCTCCTCCATCCTCCGAGGATCGCTGTCCGGCATGGCCATGACCAACTGCAAAGAAATCAAGGGTGAGTAGGACAAGGGCGAGGGGGAAGGACTCGTGATCCACAACCAATGCCAACCTCCAAGTTCTTGCACATTTTCTTCTTGATGCCGCTTTGGGGCTTAGGGTTGAGCGGTCTGAGGGTGGCCGCGAGCCTTTCCGCAGCCTCGGCGAGTCGCTGCACCTGCGGCTCCAAGAGGATCGGTGTCGACTGCAGACCCGTGGTCGGACTCGCAGGTGCAGCAGTCAATGCGCAGTTGCTGCCCGGACTCGGAGTCGTGCCCTGACTGCCGCACGAGCTCGACTCGTAGTTACCGACCTGCGGAAGCCAGAGTGCGAAGCTGAGTGCGAAGTTGTTAGATACAAGAAATGACACCTTGATAATCGTAAAATTGGTTTACCTGCGGGAGCCCAGGACTGTGGGGTAGGCTTGGCGCCACCTGAGACGGGACCTCCGTGCTCTGGATTGGGTATGGGAGCGCGGTGGTCGAGGGACTGGGGCTTTTCCGTCGCTTGGCTGGACAACAGCTCGAAGCCGCCTGGAACTGACTGAGCACCTGGGACGGGGGCTGGGTGACCGGAGGACAGCCAACCCCAAGCGTGACGGGGGCGTGGAGCTGCTTCACGGCTGCGATCGAGCTGAGCGCCGCGGCCGGGACGCCCGAACTCAGGTTCGCCATGGAGGCCGCCGAGGATTGCAGCTGCTGTCGAGTGTTGGGGCTGTAGCTGCCGATGCAGGGGATGGCCGCAGGGGTTGCCGTGGGTTTGGCACTCGTGGGCGTCGCGCCCCCCGCGGGCGGCACCAGCACCGGTGTCTGAAACATCCCTAAAAAGTGCGATAGGGTTGTACTGTTAAACCTCACTTTTAAATTACATGAAAAGGGTTGTTGGCTTTTGTTAGCGATGGGCATTGTCTGCGATATTGATCGAATTATTTATAAAAGGATATGAAGTGCAACTTACCGGGGTTCGTCAGCCACTCCTGAAGTGCTTTCTGCAGGCGACGCACGTGGAGGGGTTTACTGGCCATTCCAACGAGAGCCATTATCTCCAGGAACTCCTCTTCCCCGGCGTCGCAGAGCTGCTGAACATCATCGCCACCTAATCGCGCATTACAATTCCCATTATTCAATTATTAAAAATCCATCAACTCGAATTCAATTTAATTTTAAGGGAGCTAAAATTTAAGATAAGGGATTCGTATTGAGTCTTTGATCATTTGCTTTTTTAATTTAGCGAAAAAAATAATTGGAATGGTGCACACGTAGCTCGGGGTGAATATTCATTTTAAGAAGCAGATACTTGAAGATATTCCAAGATTCTCAAAGTTAATCAAATAAGAGTATTAGGATGAGAAAGCGCGGGCAAAAAGCCTAAAAGGCATTCGTGTTTTCTTATGTCATCTTCTCGAGTATTAAAGAATTATCATCAAAAATCCTGTTGGGGTAGTTCTTTTTGGGATAATTACATGTTAATAAGTGTGGGCACGTTCGCCCGAGGCAAGAATTCGAGGAGACAAAAATCGTGTGCGAACGCGAGAGTTCGCGAGTCGCGCTCCAAGTTCATTTCGGACGAACGTGCAGGACCGCGGGTGGGTGTGGCGGGGGGGGGGGGAGCGGGGGGAGGAGAAGGGGGGAGGAGTGAGAGCCGGACTCATTTCTTCTATTTCGGCTGTTTCGTCTATCTTACCCATTTCCAGAAGCGGTCGTAGTAGGTGAGGAGCGAGGCACGCTGCATGACTCATGGTACAGCTGGAGCTCGGCTTCGTTCTGCGGCATCGAGGGTTGCGAACACGGGACAAACAAGACAAAAAGGGGGAGGGCATTGTTGTGTCGCTAATACGATGAGAAATATACAATTAAAAGGTTCGGACCTTTTTTTGCGGCCTTTGTCTTTAATCTCGTCGTTTGTGCCGGGGAGCGGGGGTTAACCGAGGAGCTGGCGCGAGGGTAAAAAGCCGGGCGCGAATGCGAGCGTAATAAATTTTGTGTTGAAAATTTGTTCGTCCCCCGGCCCCCGTCGCCACCCTAAAACCCCCCACCCACCCACCCCCGCCCCCTACCCGCCGCCTGCCCCCCGGTTCTCGATCTTTAAGCGCGGGCTTTCGCGCAGAGCCCCGCATATAAAGAATTACGCCGCGCTCGCAAAAAGAGGTCCTCCTGCACGAGCGGACAGCCGATTAGTTGTTGCAAATTTCGCAGAACTCGGGGAAAAAAAGTTGCGCGTGCACACACGTACAAGAGCGGAGATCGCGTATAAATTAATAGGCTGCATGGAAGCGCACATGTAAGCGACGACGTGCGCGCGAAAGAAAGGGAGCGAGGGAGAAGGAGCGAGGAGTGAGCCAAAAGGAGGAATGGGGGGTCGGCAAAAAGAAGGATCAGTTTGCGAATCGAAAAAACTGACCGACGGCTCTTATTACACGCGGGGTTGCCGCGAGCCTTTCGGTGCTCTCCCTCCCTCCTCCCACCCGTCACCCCGTCACCCCGTCTCCCCCGTCTCTCTTCTGCTCTCTCTCTCTCTCTCTCTCTCTCTCTGCTTTCCTCTCTCGGGCAGTCTTTCACGCACTGCACAAGTTATTGTAATAACGGCGCACCAGAGACACAAGGCCTATCGCGTGCAATAGTCACTGGCGCTCGCTCCACTCCCATCCTCGCCCACGTCCGCGCGCATCTGTGTTCGGGACGCGGTCCAGCCTCCATTACTCGCCACGCACCAAATGCACCACCGAACCATTTGTTCCGCGCCATGCGATCCAAATCCGGCTAATCGCGTGCAACTATTTAGCGTCTTCCACATCTGAAAAAACAGTGTAGAGTGACACACAATGACCGTAACTGGAGTAGCCGGTAATTTTAAAGGGATCGAAATTTTGTCGTCAGCGGGATATCACAATGCCCAATTTGATTTGCATCTAATCTTGATGGCGAGTTATAAGGGCAAATTCTAGTGGGAGCCGTAAAATTTGTTTTAAATTAACGTTTATGCTCAAGAGCCCACTAGTCACTAGCGCGGAAGCTACATGGAAGGGTAGAAAAATGAGACAATGAGTTTATTACCCGTTGCTGCGGGCGACGAGAGCAATAAAGAAGAAAGCATCGCCTACACTTGGAGGAGCTTTTGTGCTTGCAAGGGTAATGAATTTGCAGAGCAGTCGGGGGAGGAGATAGGCAGTTGGTCCATGGAGGCTGCAAGTCACCCGTCTCGGGAGAAGGGGGGGGGGACGGGTCCTCGACGACGTTGGCGACGACTAGGAGAAGACGTCGCCGTCCCCGTCGCCGTCCTCGACGACGTCTTCCAGCGCGCACGACGGCGGCTGCGAAGGAGGAGATGCGTTTTTTACGTCGAGAGATAATGGCAGTGGAGACCGAGACAATAAAGGAGGCGGGAGAGGGCAGAGAAGGAGGAAGAAGCTCGCTGGGATAGGGCTCGGGCGGGGAGGGACCGAGAGCGAAAGAAGCGTAAAGGAACTCATTTCTTTGTGTCCGTGATACTTGACGTAGCCGAGCGAGAGAGAGCGAGCTTGTTCTCGTTGGCCACAAGTACAAAAACGAGTCTAGTTTCTTAGCCGATGCGGCGGCGGGAACCTCGGGAACGACGCCGAGGCGGCGGGCGGGCAGCGGTTAGTATTTCGCTTTTTGCCGGCATTGTAATCAAGGAAGGGTTAGGCGAGTTTTTGCCCTGCGCCTCCCTACGAGCGAACAAAACACACGGGCGCTCGCTCCCAGGCAGATGGACCGAGCGAGTCGTCGTCGTCGCCGCCGGACCGAGCCGCTCTTTTTCCGGGGCCCCGCGCCCCTTTTTTCACCCCTAAGAGTGGTACCGGGAGGGGGATGGAAGGGCGCGCGCAACGTCATTGGGCCCCGGCGCCCGGCCCTTCGCGCGCTACCCCCCCGGCCCAGCCCAAAAAATGGCTGCAGCTTGCCAAACCGTGCCAAACTCTTCGCCATTCGCATCCCTCCCTTAGCTGTGCTTATCGCCGCTCTTTTTCAACCCCTTGTGCTCCAACAGACTCGCGCGCCCATTGTTTCTCGAGATTTTTTTCCGTGGGCGCTTCCGCACTGGCTCGACTTGAGGGCCGTTACATGTTTTTCTACTTAGAGGGACACCAACACCACTGCTGCGAGTGAAGGGTGGGTCGAGGACCCGAGGATCCGAGGACCCGAGGACCCGAAGATCCGAGGATCCGAGGATCCTAGGAGCCAACCACCCCGTGCGCCTCTTGGACCCGGCGGAAAAAAGCTCGGGTGATACGGCGGATCTCGAGTGTACGTTACGACGATCCGCAACAAGGACGTTGAGTTTTTCCACTGTTTTTGCCCCACTCGGGGATGGGATTGTGAACGTTGGATTATCATTACGTATGACAAATGGCGAGGGATAAGGGATAAGGGCTGTGCGAAAGTCACCCGTCGCCGGGCTTCCATATAATAATGTCGGATTCATTTGCCAGGACGAATTCATTTTATTTCTTTCACTTCACTCCCTTCACTTTCCCCTCCCTGTCCTCCTCTTAATCAGTATTAAATAAAGGAATCTTTATATCGAGCAACCGACCCGAGCCTTCCTACCTCATTTTTATTGACGACAATAACTATCAGACTATTTTTACCCCGAGCCTCACACAACTATCCACGCAGTTTTAATCTTGTTCAAATTGCTTAATCTTGATTCAAAATTAAATGCCTACACTTCTATTGTTTTTAATTTTAGCTTGAGAAATTCAACATCTCATTAAAATAATTAATAATCTCGATTAAAATTATTGAATATTATTATAAGAAAAACTATCCTAAGCGTGCATTTCATTATAAATTACAAATTGAGTTGTTTGGTGGAATTTTGTCGCATTAATATAATGATTAATTATTTATGAGCCTAATGAAAATTCTCAACTCACAATGGTAGAAAATAATAAAATACTAATTTGTCATTATCGGAAAACAACAAACATTTATTTAAATTTATGAGTAATTTAAAATGTATGAAGAAGTTTTATGTTCCACATAACCATCCATTGAAATAACTTAAAATGCTTAAAAATTTTAAAAGAATACACTAATTAACAGATGTTGTACAAATAAAAAAATTATAATTGATCCTTTTTATATCTTTTATTAGTTATTTTATAACTATTTTTTAAATCAATTTTGTCGTAATTTTAATGGTAATTAACTTTTATATTCCCTTCAGAAAATTATTGTACTTACACTGAAGTTTTTCTTACGTACGCAGTAATTTAAGCACTTTTAATTAAAAAAAAATGTTTTATTGCTCTCAGCAATACAAAATATATTTATAAAATATGTTGATGGTAAATACAATTATAATAACAAGTAAAACCACATTTGAAAAAACAAACTTGAAAATAACTTCAATGAATTCAACCAGATTTATACAGTAATTTTAATTTACGTTATACTATCACTTAAAATGAATTTCAGGCTTTTGTTTATTTAAATTTATTTAAAAATGCATAGATTTGGAAAAATTATTTTCTAAACTATTTAAAAAATTTATTATCAATTAATGTTATTATATGAAATATATTCATAATTTTGAAAAAATATTCTTTGCATTTAAAAAACAGGGCGTTTACACATAATAACGAGCATTAAATAAAATAACTTATTACGCGAAGTATTTATAATTTATTTAAAAACATATTACAAATATATTTATGTATAATTGAAAAAAATGATACAAATTGTTTACAATATTTATCGTCAGCATAATATATTTGGAATATATTAATCATTAATATGATAATTCAATTTTGTATTGAGGAAATAATTTATATAAATAAAAATTTTTATAATGTCGTTAAAATTCACGTAAACATTTAAATATAATAAAGAAATATATACATTAATATTTAAAAATAATTTATATATAATTTAACTATTTTATTACCGCGATGTATTCTTATACTTCTATTTTAGCAAGAATAATTTAATATGGCAAAACTCTGTCTAAAAATGAAATTATGAATTTTCATAAACTTCTAATCGATACTGTAGTTTTTGAAGCAATAAAAGTTAAACGTGGGAAAATATTTTGCAATTTTACGGATTTTAACGTAAAAACGTCTATTGTTCTATAACAAATTTTAATGTTTGCGTAAAATTAAGAAAAAAATTTGTAATAAAGATAATATATAATATTACATTTTAATAAAAAAAAACTATAATTCAATGGATAAGAATAACATAAAAAATGTTTTTTTAATCATACGACTATAATTTCTTGTTCTTCTCGTAAAATGATACTAGTAAAAAGACTGAACTAAAATAAAAATATTCTTTTAATATTTACAACAACTTTGTATTATTTATACTTTCGTAAAAACAATTCGTTTTGTTAACTATAAAAATTAAATTTTAATATATTTTTACGAATTAAAAACATAGTTACACAAAATAATGTTATTAATTATTTAACGAGATATTTTTTTTCCGAAAAGTCACAAATTTCTTATCATTAGTACCTGCAAAAAACATGCCGCATATCTTACTAAGGAGATTCTACTTTACTCAGAAATTTTAAAAACAAAAAAAAAATTTTAAATTACATTTTACATTTTATTAATATTTTTATTTTCATAATTAAAAAATGTGCAATATATTTAAATATACTTAATCTCAAAAATTTTCTATCATAAATTAGAAAATAATATTACAAAGATTTTAATGATATCTCTAGAAATACATGTATGAATTAATAAATATGCTTCAATTAAATCACCAAAAAAATTGAGAGCGTATTTTTTAATTATTTGAAAAAAATATTGCAATGACCAACAAAAAAATTATAAAGAAACTTAAATAAAAATCTTGATGTTATAAAGGCAACTGTAAAGAATGTATTAATTACAGTTAACTCACTGCGAATCATTTACTTTGTTCTAAATTACAAATCACTTCTTGATTTAGCAAGATAGTGTTTGAGCACTTTCAACACTATCAATACAAAACTTTCTATAAATAAAAATTTTAAATGAGTATTTTCACTTATTTCTTATTATGGTATGTTGGAATTAAAAAAATGGAATTTATCATTAATTATTAAATATGAATTACTATTTTTGTAATATGTATATTTAATCTTAATACAGTATTTACCATTGAGAATAAATATATATATACACATTATTAATCCAAGATATTTTAACTAAAATATATTTCATCAGTTTTTACACTGGGAATTTATGAAATAAAATTTTTTTTATTAATTATATTCGTATTGATAATTATTTTTCTTATTAATAATTATCATTAATATAATATTGTATTAACATTAATTAGCATAAAAAATAAGTGAATATATTTTTATATTTTTATCATTTATTGAGTTTTAAAAATTTTTTACAAAACAATATAGATTATCTGTTTTGGCTAATTTTAATAAAATTGTTTAAAAATAATAAAATGTAACGGTAAAAGTTCCACACATATAATTCAAATATAAAAATATCATAATAAAATATTATTAATAATTTTAATTTAGTTTTCAATTTGATCATATATTTTAAGATTTTTTATTAAATAAATATAAATTAAAAAATATTTTTTAGGTCCTAAATCACTATTTTCGAAATAATAAATTTTACATCATATATTCTCTGCTTCTTTAGAATTTTCTTCAAAATCTTGCATTTTTTAATTATTTTATTATAAAATTTATTGTGATATCTTAATACAATACTATTCTATACACAAGTTAGAATTGAAGAAAAATTCTTCAAAATGCTAAGAATAAATCTATTAAAATTACATATATAAAATTATATTTTATTTATTTATTATAATAAGAAAAAGTTGATTGAAACAGAATAAAACTTATAATTTTGTAATTAATTTGAGTAAAAATTCGTAATATAACTCCTTAATAAATAATAAGTTCCAAAATTTCCGTGTATTGTAATACAACACATTTTATTACGAAATATTTAATACAGATTGAATATCATGAAAATTTATTTTTTGAAACAAATATATATTTATTTCTTTATTACAATTTTTTTTCAAAAATTAGTTTTACGAAATTTAGTTATTGAAATTTTGACTAAACCAATGTCATGAAGTCAATTTTCTATTAAATTAAACTTTGCAATTCATTTTTAAATTTAAAAAATACTTATATTTTATAACTTATAAATTGTATATCTATAAAAACTATTTTATATTGTTTATTACTAGTGATTTTAATTTTTTTTTTTTTTTATATTATTGACACGTTTAATAAAAAATTATTAGTTTGTCAAAAATTAAAAACAAATATAAATATGAATTTTTTCGAAATGTTCATTATTACTTCTGAACTCTACCTAATTATTATTAAAGTAGACTATTTTTATTTTGAATTGAGAGATACCTAGATTTAAAATTTTTTTTATACAATTATTCTTATATATATATATATCATGAAATATACTTTAATCCAAACTTGAAAATTAAAAAAAAAAATATTAACTAATATTATTTATTATAAAACACAGACATGTACGAATAATATTAAAAAAAAGTTATAATTTAAAAAATATTCTTGACCATTTATATTATAGTGCCTGACGTCCTAAATGGAAAGAATTCGAGTAATTTAATGTTTCTAATTAAAAAAGCGAAATTTAAAAAAAAAAAATTTTTTTTAATATTTTAAACAATCCCAATATTAATAATTGAAATTTATGTACATTTATCTTAATAAATAATAAAAATTACTTTCACTTTGGAAAATTATCGAATATTTTAATACATCATTATTTAGTTTGTTTTACAACATATATCTTCACTAAGATATCCCAGTTTTTTGCATGTAAAAAAAAGTAAGATTAATTAAAATTCTTGGTTTAAAATTCTCAATTTTTTATATTGAATTTGAGAACACGAGGCACTTGAAATGATTGTTGAATGTAAAATTCGTGTATATATAAGTGAGTTTTTTTATTTATAAAAATAGTTATTATAGGTGTTTGCACTCGTGAAATTTTTATTTTTGCAATAAGAGGATTCTCTTAGCAGTAAAGAAATTCCAGTGGTGAAGGTGCTTAGAGAGTACGAGAGAGAGAGAGAGAGAGAGAGAGAGAGAGGTTATGCTCACGAGCAAACTATATATCTTGGAGCATGAAAAACAGTTTCCATTCCAAAAAAGAAATCGCTTTTAACGTAAGTGAAATCCTGTTTGTCCAAAAAGACTCGTTCGACATATCGATTCTGTTTTGCCGAGGCTTTTAAATAATCGCGCACAACAAAACGCACGAGTAAATTCAGTTTTCAAACTCGTGCATATGAATGCGTTGGTTATCCTTAAAGAATCGAGGGGCGCGAGAGAGAGAGAGAGAGAGAGGAGAGAGAGGGGGGGCTAGGGGGGGGAGAGAGAGGGAGAGCAGTGTCTATAAAAAGTAATTAGCAAAGGCCGGAGCGCGAGAGCGAGAGAGACCGGGGCAAAGGAAAAGTATCAAGAGCACCGGAGGTCTGCTCCCCGTGGATGCCAGTGCGGTTTGTCCTCCTCGGGGCGATTGTTCTCGCGGTAAGTCGAGAGACAGTTCGAACGTCACACGCGCTAATGTCATCCCCGGCATAAACGCAGTCTCACGGCCAAATTCCATTTTTTTCCCTCGAACCTCGAACCTCGCCCGTCGAGTTTTCGCGCGTATCCCGCATCTTGAGTGGTGCGGAGAGGAAATTTTTTTTCCGCCACTCTCCTCTGACTAATCCGGTGGGGTGATGCGCCGCCGTGTCGCGCACTGGTCACCCTTTGTTCCGACTCTCACCCTTTCGCCGCAGTATGCAAATCGAGTCGCTCTCTCCCGTAAGACGGAAAAAATAAAAAACCTTCCCATGGCAGGAGACACCACACGATAAATGAGCCTGCGAGCGAGGGGCGCGGGGGGAGGCCGAGTACCGGGCAAAAAACGCGGCCCGAGTAAATCCTGGGCCGCCCAACCCGAGTTCGCACGCGCGCCACCTCGTTATCAGTCCCCTGGCACTTGCGACCAGCAATCCTTCCCAGCAATCATTATCCACCTTTGTCTTATGATTTTATGCGAGCGGATTTAATGAGCGCGATTGAGCGTTTGGTCCGGTTTCCTGTCCCCGTCCATTATTAACCAATTGATCTCCGGGCTGTCGCCGACCCTGTCCCCCCTCACCCGCTGATAAGCGTCAATCGATCCAATAGCTTATCGGAGAGGCTGCCTGGACCGGGGACACGGGAGCCACTCGAAAACCCCGGATATCTTGGCTAATAATACTTTCCCAGGCAGGCGAGAGGTGCCCGTACCTGCGCTCTCTCGAGAAATTTCCCTCGGCGAGCGAAAAGCAAAAAAGGAAAAAAACAGCCCACCGGGAAAAAAGACAAGACGAGCGCAAAAGAAGGAGAAACGATGGAAAGGAAAAAAATCGTCGGTCCGCATTGAGCTCATCGCCGGGACGCTGGCCCGCAAAAACTCCGCGCTCTCGCTGCTGGTGTGCGTGCGTACGCGAGCGCAGCTGTGTGCGTGCGCGCGCGCGTGTGTGTAGAGTGTACAGAGCGTGCGTCTACGAGATCTAGAGAGAGAGAGAGAGAGAGAGAGAGAGAGAGAGAGAGAGAGAAAGAGTGAGAGCGCACACGGGCGATCACCTGCTCGCCGGCTCGTCGTCCTTCTCTTCGAGTTTTTTTACTTCCGCGGAGGTGCAAGAGACAAAAAACACAGGAGTCGAAAAAATTAATATATTCACAATCTCTCGTGGGAAAGACACGATACCCTCACCTGACCGAGATGATGATCATTTTAGCATCCTCGAGCTCTCCTCGTATCGGGTACTTGTTTATGAGCTTAATTGATAAGCTACATCTAATTAAAGCCGTTTACTGCCCAAAACAACCTTTCCTCTTTACTTTATTATGGGCATGAATTGCCGAGAAACAAATTATTTTATTACTGACCGCATGCTCGAGCTCGAAAATTCACTCCACCTCTCCAGGCTATTTGCATTGAAATTATTCATTCATTAAAATTCAATAAATTCATTAATGTATTGTAACGTTACGTAATGAGTTTGCGCGCGCTTTTATTACATTATCGTTATTTTCATTAACAATATTATTTGCATAATTAGTTCAATCTGGTAATTGATCAAACTTTCCTCTTATATCTTTTATTCGCAATAGGAATTTAATAGTAATCAATACAAAATATGGATTGCTAAATTTTAATTCTAATCCATTAATTATACAATAATCAGCAATATTAAAATGTTTTATTTATTTATTCTTTTAAATTTTCTATTACGATAATTATTTGCTTAAACATCGTTCATGTTTTGAAAAGAACATTTGTAGCATTTAATTACTCAAAAAATAAAAAAAATTATATCCAATATTTTTAATTATTGATTATATTATATATTAACAAAATTTCATAAGTAAAACGATAATATCACATATAATCACAGTATTTTAAAATAATTGAATAACTTGCTATTTTTATATTTTTTCGTAGAACATTAAAATTATAATTTTCAAAATAATGATAAGACCATATTCTTCAATATTTATTTTAAAATTAATTTAAATTTTTAAAATATTATTTAAAATTTAATAACCAAAATAGAAATAAAAAAAAAAAAGCAGAACAATTAAATTTTTTTTGTTATCATAAAACAGATAAGCTCTCTATTGTACTTTAAAGTTATTTAAGAAATTGAATCATGAGAAGACAATCTTGTTAATTAAGTTGTATATAGCAGTTAGAGTTTAATTGAGAAAATTAGATAACAAAAGACATATGAATACTAGGCATTGAATATCTGAACTACATTCTGGGTTAATTAAATACAGAACGAAATAACTTAATTTAAATAGAATGGAAAAATTAATTTGACAGAATAAAATACTTAGTCCAGAATAATATCAACTAAAATCTAATTAAAATACTTATTAATTGTACTTTGATTGAAGAATTAGCATATTTCAAATAAATTTCGATGAATAATTTTAGTATAGTTTATAATCATTATTTCAAGAAAGTTAATAAATATTACACCTCAAATGCAATAGTCATATATTTTTAATGAAATATTAATTTAAAAATAAAACTATTATTTTTTTTTAATTTTATAAGTTTCAATTATTGATCGGCAGTGTGCATTACATTCGTTAATAGAAATTTCGAATTATAAATTTTGATGTTATTTCCTAAGAATAAAGGAAGGTGCGAAATTTCAGTAAATATTAAAAATCAGTTTAGTTATATTTAATAATAATTAGCATCTAGTTTATATGTAAGACGTACATTTTTAGTAAACGAATTTGATTTGATATTTTAAGGTGTTTTCCATCCAAGATAAAATCTCTTGTCTAGAATTTGATCAAATTAATGCGTCAGTATGAGAGGTGATTAAATTGATTGTATAAATTAAAACGCCATAAATATTTATTAAGTATAATAATACAAAAGCTATAAATATTTATTGTATTGATAATTTTTTATTATCAATTATTCGGTAATAGCTACTACAAAAAAGAAGCCAAATTTGCGTTTTCATGCTTCATGTTAAATATGCATACATTGCCATATTGCAAGATACAATCTTCTCATTTAAAAATAAAATCAATTATATATAAGATAACATAAAAGAATTATTTATAAAGGTTTAAATCCCATGGCATACTTTATCATATCACAATGAATTAATTTATATACAAAATTGATTTTATTGTTCAATTTCTTTTAATCACTTTCCCGTCACGTATTCACAATGCTTTTTAAAATTATTTTATTCTTCCGGTATTTTTTTAATATTAATATATGGTCTGATTAACTTTGTATTTATATTTAAATAGAAATAGTAATTATTTTAAAAAATCATCTTTTTTAAATTTTCATTTCAGACTTTCTAATGCTTCTTTTTTTCTAACAAGTTATTCTTGTAATTGGCACAATATTCAGTTTAGTTCCTCAAATAAAACATACAAGAATATTTTATTGTTTTAGCTGGAATATAAATTATATTACCTTTGACTTATTAAAAATTAATCATTTTTTAAAATTTTTTATTAATAATTTTTTTAAATGAAAAGAAAGTTAGATACGTTGAAATTTACTTCACTTTCATTTATTTCATACTCATTCATTTCACTTGTTTAGTACTATATTGTTTTATTGGTACGAAGAACTTTTAATAATTATTAGAAAAAATTTAATAGTTAAAATTATCGTTATTAAATAATTTCAATAAAAAAATTAAATTACGTGTAAATTGACTTGCCACATTAATGTAAAAATATCGATTGCTTTTAGAGATGCAAGCAATACCAATAATAATTAATATAATCATAAAAATGTGTAAATCTTTTTACTGCTGGTACTTTCATGTCAGCATTGACTATGACTTACGATGGAATTACTAGGAATTTATAGTCAAAATGCGGATAACAGGTTTTCTTTAAATGTATCAGAAAGTGCTTTATAAAAGATAATTAAAATCCGCGACCTGAACACAGGAAATCCTCTTTTTTAAGATACATTTCTTTTACTCATCCATTGATAACAAGAAGAAAAAGAGTTATTTCTTGTTTTAATACAATTTTGTAAATTAAAATGAATTGAATTTTGTTAGATAATTATTTTTTTATCAACCTTTTAATTTATAATTAATAAATATAAAGCCGTGCAAACTATTAAAAACGATGTTATAATAAATAAATTCCATATCGTCTACATATTTTGGAAAAATTAATTTTTGAATTCTTATAAAATCCGTAATTTTTTACAGTGGACCCTTAAAATCATCATTATTAATTAAATGATTACATTATAAATGCGGACTAGAATTTATTGTATTTTAATTAGTACTAAGAGCATCAAGAAACTTTTATTCGATTACAAAAAAAACATATAATTGCAAAGTATGTAAATGGTAAAAGTAAAAATTTATTAGCATATGAATTATTGTAAAATCTTTATTTTAATTTTAAAATAAATCTTTGCAATAACAGTTTTACCTTTTAACAAATCTAACGAATTTAGAAATATTTTCCATTCTTTTTTTGATTTTATAATTTCTAAAGATTGTTCTATTTCTTCACTTTATTTTTATTTTTTTTCTACTTTTTATATTAACTTTCTTTTACTAAATGCATTGTATTATGTTTTTGTGTCTTTAAAATACTTTATTTTTCTGGTAGACTTTTCTTTTGTGAACTTGAATTCACTATCATCAATTTAAATACAAAATTCCGTGATGTATTAAAATCAAGAAATTTAGATTCGTTAAATTTAAATTGCGATTAATTTAAATTGGGTAGATACTTATAAATATTGCTTGTACATCATATATTTTTTGTTTTTGTTAACACTCAGAAAATGCTCGCTGACGAAGAATTTTTCAAGTGTAATTTGATTTCAAAAAGTCATTCTTGAGAAATAATGTTATATGAAATTTAAGATAATCAAGATGAATGAAAAGCCAACAGCTGCTGAGGAATATATGCAAATGACGCAACAGTGCTGTGGTCAATTCAATGCACGTCGTCATAAGTTTTCGACTATTTCTCATAAAAGAAGGTGTAAGGCTCCGAGATTTTGAATGGACAAGAAACATGTGCCAAGAGCAAAAAAGAGGTCCGTTTCTTTATGCAAACGTTTTCAAAACGCAATGACCCTCGCGGTCCAGGACGGCGGCGACGGCGACGGCGGAAGCAGCAGCAGCAGCAGCAGCCGGAGGAGGAGTGATCTTGTTTAGATTAAGCCATTGTGAGAGATACACCTCTCATTGAGAAATAAAAACTCAGAGGCCGAGCGTATTCTTTTTATTGCTTTGGGCTAAGGAACCGCAAAGGGAATTGTAAAGTCCGCCGCAGCTGCCGCGGCACATTCTCCACCACGTCAGAAGCGAATTTGCGTAAGTTGATTAAGCGAGTGTCCGACGCACGCGAACAACAATGAGACGTGTAATTTCGTTTCTCTCTCTTTTTTTTTTTTTTTTTTTTTTTTTTTTTGAGGTTTGCTCTTGCGGAAGAGGCTGCTGGCGGCCCTCCCGGTCGGACCCACCGGGAGCCAGGCTGCTACCCTCGCACAGATGAAGCAGTTAGAGCAGTTAGTGCTGCCCCAAGGATAATTGATGTTAATAAATACATTGTACGGGGAGACGCGGCCGAGCGTCGCGAAAACGTTGCGGCACCGCACAAAAAAAGGGCAGACGTTTCTCTCGAGGAGTTACGCAGTGGTTCCCTACTTAGGCGGTAGCGCACTGCTCTTTTTTTCCCGATATCGCGAGCGTAAACGCGCCTGATCGTGGATATCGTGGCGCAAAACGCTTAATGAGTCCTCGGACTCGGACCTCCGCGGCAAGGATACCCGGGGGTTAACGGCGGGCATTTACGAGGAGTCGCACTCTTAATTTCCTCTCCGGGTGCCACCACCACCACCACCACCCCACCCCGCCCCGCCCCAACGCTCCCGCCAAGGTGGACCGTGACTCGCTCTTAATTTGGAGTGAAAACGCAGTCGAGCGTCCGCGGGTCGATTCCCCGAGCAACGCGAAATGTCTCTTTCCGTGGCAGACGTAGAGAGCTGCTGCCGGGGTCAACAACCCGGAATATTTCACGGGAAGCGAGCGCAAAAATAAGGTGATTTATCGAGAGCGCGAAAAGTAAGCAAAGTCTCGAAAGTGCTTTTGCTCCGGCAATGGACTCGCCGATTTCCTCGATCCCTCTCCCCGGTGGTTGCGACATGCGAGCGGGCCCTCGCACACACGCAAACGCCCGGGCGCTGCGTACGAGAGTGGATGCCCGTGGCGCGGAGCCTCGTTTATAAGGTCCGAGAGTCCGTGCATGTGCGCGCGGGGGAAGGGGCGGGGAGGGGCGGGGCAGAGGCGAACCGCGGGCGGCGGGAGATTTGGTTTTTGCGGCGATTGCGCGCGGCGCGGCGCAAACCGAAAGTAGCGCGGGAGAGAAAAAGCCCGTTTTTGCGGCATTCCGACTCTGGTTTTTGCGAGGCCAACTGACTCACGTCGCCTTCTTCTTACCTCGCAGCGGCAAAAACCCGGCGCCGCTCCTTCCGCGAAATCGACGTATCTTTCTTTGGCCAAAGCGACGGTGACGACGACGACGACGACGACGACGACGACGACGACGACGACGCCCGTCGCTTTAATGTTCCCAGCGTTTTTTCTCCCATTATAATCGTTTTACTCACCGGTACCGTTCACGTTCCTCCCGACAATCCGGACCGGTGCGTTGCTTCCCTGGGAGCCGATTGTAGAGGACTGCTGAGACTGGGCCTGGACTTGTGGCGGCGGTGGCTGCTGCTGCTGCGGCGCTGAAGTCTGGGTCCTGGGAGGGCTCGGGAAGACGTCAGCTGCAGCGGAGGTACTCACCGCTGGCTGCGACACCGGCGAGGGCGTCGTCGTGACGCCGCAACCTGTCTCCTCCATGTCCCGCGGGCACCGCAGCCCAATTTCCTCGAGGGCACTCTAATCGGTGGGCAGCGTCCTCGCATCCGGGAACCGGCGCATACATTCGAAAGCGTGGGCCCGGACCAGAGATGACGGCCGTAGGGGGCCCAAGGTGCAGAGCGAGCCGCGAACCGCACGCACCGAGGGCCACAGCCCCGGCAGCGACGCGAGAACGAGCACGAGACGAGGTCGGCGACGAGGAGGACTAGGAAGAGTCCCCGAGGCGCTTCGTAGAGGGAGGCGAAGAGTGGTGCTGTCCTGCGTCTGACACCGAAGCGTATCGTGCGGTGGCGCAGCGCGCATTGTTTGCGCTTTCGCGAGCGGACCGGCGCTCGCTGTCGCCGCTCCGCAATCGAGAGGACGGCGGCGACGACGGCGACGGCGACGGCGTCCCCCACTACCCCGATGGGCGCATCACAGCCCTCACCCCTCGCGCACGCTCCACCCTCTCTCGCTCTCTCTCTCTCTCTCTCTCGCTCGCTCTCTCTCTCTCTCTCTTTCTCTGTCTCGGGGAAAAAACGCCTCTGCCCCTCGCACGTACCGTCCCACCACTATGCCACCCTACCCCCCATTCCGGGTAGAGCGATTCTTTGCGAGTCTCTCCCCTCGCGCTCTCGTCCTTTTTTGCCCGAACCGAGATGTTCGGCGGCTATACTCTCGAGGATGACGGTGATGATGATGATGATGATGATGACTACTACGACGACACAGTAGTGCGCCGTATCGCTGCCAACTCTCCCTCTCTCCCTCGGATTTTTTGCGCGCATACGTGTACGAACGAAGGAAGGAAGGAAGGAAGGAACGAGCGAGTGCCTGGCCAACTTTTTCTGCACTCGCGAAAAAATAATGCCAGTGCCCTCGAAGGGTAAGAAAGAAAAGGACGAGGACGAGGACGAGGACGAGGACGAGGAAGAGGTGGAGGAGGATGAGGAAACAGCTCGCTCCGTGGCTGCTGTCGCAAAGGAGCGCGGAAACAATGGCGAGTGCGACTCAATAGGCGCACTCGCATTCTTTTACGATCTCTTTTCTCTCGGCTTATGCAAATTCCCGGCGGACGGGCCTGAGAACATATTCGCGATATATTCGCAATGGAGCTCGGTTAGTTTTTTGGTTTTTGAGCCGAGGAGAGCGCGTCGAGTGACGACAGGATGAACGGCAAATCCTTGGATCCGCGATCCCGACGGCGATGCTGCGGTCCAGGGGGAGGCCACACCGCAACACAGCTTGTAATTAGACGTCGAGCGCTTCGCCAACTTTTTTTTTTATTATATTTTGTTTTTCTTCCTACTTTTGCGTTCCGCTTTTTTTCTTTTTTGCTCGCACGCCCGCGCACCTCCTTCGGGATGCCTGTTTTCTGGTGAAAAGCTCTGATGGGAAATTATTGCGCCAAAAGTAAGCGAAGATATTTGACTTTATAATTTGAGATCACAGATGTTTCCGGTGATTAAATTTTTCCGGGAGTTTTTCTCTGTGTATGCAAAATTTATAAAGCTTTATAATTTGAATATCAAAAGAACTGAATTTATAAAATACTCTCATGAAACAATAACCCTTTGTAAAATATTAAATTGCATAATTTGTTAGATAATTTACTCATCAAAATACTTTATTGCTGATTTTAATCAAGCATACTTTTTAAAAATAAGAAATTTCTTATTTTAAACTGGATAAAGTTATCAATACATTGATATGATATGTGTACAAAGAATTGAAAATACATATCTTGGATTCGAAGACCTATTTTTGCAGTTAATAAAAATGAAACAGATCAATCGAGGAAAAAGGCGGCTAATAAAAATTAAATAAAAAAATCAAATTTCCAATATATAATTATAGAATAAAATTTGTAGAAAAAAAAATTATGTAAAAAAATTTATAGAACTCAAATTAATATAAATTGCAAAAAGAAAAACGAATTATAATGAATTTGTAAAAATTAAATTTTAGATTAACGAAAAATAGAATAATTAGATAAAACAAGGATACCAAAATTTTTCAAAACGTGGAGTAAAAGCAGAAAACAAATGTTTTCTTTCTTTTCATATGCTAAAATGATTGTTGCTATAATATATTATATATTACTATAAAAACCAAATAAAGTTGTTAGGACATGTTATATATTAGTAAAAGTTACATTGCATGTATTTTGTATTTTATGGTATATACCAATAATCTTTCGTTACTACTGTCAAAAAAATACGTTAATATTTAATTATAAATTCATATTATAAAATAGGATTACTATTAAAGTTTTTATTTTTAAAAAAAAAATTTCATCTTTATTGTACTAAAAATTGTATTATATTCTAGGTCAAGCTTTTCTTATTCAAATTCTTGGTCCCTACGTTATAACGTACTATTTATACATACGATGTGTACGTATAGTGCAAAATGCATTGTGTTATATGTCTCCGTTTTTAAAATTAGTTTCTATAAGTGTATTCTATGACTGTTTGCTTACGAGAAAGAAAAAAATAATTTATGTTCCACGAGCGTCAAAGAATAAATTAAAGTAATGAAGGTAACTAATTATTTAAGAGAAACATTGTAATATTTTAATTTAATAAGATTATGATTATTAACATAAAAATTATACGGGCAATAGTTAAAATTATTTTCGATATAAGTTTTGTTTTTTAGCAAACAATTAATTACCCTTATATTAATTACTAATCTATAAAAAGATATTTTAATTTACATCAAATAAAGATTTTACAACTTTTCCGATAAGATTATTAATATTGGAAAGCTAGTACTGATAGATAAAGAAAGGCACGACGTAAGATTTAGCACTTGAACACACAGAGCACATAATCATAAATAGAAAATGTACAGAACATGTGGGGAGAAAAGGAATAGGATAACATGTTCCATGCTTTAAAAATAGTGTATCAGGCGCACATTTCGAGATAGAAAGGGGAGTGGAGGTATAATCCCTAATCGTATTCCCAATGCTAAGGACAGATAAGATTTATAATATAAAATGTACTTTTACTCCTAAATATTATTCGACATTTTTTCAAAATCAATAACAAGAATCTCTCCTCGTATATAATAATATATAATAATAATAATAATAATAATAATAATAATAATAATAATAATAAATTATAGCTCATCATTTGAGAACGGTAAAACTATTTTTTGTGAGATAAAAAACTTTATCATAATTTCCCACATTATAGATATAATAGATATCTGAATGCTCATGTGTAATTGTATTTAATATTTTTTGAATTACTTTTGGTTCAATCAATATACTTGTCAAGAGCGGTACTTCGATCCATCCAAGATAACATAAAAAAACTCTGGCTAGAAATGGAACTTGTTGAAATGTTACGACGTGACATTGTGTTGAGGACTCTTTTCGAATGTACAAGAAGTAAAACCGAGCCCAGTCCTCCGCAGGGATATTATGAAATGTAAATCGATCTGTTTTCGTAGCGGCCACGGAAAACTACGCGGAAAAGCCTTCGAACCGTCGAAGATAATTTACAATGCCCAGGGGTGGAAAATTTTGGGCTGAGAAGTAGTTGGCGGCGAGCGTTTTCGGAAGGCGGATGACAGTTTTCTATTTTTCGTTTTGGATGCTTCGTGCGCCTCGCACTTTTGTAAATCGCGGAAATGACCAATTGCAAGTGTGAGTTAATCCGGTTACTCGTGTAGCGGGTAAGTGTTAGTTCGACCCACCCCAACTCCCCCGATGACGAGAGGGTGCTTGGATCGACGGCGTCCACCTGCCCCGCGGACTCACCTGAAGCGGCGGTGGTCCGCGTCACCTCGAAATCATCACCGGTGGGAAAAGAACGCGGCTTTCCCATCTGATGTGACCTGCTCGGAAACTACGCATAGAGTAATCGCAAGGGAACAGCGGGCTTTTCCTCCTACAACCGGGTTCTTATACCTAGGATATTATGGTGGTATGAAATAAAGAAATCAAAGGTATAACTTTATATTGTGTCAATTGTGTTTTATTTATGATGATGGTGTGTATAGTTTCTCCTCTCCCTCCCCCCTCGCCCTTCATCCTCACTCCTTAAAAGGACAAATTTTCTCTTAATTTAAAATACTTGCAAAAGGTGCCAACATACTGATAATCGGTTATTGACAAAACAAAATTCAAATTTTTTTTATTAAATTAAAACTTAAAATAAACGATATCACAATATTTTTTTAAAAGTATATATCATATCACTGGTAATTTTTTTATCTTTATAAATAATATTATTTTAGATGTAATATTAGTGCCAACTATTGAAAGGTATAAATGCTCATATTTTAAAGTTACACTAATGAAAATATCGAAAATAATCGTTAATGGGTTAATTATAACTAAAACACTATTTTAAAGAAATTACTATATATATTAATAATCATTTGATATTCATTTAAATGATTTAAATATAATACATTCATATTGTTTTAAAATAAGAATTTTTATTATTCCCAATTTTATTTTTATTATAATAATTAAATATTAAATGATTATTAAATAAATTTCAGTTTTAATATTCCAAACATTATTATTTAAAAATTAAAAATATTTTAAATAACAGCTTATTTAAAAAAATACTCCATATATTTTATCCAATTATAAAATTCAATTTGGTGTGGCTGTATGAAACTTAAAAACCCAATAATTATTTACTTTATTATATTTATGTGTATAAGATTAAAAAAAGTAATAATAATCTCAACATATAACCAAGAATGTCTTAAATTTATAGTTTTTTATTCTTACCGCAAGCAAATAAATAAATTTTAAATTGAACGGGAAAAAAAATTAGATCTGGAATTATTAAAAGCTCTAATCATTACTTTCATTAATTTCTTTATTTTAGTTATTCCTGATGTATCTCAGTGCTAATTTGATATTAATCTTTTCAATATAATTTAAAAATAAGTCTGAAATTATTTGGCAACTTTTTTAAATATATACCTTCTTAAATATTTCAAAATTTGAAGAAATGTTTTCTAATATATATATATATATATGCAAAATTAAGTGCTTATAGATGTTCAGCAGAGTTTACTGTAATATTCTTTAATTATCATCATCTTTTTTTTTTATCATTTAATCAGAAACCGAAAGAGAGTAGCGTGAATGCTTTTTAAATTATCATCCAATAAAATATGAAATACTGGAGAAAGTTAAGTTCTAATAGCATTTTGTCGAATACACTTCTTTATCATTCTTAACATTTTTAAGAATAACTTTTAGAAATACGAAAATTTAATATTTTTTTAGCTTAATATTAAGCCCAATTATAATATTTGAAACAAGCAATTATAAGTAGAAAAAATATTATATTTTCCATTCAATTACTTCTTTATTTAATGTAAATATTTAGGATATGGAAAAAATCAAAACATCTTTAGAATTAAACAAATTAAATTATTTCAACGTATTGATGATAATTATAATTATAATAAAAAAGTAAATTAATCGCAAATATTTTAAATAAATAAGATAAAGATGCGATTATTAAAAAATAATCAATATATAGTCTTTTATTTTGAACTTAAAAAAATGGCAGAATATTTAATTTCACATATAGAATACTGTAAAAATATATAACTTATATCATAAATATTTATTTAATATTTTTGTACGGTCAATTTCATAGGATCAATAAAATTCAATAAAATTGGATTAAAAGTTCTATCAAGTGGAATTGGTGTGATAAAACTTTAATAGGATTATATCTAATCGTAATTTATTTTTTTAGTATAAGGTTTATATACCCGTAAAGTATAGTAAAGGTAATATAATTGATAGTATCAAATATTAAAAAAAAATGATTTATGTCAAATATTAAAATCTAATTTACTTAAATAAATCTATAAAATCAAATCTATTTAAATGAATTCACATTTTCCAAAAAATTTTTAGTATTATGGTGCACTTAAGATATTAATTAAAGTAATTCCGAATGAAAAAGGAAAAAAAATTTTTCTAATTAAAAAATTGACAATAATTAATACTTTAAGAATTTTTGTTTAATAAAAAAATTTGTCTATTTCCATATTCAATAATTTCTATTTTATATTATAAGATAATAAAAATACTATAAATAATATATAACTTTAAAAGATCTACACAATTTTTATATAATCTTTATATTCAACTTTATAAATTTTCCAAATTAAAAATCGTTATTGTTAAAAATGTTTATGATAAAAAATAGTTTATATATATATATAAATATAATAAAAACATAAAATATTAATAACAAAAATAATTTAAAGTGTAATTTATAATTATCAATTTATAAATATTTTTAATAATATAATTTAATGTATTCTTTTATTTATCTTTTATTATTTAACTTGACAATTACAAAACATGTTTAATAAATTTTGTTTTGGGGATAGGATTATTTATATTGAAAACAAAAAAAAAAATTAAACAATTGAGATATATCATTTTAAATAAAACAAAATACATTGAATGGTAGTTTTAAATGTTTTGTACAATTTATTCAAATTATTTATTTCGGTACAAAAATGTATAACTATCTAATAAAATATACATAAAAAAAATCTCTTATTATTTGGAAATGTTATATTATAACTAATTTTAGTTATATTAGTGCATCACTGCATAACTAACATGGTCATAAAAGATAAGGAATTAATGTGTAATATATTCTTGAATAGAAAAGTCAACATTATAAAATTTTCATTAACATGCACTATATCCTTCATAAAAAACGCTTTAGCTTACATTATAATATTTTCTATATTCGTTAGATTTACCCTATCACAGATAAATTAATTAAAGATAAAAAAAAAAAAATTAAAAAATTTCATAACTTTTTTTTCCTAATACCACTTTAATAAAGTAACATTTTAAAGATTTTATAAAAAGAAACAAGGTATGGAAAATACAAATTTTGATATGATTTTAATTAAAATTATGATTTTCATTAAAACTATTATTATCTGTAAAAGGATATGATAGGGTAAATGATTGTAAAGATCACTATAGAATCACTTTTTATCTAGTTTAAGATAAGTACACGCCAAAATGTACCTTTAATTGTACGTATACATTTATTTAAAAAAGTCGCTATTTCACTTTACGTCGATGAGATACTAGGAACGACGTAAAGTTAAATTTTATAAAATTTGTCTAGCCTACCGGAAGAAGGTGACCGGTAGCATATTATAAATATATATTTATTTATATATATATGTATATTGTTTGTACGATAAAAGCACTGGTTTTTTAATTACTGCGAGGATGAGTAATAATTTATTTAAATGCAACTAGAAAGACTCAATAACAAAAATGACATAAATAATAAATTCGAATGTGTATACGTGCAAAGATGAGGCGATTCTTAAAATAATACAAAGTGTATTTATATTTAAGAACATCCAATTAAAAAACACAGGCAAGAAAAAGCTCAATAATTGAAGAACATTTGATGATGATAATAATAATAATAATAATAATAATATGTTAAAACAATGCTAGAGATAAAGCATAAGGAAGCTAAGGAATTTGGTGTCCCTATTACATAACGTAATATTTTTACTTTATACATGATATATCGCAGAATCATATATTTAAAACGTTAACTAAATAACTATCGAAACATTGTATAAAACTCAATGTAAGTCTCTATTTAATCAATAATGACATCTTTCAAACACAACCATATTCGTACCAAACTGAATTGGCAGTTTTACGATCTTTATCATTGGAAACGTCAACCAAATCTTTTTCAATATTTTTGGAATCTTCCATATTTTTTTTAGGCACAGTCGAGGCCGTCGTTGTCGTCGAATCGTTTATTACCGCGGATACTTTATTGTAAATCAAAAGAGGTCTCAATTCGTTGTCGTTGTTTCGATGACGCTGTTGCTGTTGTTGAAACAACGATGGATCGTCGGAGTCAGCCTTATCTTGGTTAGGAGTTCGCGTTAGAGATGGCGAGGCGTCATCTGTGTAGTAAACTGTTCTTCTTGTTCCAGGGTGTGCTAATGAAAGAGGGTCATCAGGTCGCAGGGCATCGGGGTCCAGTCGAGCGTTGAGTACGTGCGAGTCATCTCCACTGGAATTGGACTCGTGCTGCCGGTTGACATCCTCTTCGAGGTCTACCTCGACATTTTCTTCATCTTCGTCGCAGTCTTCGTCCTCGTAGCCTTTTTCGTTGGCTGTAAATGATGACTTGAGAGAGTTATCATCCGAGAGGACGGTGTTGTTGGCACTCCAAGAGGAGCGACGGCTCGTTCTGTTGAAAAGGCCCGAACCCGCCTTGCGCACCCGGCGCACCAAGCTCGCTCCCAAACTCTTTTTCTTGGTAGAACAGCTATCCAATTTCCTGTAATGTTCCATGATCTTCTCCTCGAGTTTCTCCTTCTGACGGCGAAGGTGGTTCACTTTGTCTGTATAAATTTTCTCTTCGGTGTGGTAGTGTTCTTTGTCCTCAAGTGCGTGTGTAAGTAGTTCGTGGTACTGGCCCAGCAACAACGACACATGATCCATCAGAGAACGTCGATCGATGTCCAGGCCCGTGTTCATTTGCAATAGTATCTCACACTGCTGATTGAGTTTACCAATCTGTAGTTCAAGGCTCGCCATGCGTTCATCTTTGGCGCTGAGTTCACCCTGCATCTCCGTTTGCTTGAGGCTCAATTTATTATTCTCTACTTTGTTTTTCCGATAATCGTCCTGGAGGCTACGATACTGCATCTTGAGGCTCTCGGTATTGGTATAGAGATTTCTGAAGTCCTCTTTGAGCTTGGAATGCTCCCCGCGAAGATTGCCCAGACTTTTAGCATTGGCCATAAGGCTATCACGTTCTGCTTGCAAACTCAGGAATTTGGCCTCAAAACTCTTGGATGATTCGCGTTGCAGCCGAGCCTCGTTCTTCGAGTCTCTGAGATTGGTCTTGAGTGTTTCTTTCTCCAGACTAAGGCATTCGTATTCCGAGCTGAGCTGTTCGTGCAAAAACTGTAACCGCTTCTGATCCCTGTTCAACTCCGCATACTTGCGCTCCAGGGTTGTGTGTTCATCCGCTAGCTCATCCTTGCTGGTCTCCAATTGGGAGTTGGCCGATTGGAGGGCAGCCTGTTGCGAGCTCAAGGAAGCGCACTGAGCTTCAAGCCGCGTCACATTCACCTGGAGCTTGGCCTTCTCTGAAAGTAGAACCTCGGAATTCGCCTGCATAAGAGCCAGCTTTGCCTGGAGACTCTCTTGATCCTCGGACTTTGGAGTTGGGGCCACGGTCGTCGTCGAGGCTTGGGCGCTCTCTTTTGATGGCTCTTGATGCTGGATCACACGACTCACGACCTCTGGTATTTCCGATATTCTGTCCAGAATCTTATCACCCGAAAGTGAGAGCACGAGCTCGGCATCGAGGCCAAGTTTTTCAAGGGTTGCGTGTACCTGTTGCACATTGAGCTTTTCCGCGACTAAATTCGATTGCAGGCTTTCGAGAGCTTCCCTGTCAACAGCCGCTCTGGAGTCCAGCTCCTTACTAGAGCGCTCAATCTCTCGAAGTCGGAATATTTGAGCCGCGGAATTTCCGATTTCTTCCTGGAACTCAGCAACCTTCTTCTCAAGGATCTCAATAGTATTGGTGTTTTTATCGAGGGCTACGTCTTTTGTTTCTACAAGCTCACGCAACTTTTGTACCTCGCGATGTGCTGCTTCTTTGTCTTTTTCAAATGCAAGCACCTTCGCTTCGAATTCGGCCTGCTTCTCCTTAACTTCCCGACTCGTCATCTCTCCCATTAGTTTGAGCTCGTTGACCTCGCGGTCTTTGCTGGATGTGCTACGCTCGGCATCCTCGGCCCGCTTTTCAGCACTCTCTAACAATGTTTGCAGACGTTGCCTCTCCTTTGTAATCGTTGTCTCGTAGCTTCTCTCGACTTCAATTATTTTACCTTGCAATGTTTGTATCTCTTGCTGTTGCTTATCTAAATTGTTTCGTTGAGCAGACAGACAAGCTTGTAGTTTTTTATTTTCTTCAAGAGTTTGCTTACAAACGTGTTCCAAATCCTTGTTCTGCTGACTCAGTCGCTCAGTATTGTCGCTCAAGGAGTCCACCTTCAGCGATAACTTCTTCTTATCCTTCTCCAATTCTAGTACTCTAGAAGAACTTTCGTGGAAAGACTTTTCTTTTAAGGAGTCAATTAAGTTCATCAGACGACGGTTTTCCAATTCCAATTTTAAAACTCGCGCTTGTGCATTATTGGACAGTTGCTCGGATAGCCTGTTATCCGTGGAAGCAGAGCCATCGGCTGGATCGGCTTCGGAATCGCTCGCGGAACCCGTTCCTGTTAAAGAGGAAAGGGCCCCACTAGCCACTTCGCTAGCGACACTTTTAATGAGACGTTGTAGTTGTGCGTTTTCCTCACAAACTTCCTGATATTTATCTCTATCTGCTACACGCTCCAAAGCCATATCGTTCAACAATTGTTCATATTTTATCATTTGTGATTCTAATTCTAAAACCTTTTCCGATCTTTTCCTTGCAGAATTGAGTTGCTCTTCTAGCATTTCTCTTGTTTCCATTAATACCCGATTATCTTCTCGTAATTCTTCTATTCTACTTTTGTAATATTCTATATCGGTTAACTTTTCTCTATATCGAGCAACTTCAGTTTCTAAGCGATCCGCTCGTTCAGCTCTTTCAATTGCTGCATCTAATTCATCTCTGTAAGATTTAGCTGTTCTTGCCTCTAACAATAATTCTTGATATTCTTCTCTTAGTTTTACCAGTGCTGTCTTATTATGTTCTAATTCTTCTTTGCATTCAATAAGAGCTTCGGTCTTCTCTTCTAATTCCTGTCGATGTTTTCTTACTTTTGATTTCCAATCTGCCAATTCAACTGCATAACGATGCACTTCTTCCCTATTACCACTATCTCGTCCAGTACCACTAGAGGGATTAAATATTCTTTCAAGTTTATTTGTCATTGAAGATGCTGTCATTCCACTCATTTTTTGTGCTGACATATTTTCTCTTTGTGTACTTGAAACATCTTGAACAATTCTTAATACATCATTTTTGTTATTTCCATCACTCGTACTATCATTACCCATACAATCTGGAATACCTTCACTATCGCTGTTAATATTCGCTCCTTGCATATTCTTTAATTTGGAGCAGTAAGCATTTGTTTCTTGCACCAATTTTTTTACTTTTGTAAATACATTACCCATATTAACATTTTCCATAGATTCTTGAGTTACCACAATATCTTGGTAGTCTGTAACTTGCTTAATACAGTCAACTATTGCTAATTGCGTATCAACATTTAGTGTTTTAATTTTTGTAATAAAATTTTCTTTGTTGGGACATTGTACAGCACATCCTAATAACAATAATAATAGTAACTTAGCTTCTGCAACATGTCTTTCAGGATCCTTTCCTAGCTTTATGGTATCTGGTACAGTAAGAAGTAAATGACCTAATTGTTCATCATAAAATTGCCTCATATTATCAACAACAATTTCTAGGTTTTTTACACGTAGTCTTGAATCTCCACCTGAAGGTATCACTCTATCGTGTACAGGCTCAGGATCACTAAAAAGATAAAACATGATAAGTGTAAATTGACAAATTGAACTTATAAATAATAATAATTTTAATAATCTTACATTTGAAGAAAAACATTGTGTAATAAAACTCCATCAACAAGATCATCATAATTAGTTAATGCATTTGGATCTTCTAGACAGCTGATAAACTACAAGATATGTTTTGTTGGTTAGGTAATCAATATTTTCAAAATAATCATATTTTTATTTTTGAATTAATCCGTTTTATTAAATAAACTTACCCAAGTTACCAGTGGCCCACATAAAAATTCATTTATTTCTGTAGAAGCCATTTTAAAAAGTCAAAAAAATTTGCTAAAATACAAACATTTATCATCAACAAAGAACAAAACTACTGAAAGGTTAATTTCATATATATATACACGATTGTTTTTTCAAATAGCACATTATGATCTGTTGAATCATAATTGCTTGGAATGTAAAATAAAACAGCTTATATATTAAACTTATTTCGCGAAACGAAATACGGGGTACATACGATACTCCCATAACGATACAATGTACACATATATATACTTGTCACACAAGGAACAACAGCACACACAAACGAATTCTCAGGGTCAATTGTATAGACACAACTTTGGATGTCATATACACACAAACATTAATAAAATCTATTTCTTGTTGAAGCCGTGAAATGTGATTTTTACGAGAGGTTATTTGATCGGTAAATAAAAAATTGTTCAAATATCCCGTGATCAAATATTTTAATGAAATAATTGTAGACCAGTACACCATAATTATAAATAAAAATCCCGAAATTCATAACGAGTAATTATTAATGAAAGTCTATGTACTAGTATGAAGAAATTAATAATCCTCACTTTAGTTTTTGTAAGTACAATAAAATTGAAAAATATATATGGATACATTTACATTTTTTAATATTTTTTTTTATGAATATAAAGTTTACTATAAATGCAGGCTTATGTGACAAGTATTAATGGATTTGATCATCTTCTTCATTGTGTGACTGATGAGGTACTCACTGGTTCTTACAATTATTACAGTTTTATGTATGATGGACAAATCAAGATTCAATTAGTTACACAGTAAATACTAAAAATATCATTTAAATATATTTTTAATTAGTTGTGATAAAGATTTTTTTCCTTGTTAGGTCTGGAGATAGTGATTTATATATTTCGCAAATAACTACAAAACCAACATATGAACTTGATCAGCATTGTATGCAATCTACTACTTGTGGAGAAGACAACGTTTATATACCGCAAAGGTTAATTTTTATTAACTACAAAATTAGTAATACAATATAAATTTATAATTGTAATTGTGACTCATTTTAATTTCAGTTTCAAAAGACCAATAAATGTAGGCATTTATGGACATCCATCTCATAGATTAAGTCGTTATACATTATTAGTTTATAAAGTGGTTGAAACCGCTGAAGAAATTGATAAATTAAATAATACAAAAACAGATGCACAAAAAATTTTCAACCAAATAGTAATTCCAAACAATTAATAGTTTTTAATGGTTAAGTAATTTATAAAAATTACATAATTTTTTTTTCAGAAAAAATATATAAATTCATATCTTGACAGTTTTGAACAACAAGATGATATATTATTATCTGTATTATTGAGTATATTTTAAATAAGTAATTATCAAAATGTTAGATTATGAAAATGAAATGTTTATTGAGATTCTTCATGAAGATGGATTAGTTATTACAGCAAAGTAATAGATAAATGTTTATAGATTATTTTTATTTGTATTGATATATTCTTGATACTATTTTTTATTATTTTTAGAGGCCTTGGTCTTGAGACTGTTTTTATAAATATATTAAAGGCATATTCTGATCCAGGAAATCTTGTTATAGTTCTTGGTACTAATGATGATGAAGAAACATATTTTATAGATCAACTGAAAAATGAAGGATTAAAACATATACCTCGAGTTATAACAGCACAATGCTTATCAGAAGAAAGGTTTTTATGAATATATTTTAAATAATATATTTGAAATAATTACTTTAAAAAGATTTAACTAGTGTTTACGAATTATTTGAACTTTATATGTATTTACAGAGATATTATGTACTTGGAAGGTGGTGTGCTATTTATATCTGGAAGAATACTTGTAGTAGATTTGTTGAAAAATCGAGTACCATTAAATTTAGTTACAGGAATTCTTGTGTATAGAGCTCATGCAATATTAAATTCCCATCAGGAAGCTTTTGGTCTTCGACTTTTCAGAAAATCTAATAAGGTACTTATATTTAATATTGGTAAATATTAAAAATGTAAAAATTTTTTTAATATTGATCTAATTAAAAATTTTAGATTGGTTTTATTAAAGCCTTTACCAATTCTGCATTAGCTTTTACCGTTGGTTTTGCACATGTTGAACAAGTTATGAAAAAATTATTTGTAAAAAAATTATATTTGTGGCCTCGGTTTCATAAAACAGTGAATACAAGTTTATTAAAATACAGTGTAAGTTGCAATAGTTTTATATTATTAAAATAAAAGTAGAAAGGCAGTAAACTTTTATTTACATATTTTCAGCCTGAAGTTTTGGAATTACATGTGAAATTAACACCGAAGATGTTAAGTATACAAGCTGCATTACTTGACGTTATGAAATACATGGTTCAAGAATTAAAAAAAATTAATAAATATGTATATAATACAATTTATTATTTTTATTGTAACTTTTAAAAACTTCAAACTTTATTAAAACATAAAATAAATTATTTTTAAATATAGCTGGATTTGGATGAATTGACTCTTGAAAATGTTGTAGCAAAAAAATTTCATAAACAATTACAATTACAATTAGATCCAATATGGGACCAACTTAGTTTTAAAAGTAAACAAATAATTACAGATTTGAAAACGCAACGATCATTATTGATGTAAGTTATATATATATTAAGCTTATATTTTTTAATTCCAAAAACCTTTATTATTTTGGTAGTTTTTAGTTTTTTTATTGTTTATAAATAAAAATAGGTGTTTAACACATGAGGATTCAGTATCTTTTTATGCAATGCTTAATAGTCTTCGAACTACAGATTATGCTATGAATAGCAGTGGTTGGACAATATTGGATGTTGTTGATGATATGTTTAAAAATGCTAAATTAAGAGTCTACAATGAAAAAGGAGGTAATAAAATTGAATTATAAGTGTGGTACAATATAATAGAAATGATAAAGAAAAACATATTTTAACTGAAAAAAAACGATAGAAGTAAAACCAGAACCAAATCCGAAATGGTTAGCTATATCTGATGCACTTATGGAAATTCGCCGAGATATTGTAAAAAATAAAAATGAAGATGTAGAAAAAATTCTTATTCTTACTCAAAGCAGTAGAAGTTGTAATCAGTTAAAAAATTATTTAACAATTGGTGCTCAGGAGTATTTATCGCGTGAAGTACGAAAAAAATTAAAGCCTGAGAAAATACAGAATATAAAAAAGCAAAAAACAAGGTATAATTAAGTAATAATTTATATGCGATTATATATTTCTATTAATTATTTTATTTATAACTAATTGGGATAGTACAACAAATTCAAAAATAATTGAAAAAATAGAGACAATTATTGAAAATGAAGTTGAAATTGATAATAATGATGAAGAACAAGAAACTTATGTTTTAACACTTTCCCAAAATCCCGAAAATTTGAATATAGATGACCCAAAAACATCTGAAGAAAGTATAACTTCTAGTCAATATTTTGAAAAATGTACTCAGGTATAAAAATAATTGACTAATTTACTTATATTATGTATTAATTATAAAAATAAGTTGAGAATTTATAATTTGCTTTGATAGCTTGCTGATTTAGATTTAACAACTATATCAACTAAGGACCCTATTCTAATAATAGAATCTGTTAAAAAAGGAGGAGATTCATATTCTCTCCATCGAACTCTTGAAAAAGTGTTACCTAAATATGTTATTTTATATTCAGCTGATATCTCTAGTGTTCGATTACTCGAGGTTTTTCTTTATTAACTTTAAACTAATTGAAATTCAAAATTGTATTTTAAACATTATTTTTTTTTTTAAATAATATTTTAAACATAGATCTATCGGAATAAGAATCCATCAATACCTTTGACAGTTTATTTCTTAATTTATGGTGGATCTGTTGAAGAACAAGCATATCTGACTTCTTTACATAGAGAAAAAATTGCTTTTGATAAACTCATTACTTCACAAACAGTAAATATATTTTCAATGTATATATTTTGTAACTTATATATGTTTATTTATTAGTACAACTATATTATATTTTTTAACAGACTATGGTTATTCCTGTTGAACAAGATGGTAAATCTATGGAAATATCACATGCCAATATCAATGAAAAAGAAAATACAAGAAAAGGAGGATTGGAAGAAGATCAAATTAAGATCATCAACAAAGTCATTGTTGATATGAGAGAATTTAGAAGTGAACTCCCTTCATTATTGCATCAACGTGACATGGAAATCGAACCTGTGACATTACTTGTTTGTTACTTATTTTTTATATTTAATAAATATTATTTCTATATATTTTTATGAATGTAAATAATTTTTTAGATAGGGGATTATATTTTATCACCTGACATATGTGTAGAGAGAAAAAGTATTTCTGATTTGATTGGATCTTTAAATTCAGGTAGATTATATAATCAAGCTGTTGCAATGACACGATATTATGCTAAACCAATGCTTCTTATTGAATTTGATCAAAATAAACCATTTGGTCTACAGGTAATACAATTTATTAAATATTTTTTAAACATGTAATAATATATGAAAACAAAATTATAAAAATATTGTAAATAAATATATTGTAAAACAATAACATCATTTATTTATATTTGTATCTGTAGGGTAATTATTATGTTAGTAGAGACATGAAAAGTATTGATATAATTAATAAACTACAGTTATTTACAATACATTTTCCTAAATTAAAGTTGGTATGGTCTCCAAACCCTCATGCAACGGCTCAACTTTTTGAAGAATTAAAGGTTCTTCAATTTATTTATTGTTATTGAATAAATATAAATATAAAATATAGTTTATTTAAAATATTCAAATATATACAGCAAAGCAGATTGCAACCAGATGCTGCAAAAGCTATGCAAGTTGGAATGGATGATAACATTGATGACAAGAGTATAATGACTGAAAAATATAATTGCCATATTCAAGATCTAGTTGCTAAATTACCAGGTATCCATTCAAAGAATTTACGAGTAATTCTAAATAAAGGTCGTTCATTAGATCATCTTATTTCATTAAGCAAGGTAAAATGTTCAAATATATAATAATTTTTTAAAAGTTAAATTTATAAGAAAAAGTTTATTAAAATATTTTTAGAATGAGTTAGCAGCAATGATTTGTAATGAAACTGATGCACAGTTATTATATAGTGCATTACATGAAAAACAAAAACAATTATTGCAATCTTCTACAAGTAGTGCCACTAAAACTGTTCCATCTAAAATTAAAAGTAGAGGTTTGTTTTTCAAAAAAAAATAATGAAATATCTTTAAATACATTTTTTATAAATACAATTTATTTTACAACTAAACTGATTATTAAATAAATTTTTATATTATAAACATTTTATAGGTATTTTTATTTAATAATAAATATATAAATCGATATTTATTTTTAAAATAAATTTTCAATCTCTACTATGTATTTGTATGATTACTGTATAGAAAATTATTTGAATCAAGTAATTTCATCATCCTCACTGTTTGTATCCAAATTATATAAAAAAGAATCACTTTCAAACATTGGAAAATAAAATCTAAAAAGAAAAATAGTAGTTTAATAACAAGATATAAAATTGTATAATAAATACTAAAAAAAAGATACTAACTCTGGTTGATCCCATATTTGCTTATTAGGCAATTTATAATGATTTTCTTTATCCATATGATTATTAAGATTCTCTGCGTTTTCATCACAATAAACACATCGAGATACATGAATTTGTTTTCTTATATAATTAACTATTTTTACCTATTAAATATTATAATTTTTTAAATTGAGATACCTGTTTTAAAATTCAATTAATTAATTTTAGTATACCTTTTGATAAAATGTAAATTTTTTGCTAATATCCTCAAAATCAAATTCATGTTTCAATTTCATGTGCTGTAAAACTTCAACAAAATCTTCTGAACTATCTTTACAAAATAAACAAGTTACAATAATTTTTTCATTAGCCCAATCTGACCAATCATCATCTTCATTTTCGCTACTGAATCCAGAAGAAATTTCATTGTCTGAAGTGTGCTAATTTATACCGTAATAATCAATAAAATTTAAATTGAAATAAAATATTTTAAATATAAATTATATATAAATTACCATTTTTACATATTTCTGTTTTTTATGGCTACTTCGTTCCAATAAATAATTTGAAATATAGTATTTATCATATATTTTATTGTTAGGGTTAACTTGTTTATGTAATTTTTTGCGCATATGCTCTTTTAATACAAGACGATTTTTAAAATATTTTTCACAATATATACATATAAAGCTACAAAAATTTATAGTTTTATTTTATAAATTGTTATGAAAGATACTCTCCATATTTGTTTAAAAATTCTTGAAAAGTAGGATTTTTTGTAAGTTTGGTGAGGCAAAAAATAAGTCTTCATAATAACCACTTAAATGTTGCCAAAACTTTGGAATAAAAAAGTTAAATTTAGTAAAATAATATATCTTGCTTATTATTTTTTACCTCATCGTACTTATCAAAGATTCTAATTTAAAGAAAAAATTTTTTTAATAATTTATTTTATTCTAACAAACCTTTCTATGTTATTTTGTATTTTATCAAGATATTCATCAATAAAAACTAAATTTTCTGGTCTTCCTAATAAAATATTAT
This sequence comes from Eupristina koningsbergeri, assembly GCA_018907245.1. Classification (NCBI taxonomy): domain Eukaryota; kingdom Metazoa; phylum Arthropoda; class Insecta; order Hymenoptera; family Agaonidae; genus Eupristina; species Eupristina koningsbergeri. Next base: position 1,427,713 of record JACCHV010002768.1, read on the forward strand.
GTTTTTGATTAAGATGGTTTATATATTCAATACGTGAACCTGAAAATTCCATTCTGCAAAACATGCAGCCTCTTTTAAATGTTGTATCTCTTCTTTCTTTTACTTGTTCTGAAAGCACCCATTCCTAAAAATGAATATTTTAATAATTATTTGATATACACTTATAAATTATAAATTAAATACTGAAGAGAATATTTAGGCATAAGTAAAAAGCACGAAGAATTAAATATAAAAATTTAAAACGAGAAAATAAATATTATGAGAAATGAAAACTATCAAAACAAAGAATAAGATTCTAATAAAATTTAATTAATCAGAAAGATATCGATGAAAAAAATTTCAATTAGATATACATGAGGGAAGACGTGGAAAATATTAAATGCACCATCAATTACAAAAATGACTGGGAAGATTAAAATTCTATGTATACACTTGAATTAAAAAATTAGTAAATAGATATCAATGATAATAGATGCATTCATAAATATTTTAGAAAAGAGAAAGATAAAAAAAATAATAAGGAAAATCAGGACCAATTGTAATGAATATATATATCATTGTAAGTAATGAATTAAGGACCAACAAATTTTTAAAGACAATAAAATGTACATAAAAATTATATGGAAAATTACAAATAAAAAACTTTACATATGACTAATCTCATTTACTATTTATGTTTATTATTTTAAATATTAAAAATAATTTACATTATTATACATTGATTTATTTATATATAATAAATAAATTTTAAAAAATTGCTAAAATATAATGGAGAAATGGGAATACGCAGACTAGCGAAAGTTATAAAAGGTTTTAAAAAAAATTAGAACAATAGAAAAGGTCTACTGAAGTAAAAAAAAAAAATGAAAAAAAATCAATATACACAAAGTGTGATCATAAATTAGTCTGATTATATTTTAATATTGTATAAACTTTTTATGAAATTATGTATACATGTAATAATTACATAAGATTTTATGTATGTAACAATGTATACAATGTATGTTAAAATGTTTAAACTAAATGTATCACTTACCAATTTTGCCCTTTGAATTTCATCTCTAAGAGTTTTATCTTCTGTTAAACAATCTGAAAGTAAAAAATAAAATTTCCCTTGATTTGATTTATTATCTGTTTGTAATGAATCAGAACTATTCATAGTTAATGTTGTACAAAATTCAGTTATAGGTCGTTCTTTAAATTTAATTCTCCAATAACGAATATAACTAAGAAAAAACATTATTTTAATACTAAAAATTGACTATTATAATTTTGAAAATAGATAATAAATACCTTTTTAAACTTGCTATTTTATTTACATCACCAATAACTAATTGATGTTTTTCAAACAAATGGGAGAGAAAATCTTCCTTATTAAAAGGAAGAGTATAGCAAGAATCACAAAGTAAGCAAGCTACATCAGAAGGTTGATCATCAAGATCATTAAATTGTGATTTGTAAGGTGTATAGTAATTTTGAATTTCTGAAAAAGTATTACACGCAGAATTTCCTATAAAGAATTATTATATTTGTTATATTTTTTTATTATCTAAATAAAACATTATTGATTTTGTAAATATGAGATGGATCTACTTTGTCAATTTATTTTCTACGGATTTTAAATTAAATAAATATTGATTATTCAAATAAAATTTATAAATGTTATTTTACTTACCTTCTAACGACATAATGATAATTATTAATTATTAATGTATAAAATGTAATGCTCAAAATAAATAACAGGTTAAGTTAAGTAAAAACATTAAAGTTATATGTATAATAAGATTTGTATGATCTTCTAGTGAACAGATTTTCTTTCTATTTTCAAATTATCTTTGCCCAAAATAATTGATTTATGTATTTGTTATAACTGTTTGCACAGCAATTAAATACATTGTAGATTGTGATCTTGTGCATATCTATTATTCAAAAGTTAACCTCAAACTAAATCATGTATATGTATGTTATGTCAATGGTATAAACCACAGAACAGATATTAAGGTATAAACTATTAATTTATTTATTTGGGAAATAAATTAAAAGTTTAATTGCCTATTTTCAAAATTTAATTTTTCTTGTAAATAAGTTTATCTTTTTCTTCTTCGAATATTACAATTAATTCAAATGTAAAAATAATAAAGCAGATTTGTGAAATATATTTATTTGTAAAAAGTAACATTTTTAATTTATGTACAACAGATTTATACATATTGATATAAGTTATACTAAGAATCAATACCATTCTTTCATATATTGTTTATATTTACAGATGTAAAATTTTTATATAAAATATATTGGTTTTTATTAACATTCTTTTTTAAGCATACGTACAATATTTTTGTAAAATATAATATAAATTAAACAAAAAAAGATTTTTTTTATTGCATTTACAAAATCTTTACATAAATTTAATTTTAGGAAATTTTTAATGTTTTCAAAACATGGTTGTTTAAGCCATATAATAAAACAAAATGACATGCATGCAAGCATAAACTACTATAAATTGTACTTGGATACGTATTCCAGCATAATTCTATAAGTCCTAAAACAACTAATTTAGTTGCAGTCTTGTAATCACAGCACCATGCTAAATAAGGTAATGTGTGGTAATACCATATATAAAATTGGTAGTGTAAAGATCTACTAAATATCAAGCCTATAAAATTTGTCACAAACATTGGTAAGATGAATAGTTGTGAAACAGTTGACACATCAACATTAGTTTTTTTAAAAAGAGAATGATAGGTTTTATGAACACTTTTTAATTTGTTATAAGAGTTTAGATATTTTATCCATCTTGGTGTAAAATAAATCAATGTTAATACATGTAAAGTTAACAGAATCAAGTGAAAATATGTATTAATAAATAATTCTTCTGATAAAAATCTCCAATTGACAGTCCACTTGAATTCAAAAATTCTTCCTAAATTGAAGGCTCCTTTAATGTAGGCAATTGGATTAGTTATTAAAAATGGAAGTCCTAAAAACAATTGTAAAAATCCACAAATTGATAACTGTATTATTGTATTGAAAAATCCTAAATTGGTTATATAAGTAATTAATAATGCTGGTGCAAATAAAAGTATATTCATTTTCACCGATACTGCTAAACTGTAGAGTATACTTCCAAGATACCATTTTTGATCTAAAAATGCATTTATACTAGCAAAAAGAAAAACCATAGCAACTGGGTCATTAAAAAGTCTTAATACAAAAATAGAATGTATTCTATACGAGGTAGAAAACACCAAAATTAACACAAATGGTGGAACCTTCTTAGTGCGCTCATAAATTCTAAAAACAAGAATCAACAGTAGAATATGAACAGCAGCAAATAAATACTGAGCAAATTTAATATTAAATCCATGAGAGGTGATGTAATAAAGTCCAATGAAGATATACACAAATCCTGCAGGATACACTAGTGGTCCGGTATCACCTTTTAGCTTTGAATAATCAAATGTTCCATTTAAAACTCCTTCTACTTCTTGCATGTAAGCCTTCCAATCAATTTCTGTATAAGGTACTTTCTCAATAATAATAATATTTATTATTACTTCTGCAAAAATAAATAACAATGCAGGTATATACAGTTTTTTTGGATCTGTGGCAAAAGTCAAGAGTAGATCTTTCCATTTTTCTGGATATTTCCTCCAATTTTTCAAACTGAGGTTAGATTTATTTTCCCGGCGCGGTGCCATTACTACATGAACTTTAAGTCGTCGCTGCGAGTCTCAGATTTGCAATAAATTCCGGATCCCATTTAAATGAAATACAAATATATGCATTTGCCGCGAAGTGGCATTGCTGATGAACATAAATAGCTTGCACCAAAATAGAATTTTAATTTACACTTTAAATATTGAGTTTCGCCATTAAAGTATCATATTTTGTCGCTTAAGAAGGAAGAAAAAATTGCGTCAATCCGGCAATTCCGGATTCGAGCAGCTCCCACGCGCAACCGAAAAGAAAAAAGAAAAGATAAGGAAAAACGCGCGAAAAGGTCCTTTGGAATGTAGATCAATTATCGGGGCTGGATCGACGCGACACACCGATACCGAAGCCATTGAATCGCGCATTAAAAAATAAAATAAAATAAAATAATATTTTAGAAGGCAATTAATATTTGATGGAGAAATTTACGATCCGGCCGACGCGCGTGAAATGCAAAAATGAAAAAGAAAAAGAAAGAAAGAAAGAAAGAAAAAAAGGATCGAGTGGTGGTGTCGTTGGGAAGGGGAGACGACACAAGCAACGGCACATGCTCACGCAGCGCTTACTTGTCTCTGTGTGTGTGTTGTGCGTCTCTCTCTTATCCGCAGACCCCACGCGCGCGAGCAAAAAAGGCTCCGTTGGTGTGGGTGCGTGCGTGCGTGCGCGCGGGCACGGAGGCGTGGGTGTATCGATTGCGTGAGTGTGGGTGGGTGGAGGGGGGCGGCCCGCGGCCGGCAATGGTTGGAGCGACGGCGAAGGCAGCGGGTGCTCGATGACAAATGACAAATGCCACAATGTAACAGATTTCCGAGGAGAGTCGTTGCGTTCGTTTGTGCCTCGAGCGACCAAAGATTTGCTTCATGAGGGGGAGATGATGCCGACCAGCTCGCGGCAATCGGGGAATTGCAGCGATGGTACGATTACTTTTTTCCATAACCTAAACGAGTGCGTACGCTGTCTCTGTCCCTGTTTGTCACTCGCTCCCTTTCCCTCCCTCCCGCTCCTGCCAATTTATTGTCCCCCTGTCTCCTTTGACAGATGTTTAGCCAATAACGCAATTTATGCTTTTTTACGCATACTCGATTTGCGCTGCTGCTTACTAATCACCCTGGATTGTCACGCAATTCTGAATATTTTTAATTTCCTCTTTTATTGGGTGCTACAGAGTGAACGCGGCTACTCTTTCCAGTGCTATGCAATTCGAGATTTATAGATTAATGTCATTTGTTTGAATTTTTCTAAATTAATTCTATTGATTATCCCTAATTTTAATTTTTACCAGGGTTTGAATGGGATGCTTTAATGGAAGTTGTTCACGAGCCCATAGAAAAAAATTATAAATTACTCGAAGAAATAGGAAAGTAAGTATTTCAATGCCAATTTCGCAATATAGTTGTATTGATGCGTGTGACAATTTTTCATTGTAGAGGTCAATTTGCCATTGTTCGAAAATGTATCGAACAAAAAAGTGGAGCAGAATATGCCGCAAAAATTATGAGGAAAAGAAGAGTTGCTCGAGGAGTTGCTACAGCTGACATTGGTACATCGACAAAAAAAAATTTTTAAATCAATTTATAAATATAAATATAAATATAAATCATATCTTATCTTATTTCATTTTTTTAGCTCGCGAAGCTGGTTTATTAGCTCAATTAAGGCATCCCAATATAGTATCACTGTACAAAGTTATTGATACTGGGACTAATGTAGTATTATTATTGGAATTAATTACGGGTGGGGAATTGTTTCATTGGATGCCATCCAATGAAGCTGAAGCTGCACACGTGGTTTGTGATATTTGACAAATTTTTATCCATTAATTTTATTCAAAAATCAATAATTTGATAACTTGAAATTTAAGGTTGCTCAAGTTCTGAAGGCATTGAGTCATTTACATTCTCATCAAGTTGCACATTTGGATATTAAGCCTGAAAACATTCTTTTATCTTCCTCACCACCAATGCCCAATATAAAATTAATTGGTAATTACAATCTATTTTTATTGATTTTAATTATATTGTTCAAAAATAAAACAAATAATTTATACTATTCTTAATAATTGAAGACCTTGGTTTATCGCATCGACTGACACCTGGTTCTGAACACCGAGCTCTATTTGGAACACCAGAGTTTGTTGCACCAGAAATAGTTAATTACGAACCACTAAGTTTAGGAACTGATTTATGGGCTGTTGGTGTTTTGACATACATACTGTTAAGTGGTGCATCGCCATTTTTAGGAGAAGATAAACAAGAAACTTATGCAAATGTTGCAGCATGTCAGTATAAATTTGATGAAAAATATTTTTCAAATGTATCTGAATGTGCAAAGGATTTCATACAGTCTTTGTTAATTAAGGATCCCAAGTATGTATATATTTATTTACTCTTAAAGTATCATGAGTTTTTATTTAAATTTTTACATTTTTCTAAAGGAAAAGAGGAACTGCTGAATCCTGTCTTACGCATGCTTGGATTGTTACGGTGTGTTGATATCTACATTCAAGAAACTGATTTACATTTTACTTCTGAGTGCTTTTTATGACTTGTGTTTTTATTGGTGTACTAATAGCCTATGCACAATTATTTTTTATTTATATTAATTTTTATTTGATTTGTGTTATGCACTATTATTTACATTATACAGTATGCAGATTGAGAATAATATTAGTACCAGCTGTCCATACAGTGGATTCATATGTTGTAAGAATGCGAATTTTTTTTGCTCGACTTACATTCCTGATCAATTGTAGTACTAATTAAATAATTTATTAAAGTAAAAAAATTAGAAATTAGAATTTAATTATATGTAAATAAATATTTGCACCATTGAAATTTGATGTTTCAATAAATATTTAATAACTTCTTTTTGAAAACATGAGTACTTAAAATGAACTGCTCTAGAATTAATATTGTGTGAAGTAAATGAAACCACTGAAATCGCGAGCTGGACAAATATTCAACTTTTTCTTTTAGTTTTTTCAATACACAAGTTGTTGTTCTTCAACGAGTCAGTGAGTGACATTTTTTACACTACTATACAGGAATCTCAAGCTTGTCAAGGACTTGGAGAAGCTATAATCAGTGCTGCAAAAGGAGGGTGTATCCAAACTGTATCGCGTTTATTACAAAAAGGAGCACCAATATACATAGTAGATCTTGTATGTTTTATAACATTATATAAAAACATTAATTTTACCTTGTATTTTGTATTATTTTAATAGGGGAAAATGTTGATTAAAATAATTTTCAGAATCAAGATACATTATTACATATTGCGTGTAAATGTGGAAATGAAGGAATAGTTACACTTTTAATAGATCATGGAATAGATTTAGATTCAACCAATAAAGATGGCTTAACTCCACTGCATATTGCTGCAAAATTTGGTCATATTGATATTGTGAGACTCTTATGCACAGCAGGCTGTGATGTAGACAAAACAAACCGTGGTATTCGTGCAGATGTCACTGCCATTAAATATGGACATAAGGATATTGCAAATTTATTAGATAAAATAAGGAATGTGAGTATTGAGAAACATTATTAAAAGTGTATAATACAAAATTTTATTTTTTATACAATTTTTTATTTCCCAGTCTAATCAAAGAGATATGTATATCAAACAGCTACAACCAATTCATAAACCAATAGATTGCTTACATATACATTTATTAGGACATTGTGCTTCTGGCAAAACTTCGCTTGTTAATTCTTTGAGATCTGGAATTTTTAGTTTTGGATTTTTTAAGAGATCAAAAAATCAAAGTCATGTTTCAAAAGTATATTTATATTTTATACTGATTATTTAAATTATTACTGTAAACATTTTATATTGATTATTAAATTATTAATTAAAATTCAATTTTTTATTTTTGACATAGCGTGACCCTAGCATTGAGTTGGATATTACAATTAAACATGATTCTCTTAGCTTTGAGCATAGTGATAATGAATATGAAAGCACAATCGGAGTCGAAATAAGCCGTGGCAATATTGGTGTGTAATTTATTCAACATGAATATATAGTTTAAATTAAAATTTTAATCTTATTTATGATTTATGTAAGTGAATTATTACTAATGCAGGTGGAGAATGCGTATTTTGGGAACTGTGTGGTCGAGAAGATTATTTGGTTTCTTATCATCAAGCATTAATGGTTCATCAACCAATGCAAATATATTTGATAACGATAAGCTTGCGTCAACCATTGAGTGTAAGATTGCAACAAGCACGATTTTGGTTGCAATTTATAATGGATCGAATTCCACCAAAAAATATAGGTTATATATATACTATTAATAATGATAAAAATATTATAGCTTAATTAATTATAATAAATTAATGATTTAAAAAAAAAAGATTAAACATTTTAAGATTTTAACTTTTATATAATTTAATAATTTGGTTCTATATTTATATATATATAAAATATTTTAAGCATATTAAATAAAGTTTTAAATTAAATGTCAGTAAAATTGTAATACATTGAAATATAATTTTTTGTAATACATATATTTATGAAAACTCGTACATATTTATTTATTTAGTATGCTAAAATTGTAGTTGTACAAAATTAAAATTAATTTAAAATTGTTTCTAAATTATTTTTGATAGGTTTTGCGGGAAAATCTACTGAAATACAAGTCATTTTGGTTGGAACGTATGCTCCTGAACTTCCTGTAAATAATACTAATGGAATAAATCTTTTAACACCTCTATTAGATTTATTAAAAGAATTTACACCTATATTAAAAGAAGAGCCGTATGTTGTTGCTTTAGATGCTACAAATTCATCTTGTCCTGGTTTAAAATTGCTTCGGACTTATTTGAATAATTTAAGAATGAAATTTCTCGAGGTCAGAAAAATTTTTATTTAAATTATAAAATGTAATAAATAAATAATATCTACTATCATTTTATTGTATAAAAAAAAAATATTTTTAGAATATGCATGATTTTACATGGAATGGATTGATGGAAGCTTGGAGAAATTACATACAATCATTAGAGACACCTCCTATGTTATTAGATTTAAAAGGATTCGTAAATCAAGTAAGACAAATTAATCCACTAGTCACCACAGACAATTGTAAACAACTTGGAGAGCAATTACAAGTATGATATTATAAATTTAATTTATAGCATTTAAATAATATATTGAGATTCATAAAAAACTTATTCATTCAGGTGTATGGAGAATGTCTTTTATTACCTGGAGATTTATACGTTTTAAATCTTGATTGGCTTTGGAGAGACGTAATTGGTTGGCAATTGAATCCAGATAAAAAAAATCGTTTAGGAGTTCGTACAACAGGAGTCTATACTATAGAAGATTTTCAAGCTCGGTGTCCTTGTCCAGCTAATCAAGCTTTACAAATACTACAAGCCTTTCATCTTTGCCTTCCTGTATGTACTGTTATTTATTAAATATTTTTTTACATTAAAATATTAATTTTTATTTATCATTAGTTTTTATATGATTTATATCTAGTGTGAAGTTGAAGATGAAGAATTAGAGTACGAAATTCCATGTTTAAATCTTATTGAACGATTATCAGGATTATGGGAACCATGGTTATCATCCCCTTTAACGTTGACGCCACATGCAGGCTTCCGATTGTGTCCAACAGAAGCTCGTTTATACAATTTGTTACCGATTTTTCCACATTTACAGGTTCATTTTATACGATTTTTAGATTTAGATTATTATGTTTATTACGATTAATTACTTATATTTAAATAAAATGAAATTATGTTATAATTTTCCATATTTAATGTTCTAGGTACAATTAAGAAAGATTACACAATCATGGAATTGTCAAGAAACTGATTTATACCAATGGTGGAGGGGTTCGAAATTATGTTTAGGTCCTTGTGAATGTATCATAACTTTAGAAGAAGAAGATCAAGGATGTATACAAGTATGGGTTCGTGGACCTCGTGGAACTGGATTACAATGTTTTTCTCTTATGAATATTATTACTGAAGCTATTGATGTTGTTATTGAAATTGTTGCACCTGGAATGTTATTAGAAAGACACTGGCAAAGTCCAAGTCAATTACGTTTCTATGATGAAGTAAGATTAATATATTATTTATTTATTTGATAAAAATTTAAAATAAAACTTGTTTGTTTTTAAGGTTATTCACTCTTGGGAACCAGTGTTAATAAATTCAATATTGTTGGAAAGAAACTTTCAAGAGGCATATTTTAAAAATCCTTTTAATGGTCAACGAGAAAGTGTATGGGATATCATAGGATGTGGACTGACTTCAATGGAAAATTGCATACCGGGAACAAAACAATCGGTTAAAAATATTAAGCCAGCAGTTCAAAGACGATTAGCTCAGTTACTTGATCCTCCTGATATATTTGGTAGAGATTGGTGTTTATTAACTGTGAGACTCGGATTAGAAGATCGAGTAGCGCAATTTGACAGTACAATTAGTAGTCCTACATTAAGGTAAATTATATACTTATTTACGTATTTATATTAACTATTTATCTATTTAAACGTGACTTTTATTGTTTAATTTTCTTTTAGAACTCTTACATATTCAGGACTGGAATGTACAGTTGGTTCACTCGTGAGTCAACTTCGTGCTTTAGGACGAGAAGATGCCGTCAAAGTTTTACTGACGTTTACACCAACTTATGTAATTGCGAATAATTTAGAATCCGATAGTGGATCAAATTTTTCAAAATGGAAATCTCATTTCTGCTATAAATGTTAAGCGCTTTTTTGTAAAAAAAAAAAACGTTTATCGCTCAACAAAGCAGCCTTGAATTTTTTATTTTTTATTAAAAGAAAATACTTTTTAATATAACTTAAATTTATGTAACATCAATTATTTTTACATTAATCAATTTTTCTAAAGTATATAATTTAATTTTATATAATTGATATGATTATGGAATGAAGAAAATATTCGTTGTTTTTACACTGTTATTGTTAGTTAGTATAGTTTGTATACAATTAGTTTATTAAATAATTACTTTTTAAATTTGTTATAAGATTTTGTACAATAATTATAAGTAAATAATTATTTAGTACGTTTATTATTAAAACGTATATAGTAAATTCTAATCAATTAATCAAGATGTCTTTTTAATATTTTTTCAATTTTTCATGCATATGCCATAAAAGTTCCAAGTGATGCTATATAAGTAAAATATTTCTTATATATTGATTACGACTTATTGCGATGCTTAAAGCACAATACTTTGGTATTGCGTATAAACAAGTGTCTTTTGTACTTGAAAAGAAGTTATTTACGATTGTCGTAGACGTTTAACTACGATTTTCTTATTAGATTAAGTAGCTAAGTTTTCTATTGAACAGTGGAAATGTTTTATCTTAAAAGATGTTATTTTGAGCACGTGTTGCAAAAAAATTAAAGAATTATTGTGTATACAAATCGACTAGCAAATTAATAATGCAATTGAAGCATAATTTAATCTACGGATAAGTTGGCACTATATTTATAAACATTTTTATCGCTCTTTCACATCTTGTATAGCAAAGAAAGTGTTTATGTGTATTCGGCGAGGCTTTTTTACAACGACTTGGATGAGCATTAGCCAATTATTGTGCGAAAAATTTATCAAAAGTCCTGATAAAATAAGCTAGTAAAGCGAAACTATTTGAATAATACATACAAGCAGTTGAACGTTTGATCTCTTTTATACTTAATAGTGAAGCTTCTAAAAAGCTTCCAAACAAGAGTCGCAAGAGAAAGAATAAAAAATGCTGAAACAAATCCTTGACTGTGTTTGAATTTAATGATCCATGCATGTAAAAAGATCCGGACAAAGTTTGGGTGGGTGGGAAGGGGGTGGTTTGGGTAAGGTACGTGCGCGCGCAGAAGATCAATCAAATAATTGACAGGTGCAAGCCCAAGGCGGCAGATTCAAAAGTCGGCTCGAGAAGCGGCGCTCTGTTTACAACAATGCGAGTCTAGTGGGTTACGCCGACGTGGCCGTCGGTACCCTCGTCTTCGTCCTGTTCGTGAACGTGGTTGAGCATAAAACAGGAGGGCGAGACTTTTTGCCGAAAATAGCACGGAGGGACGCAGAGATCGCATTTCGGGCGGGCGCAGTACGGTGACGAAGTTTGTCCAATGCAGAGCCAAGTGAAGAGATAATCGGGACGTAAGCCAACGCTTGAAAGCAATTATAGAATCGGATCCGATTGAGATTGAGAGGACCGCGCCGCCTTTTTCGTTTTATTTCAGCTCGGCTTCCCAAGGCATCCAGTTCCACATTCTCTGTCGGGGACCGACGCCTGGGAGTCCAGTCAGTGAGTCTTTTGTTAACGATTTCCGCGCTTTTCACCGCAGTTTCCTCCAGTGAGAACCTCCCCCATGATATTCTCGCTAGCCGAAGTCGACGCCACGCTTGCTTAGCCCGTAGGCTCGTTCGCTCGAGCTGCTTATCGCCTTTGCTTTATTGCCGCAGCAGTCGTAGCATTAGTAGTAGCACCAGTAGTAGTAGTAGTAGTAGTAGTAGTAGTAGTAGGGTTACTAGGCAAAGTCCACGATGGAGGCGATCAAGAAGAAAATCGCGGCCCTGAAGATGGAGATGGACGCGGCCAATGAGAAGGTCGAGGCCAATGAGGTGAAGGCCAAACAGGAGAACCTGCGTGCTGACAAGATCTATGACGAGGTACGCGATCTCGAAAAGAAGCTCGTCCAGATGGAGAAAGACTACGAGGATTGCAAGAGCAACCTCGAGACGTCGACCGCGGACCTCGAGCGCTGCGAGAAGGCCTACACCAAGGTAAGCGAGTGACCACTAGCTCTAGGAGAAAGCTCGCACCTCCCCACCCCCCCAGCCCCACCCCCAGCCCCAGCCCCCTCAAACTTCACGGTTATCGCTTCTTCCAGGCGGAGCAAGATCGTACCTCCATGACCAAGAGGGTCCAGGAGATCGAAACGCAGCTGTTCAAGAAGGAGGAGCTTCGGCTCTCGGCGCAGACGAAACTCGGACGCGCCACCGAGCTCAACGACGACGCCAGAAGGTGAGCCCGTGTTTGGCCACGAGACAAAGGAAGACACGGTGGCTTGTGTGAAAACGTGTTTTTGTCCTTTTGCAGAATGTGCAAGGTGCTGGAAGAGAGGAGCAGACTCGACGAGGAGCGCATGGAGAAACTGACCTCTGAGTTGAAGGATGCACGGCTAATCGCCGAGGACGCGGACGCCAAGTCCGACGACATCGCCAAGAAGCTGCAGTTCGTTGAAGAGGAGCTTGAGGCCGCCGAGGAGCGGGTCAAAACGAGTGAAGCGTTAGTAAAAACTTGTTGTTTATCTACTTGTCTAGCTGCGCGAACAATGCATAAGTGATAGGTCTGGGTTTTTTGTCTCTTTGTCTCGAGCAGGAAAATCATCGAACGGGAGGACGAGCTTTTCATCGTGCAGAATATCGTCAAGTCCTTGGTGGTATCCGAGGAAAAAGTCAGTTGAAAAAAATAGTTTTCCCGTTGCGCGCGTGAATAGTTTCAAATTTTACCTTTGAGTGTTTTCGTAGGCGAACGGACGGGTGGCGGATATGAAGGATCAGTTAAAGGAACTGAAAAAGAGATTAAAGGAGGCGGAGAAGCGCGCCATCAATGCCGAGAGGACAGTTAAGAAACTGCTCAAAGAAGTCGATTTCAAAGAAGGTAATCAGGCTCGTTCTATATTCCTTTACACTTTTCGTCAGAGGGGTAAAATTAAGGGTGGGAGCCGAGGAGCCGAGGAGCCGAGGAGCGGACTGACAAAATACGGGCTTATCATTTTCAGATGAGTTGCGAGAGGAAAAAGAGAAATACAAGGCGCTCTGCGACGATTTGGACTCAACTTTCGCCGAGCTCACCGGCTTCTAGATAGGCTGCAGAATTTCCGAATTCGCGTACAACTCGTTTCTATTCCACGCTACGCCAGCTCGCAGTCATGCTTCATGTATCATAATTCCACCACAAGGCCCGGTCTCTTTTCACATAATGCTATTTTGTTTGGAAATTGCCATTTTGAACTGTCAAGTGAAGTATGTGTTATTTACATAATTGTCTGTTGCCACATCTCAAGGAGCTTGCAGGCTTTCTTGCTTGGCTTGGCTTGGCTTGGTTAACAATATCACATAATTCGGTGCGAAGCTCTGGTGTGTTTGTCAGCTGTGCTCAAATGCTTTGGCTTCCTTTTATCTTTAAAGTAATCGGTTATCTATTTATTTCTTGATTTTTTTTTTGTCTCTGAATTTTTCTATTAGCTTCTTGCCGCATGCGTAAATGTAATAATACTTGAATAATAGTTATTTAAATGAAATATAAATTATGTATCAATCGATGTAATTTTACTGGACAATACAAACCATTTATTCGTAATAATTCAACTGAGTTTACATTAATTCTATCCACAACATTAATTTAACTATCCTACATTTGTTCCGTTATATTTTTAATTCACGATCAAGTAATTGTTCACAAACTGCAAAACGTATTTATATATGAGCACGTTTAAAGAGGTGAACTGCAATAAAAGAAAAAAGGGAGTGCCAAAACAAGAGAAACGAAGAAAGCTTCGGAAGAGGGTGGGGGAGGGGCGGGGAGGGAAGGAGGCAGGCGCACGGTAGACGAAATGAAGATGAAAAAAGAAAGCTTGACAAGTATTGTAGAGCTGAATCTTGAGGAGCACGTGATCGTACACATGTACCGGATAAGGAATGCATTGAGCCGAAAGTAATAAGAAAAAGAGAAAAAAAAAAAAAAAAAAAAAAAAAAGAAACAACCGGTAGGTTCTTTTTTCATTATTTCAAGTCTATAAAGCAATGTTCTTGTCGGTCGGTGAGTACAGTAACTCACCAACTTGTGATTCGTCTCTTACTACTGACAACCGGACACTACTTACAAATATTACAACTACTTAAAAGAGCATTGCATCATTTTGAGTGATAGTAACACTGAGAAAATTTATTTTTTTCGATTTTTGCCGCTGATTATATTCAAAATTGCAAAATTGATATTTTATTTTTGAAACCACTGGGAGTTTCGTGAGAATCGATAAAGGTTTTTTTTTTTATTTTTTTTTTTATTTTTTTTATTAATTTATTTATTTTTTTTTTTTTTTTTTTTTTTTTTTTTTTGTTTTTTGTTTTTTTTATATATAACTTTGAAACTCGAGAAAGAATCCATAATGAATGCAATCAAGAAAAAATTACAAACTTTGAAGATTGAAAAAGATTTGGCAATGGATCGAGCTGACGCCTGCGACCAGCAAGCCAAAGAGGCCAATAGACGAGAAGAGCAACTCAAGGAAGAAGTGGAGGAGCTGGAGAAGAAGCTGCTGCAGATGAAAATCGATTTGGATTGGAGCAGATCGCAGCTTGGCAACTCGACTGCCAATCTCGAGGATAAGGAAAGAGCTCACCTAATGGCTAGTATTGCAACATTTTTCCAGTTTGCTCGTTGCAGACGCGAGCAAATCGCGCCTCCCAGCTCCGAACAATAAAGGCGCACTCGGTGAGCTTCCGCGCACGTTAATTGCTTAAACTTTTTTAATTAGGTGCAATCCGAGTTGGCGATGTTAAACAGAAAAATGCAGCAGTGCATGGGTAATTTGGAGAAGTCGGAGGAGCGCCGAACAATCGCTCAGGCGAAACTCGCGCAGGCTCTCCATACGGTCGAGGACGCAAAAAGGTTACCTTTTCCCCCTTTAATTATCCCCTAACTTTTCATACATAGCCCCAATGTCACTTACCCAAATGGGGGTGGGGGGGTGGGAAACTTGCGCAGAATTTGCAGGGTCTTGGAGAATCGCAGCAAGCTCGACGAGGAGAGAATGGATTACCTGACGGTTCAGCTGAAGGAGGCGCGGGTCGAGGCCGAGGATGCCGACTCCAAGTCCGAGAAGATATCCAGGCAGCTGGCCCTCGTCGAAGACGAACTCGAGGCTGTCGAGGAAAGAGTGAAAAGCACCGAGAGGTATGTTCGAATAACTAATGAGCATTCATTATTTGTCACTAATCGTCGTCAATTTCAAATGCAATTAGTAGTTTGAGGGATGCATTTCGATTGACTAATGTAAAATGTCGTTTGATAGATTTTTTTTAAAACATTTCATTATTTGAATGTGCGGTGTTTGATATGCATAATGCGAATTTTATGATTTTTCAGCAAAATAGCTGAAAAGGAGGATAAGCTTTTTATAGTTGGAAACATTTTGAAATCGTTGGAAGTTTCCGAAGAGAAGGTTTGGATCTGCAAATAATATTTTTTTATTCAAGTATTTTAATATTAAATCGAAAAATATTTTATTAACCTGCATTTAGGCAAATGAACGCGTTGAAGAATTTAAAAGCCAATTGAAAGGTTTAAAAACAAGATTAAATGAAACTGAAAAGCGAGCAGTTTTCGCAGAGAAATCAGTGAAATCTTATTTGGTGGAACTTGATTTGAGGGAAGGTAGGAAATTAGTACTGATAAATAAAAATATTAGAAATGTTTTACGTATATAATAAATGTCTTCTTCTTTTTTTTTTTTTTATATTTCAGAGAGGCTTCGCAAAGAAAAAGAAAAGTACAAATATATCTGCGACGATTTGGATTCGACGTTCGCTGAATTGACTGGCTACTAAATCTGTATAAATCTATATGCTTTTCCTTTCTCGTTCTCTCTCGCCCTCACTCTTTTTCCATTTCCTTTTTATCTTCTTCTGAGCTCTATTTTTGGGTGTATATTCTAGTACACAATGACCAAATCCATTAAATGAGTTTAAATAGGTTTTCGAGGTTTGTATGCTTATGATAAAAATGAATAAATCAATAAATAATTTAAAAAATTATTTTTATTATATTGTTCAATATTCATTTTTCATTTCATTCATTTTAATTGAAAGAAAAAAGTAATGCTGAAAAGAGAAATGGGAAAGGGAGTGAAAAATGGTTGATAAATAAAAGTCAGTTGTTGGTTTTTACGTTAAACGAAGTCAATTTATTTAATTGACCCTCTGTCCGACATATATACTTGGAAACGCCGAATAACTTTAATACATTCATGTGAAGAGTACTTGAATTTTTTTCTAATTGCGCGTTTCCTAATTTCAAATTCAAACATTAGGTACATTCATTCTACTGGTCGTGAAGGATTGCAAAGCGACCGTATCTTTGAATTAAGCTATTGTTGATCGACTTTCAATTGCCTCTCGCATAACATTTAAACGGACAAATTGATGCTTACGGTCGTATGTATTTTCAGCCTTCGAAAAGTCATATCCAAGAAGTTAATCACTCGAAAAATTATCGTACTGTACGAATACGTGGTATAAAATATCTCACTAAAAAAAGTCTTAAAAATTGGAAAATCGACTTAGGATTCGACTTTACCTACGGTTAACATACTTATATAATTAAATATTAATTCCATTTATTGATTATCAAAGTTATCGATAGTGAAGTGATTCGTTTACTTAATTCGTAATAAAAATTTGGTAAATATTTGTTTCAGTTCGCTTTATTTGCTTTTTTTTCCTTTTATTTTGTTGATAAAAACGCATCGTGCCAGTCTTTTTTTTTACTTTTGTAAGGACAATTACGAGATATGTAAGGGGGTGTGATTTGAATATAGTCGAGTTTTGGCGAGTAGGCGAGGTACGTTAAAACGCGCACTGTTTTTCCTCCCGCCTGCTTCAATTAAGACTCGAGTTTAACGAGCTTTGACTTTGCGAAAGCGATTGATCTCGAATTCGCTTTTGACGCGCGTCGCCTTGGCTCCAACTCTCGCGTAAATTAAAGGTACAATTCGTAAAAGGAGTCTCGGTTTAAGCAGACTGGGAAAAGAGTATCAACCAAGTATTGGTAAGTATCAACCGAACGACAGACTCACTACCCGTGATTTTACACTCGAGGGACACTCAATTGGGAGGGACATTTCACCGTAAACAAGATTTTAAGAGTGATTATTCCTTGGGTCAAATCTTTGGCACTTAATAGTCTTATACGGAAAGAACATTGTCTGTAACGCGACCTCGTTATCTATAATATATTTTGATTTTTTATTTCATAGAAAAAAAGAAGAGAATGGGTTCAATTGACGCGAATAAGTCTCGAAGAAATAATCTATAAATAAACGTGCAAGGTGTTAATGCACGCGCTAGTGTCGTTTGTGCCCATTGGCAGAGTATCCGCGCACTCCTGCATCACCTTTAATTACGTATGACTTTGCATCGATACATTTCTTTGTTTTACCTCCTCGTTCTTTCTCGAGAAGTTCCACGCAGGTAATAATAATAATAATAATAATAATAATGATGATAATAATAATGATGATAATAATAATGATAATAATGATGATAAGGATGACGATGATGATGAGGATGATGATGAGGATGATGATGATGATGATGATGATGATAAGGATGATGATGATGATGATAGTACATATCAAACAATCGGTTGGATACTTTTTGCGCTTTGGCACGGAATTGTATGATATCTGGCCGCTAAGCTATACAGCGTAAACACACATAATGCAGTCGTGCCATCCGCTCGGAATCTCAATCTTTTGTACAGACTTTTGTTATAAAATACTGATAATGCCATAATGATAGTTGTAGCTATAATTATATATAATAATATAATAATGGTAATAATAATAGTATCAACAGCCATATTATTTATATATTTATATGTTTATGACAATAGAAACCAACTAATAAACGTTTGATTCTTTATTCTTTTCTCGCCTTCTCTCCTGGGTCCCTTTCTCCCATCGGCCGTTATTCGCAAGGTGCATCTCGCCCATTTCTTGGCATTTCGTCTAGGTCCCATCCCGGAGATGCTCTCGTCCAGGCCCCATCCCCGAGACACTCTCTACAAATGCCCATACAGCGCGGGTTACATTTTGATTCGGAGGGCGGGGGGAGCGGGGGGTGGATCGGTTGATACCGCTTGGGGGTCGGGATCGGGCTAATCGGGTTAATCGGGCTAATCGGGCTAATCGCGCCAATACCAATAATAATCGCGCCGCAGAAAAGGAAGAAATGTACAAACATTGGCGGTCTCTCTATGTACAAAAAAAGGTGTCGCCTTGCGTTACGCAAAGGGGTGGGTAAGAGGCTCGGCGAGGCTAAAACCGTATCAGCGCCTCGGAGTCGCGAGGCCCCGGGCGGCGAACGCAGAAACGAGTCCACGATATTTCGGGCGCTCGACCCGCTCCAATTGCCCGGGCGGGCCGGAGCTAAGCCGGCGGCCGGGCTCGAGCTAGACGGCGATGGAGTAGTCGGAGGACGGGTTGCCCTGCTGACCGGCGGGCCTCGACCACAGAGAGCTCCTCAGTCCCAGCTTCAGCTTCTTCAGGGAGTCGACGTCGCACTCGGTCTCGGCCAGGTCCTGGTGGCCGCGCTGATCCCCGGAGGCCTGGGACTGTCCGCCGAAGGCCGTCTCCGCCACAGTCACCGGGGGCAGGATCGTGCGCAGGGAGCTCCTGGTGGGCACGTGCCATCTTCTCGGGGAGCGCATGAACGGACACACGCGCCACGAGCGGCATTAGTCTCGCGTCTCACTGGGGGTGGCCCGGGGGCTCGGGCTTAAGAAAACGGGGCTGAGGCTGCCCCGTTTTCTTAAGCCTGGGCTGCCTCCCCCGCCGCCCCCGCAACTCTTGTCACTCTCGACTTTTTTCACCCAAACGAAGCTCTTTCACGTCTGCTCGAAAGCCAGGGTAATTGACGGTCGAACCGTGCTAGCGCCTCGTTTGAATTAACCTTTTGAATCCCGATTTACTTTCAATCAATACATCCTCCAATACATTGCAGTGCCCCGTTATATTAAATCTCGCAATTTCGTTTTGGCGCGGCAATTATCAAGCATTAGAGTTGACGGGATTCAAAAGCATAAAGAGATTTCGTTAATGCTAAACTTGTTAATGCTCATCGTAAACCAAACCCAAAATAATGAGCATACTCGTGCGTTAAACTAGTGCACACCCGGTTGCTCAACTTCGAGCAAACTCTTCTTTATTTTTTGTTCTCTCTCTCTTTTTCTTTTTTTTGCTCTCTTTTTTACGCGCACGAATAGGCTTTGATATTTTTCGAGGGTTTACCTGAGAGTAAATACTTACCTCGAGCGACCTCGTCGCGGCAGTGATTTTTGTTCGGACATTGGTGAAATGTCCGAGGAAGTGCTGGACGTGCCGTGGTACATGAAATCCGAAACGGCTCGAACTACAACAACGGGACACATGGATAAATATTTTATATTTCATATTATTCCAGTGCCAAGGATCAATATTAATACTCGGGATAATGCTTCAAGTAAATAAAAAAAAAGTAATTCGCGCTCCACTCCCGCTCACTGACATTTTAATAATTGTGCAAAAGCGTGTTCAAAAGCAAGAAAATGTCAATAAAAAAAAGTGCCTAAAAAAGTTTCATTTATGTCAGGAGTCATTATTAGAGCGCCGATATTTCAAAATAAAAAAATTTTGCAGCTTGTATTTTATCGATTCGCAGCACCCGCTATAAAATTGGCGCGCGACATGTTTTACATACATAAAAATAGCGATCGCTCTTTTTCATTGTTTCAGCGTGTATTTTAGGCATTAAACGAACGTATTTAGTTAATCTGTGTAACAGATGACGCAGATGAATAAAATGCGCGTTGCTACATTGGAATACAATGCGATCCGAGTACAATTGTAAAATGAGCTTGTAAAGGGTTGCGCGAACAAGGGTTGAACAACGGAGGGATCAGCGAACACGGCTTTGGATGCTTACCCAGAGGAAAGCTCCGGGGGAGGATTGGAAGGGGTAAGGGCAAAAGGAGGAATGAAAAGATCCTGGAGGAACTCACTGTGCTTGAGTTTGCCGGCGTCGAGTTGGTTCGAGGACTCGGTGCGGGAGCTCGTCAGTTGATCCGCGTCAGACTCGCTTTCGTCGCTCTCCACGTCGCCCTGGTGCTGCTGCTGCTGCTGCTGCTGCTGCTTCCTCTGCTGACGACGCCGCGACGATACGCTCTTCAGTGTCTGGAGCCCAAATAAAAGCTTGGTCAAGGAAAAGTTACGGAAAATTGCAGTTCTGTTACTACTTCCGCAGTTGTTGTACTACGAAAACCCAAGGGTTAGGGAATGAAAATAACGATTTCATTACTAGTCACGAGATATCTCTACGTGTGTTCTTTGCAATAAAACTGGAGTAAGCCAAAATATCCAACCTCTACTGGCGTTCTCTTTCTTCCTTTCGCTATCTTATACTTACTAATAATTACCTGATCTTAAAGGAATTTTCTTCTTTCTTTTACTTTGGCTATTCGGTTCTACATTGTTCTGTTGTTCATAGTAGCATGTCTTAGAGAAAGAATAAGAGCTAATAATTTGAAAGGAAATCGAATGGAAAGGAAAGAATCGACTTAATCGATGTAATCTAGTAAGATAGTGTAGGCGTCTAATCATGAAAAACGCAGAGGTACATCTGAAAATAAAAA
This sequence comes from Eupristina koningsbergeri, assembly GCA_018907245.1. Lineage (NCBI taxonomy): Eukaryota > Metazoa > Arthropoda > Insecta > Hymenoptera > Agaonidae > Eupristina > Eupristina koningsbergeri. The sequence continues at coordinate 1,448,879 of JACCHV010002768.1, forward strand.
TTCCTGCACAAATCTTTATAAAACATTGCAACAAATACGAAAATATTGATTAGAAAATGCAATGCGTATGATATAATAAAGAGAGATAAAAAAACAAATATTAAATATGATTTAAACAAAAAGAAGAAGTAAAATATTTATAAATTAAAAAAATAAAATAAAATAAAATAAAATAATGAAAAGTAACAGGGAAAATATGAAATAGAATGCATTCGAGGATAGGCAAGTAAAATTGACACGAAATTTAAAATAATCCACAAGAGCATTGAAACTAAATTTTGCAAATGGTGCAATAATGATTTATTTTACGCTTGTAACAACGCAATTTCTACAGAGATTGCACAGTCTTAAGATTATGTGAAATGTTTGGATGTTTTTCTCTCAAGACTGAAGGAAAGGCTTTTCCTATTATAGATACATGCGTTCGAAAGGATTGACCGTTACGGAATGCCAAATCAATATATGATTGCATTTCAGGCGAGCGTAGGTGTCACGTAGGTATTACGTAGGTGTGATTACAAATGGATCTGACGTTTCTTTGTTCGTTTGTTTCACAGTGAACTCCCGTAAATCAGGGAAACACTTACTTCCGAATTTGTCTTATACATCTGCACAAGCTTTAAAAAAAGTCTCCGAAGAAGAAAAGAATTTCAGATGAATGATAAAGAAAATAACTCGAAGAGAAGATACGAATTTTTGTTGACCTTCACTGCTAAAGAGAATTTAAATCAGTTGGGTAACTTGGATTCTTTAGTTATTCATCGGACGTATTTCTATTGAAAAGTAAATCTCTGCTAAATTAATCCAACTTTCTCAATTCATTTATATGTATTTGTTTTCTTTTATCTCGCTGCCAGTATCTTTGGGGGGTGGGGTGGGGGTAACAAGTGCTGTTTAGTAAATCAGAGGATGTCGTCCACGCGAGCAGAATGTCAAAAAAAGAACAACAACAACAACAACAACAACAACAACAAGGAACTCACCGTCGTCGCTGGTGGGGGACTCGCGCAGCCCTCCGTCATCGCGTGCTCGTGGTACATGAAGCTGTGCAGGAGGGTGTTGTTGGGGTGAAGCCCGGCTCCTGGGATTTCCGCCGCGTTTGCCAGTCCGCCCAGTCCAGCCAAGCCGCCCAGGCCGGCCCCGGCACCCTCCGACAGCTGGAACGTAGCGTACGGAGAGATATCCTCCGCCGTCTCTGTAAGCCATCAGAGGCATTGCCTACCTTTTAAGTCGGCCTCGACAGACGGGACGAGCACCACCCCGAAGAGGGGCTGGCTCGGAGAGGCTAAGGGGGTTATCAAGAGAAATTCACCTGGTATCTTGTCGGGCGTCCCAGCATTCGCCTGGAGGGCAACCTTGTGGATCGTCGCATAGTACCTCTCGCGCTGGGTCTCCGCATTCTGCTGGTTCTCCTGGGACTCCTTCATCGGACGTTGGACCCGATCGGCTGCGTACCCTGCAACAGCGCCAGCCTGCGGTGAGCCCGCGTGAGCTAGGCGGGGGGGATCGGGATGGGGAGGGGTCGCACGTCGACGTGCACTCACTGTTTCGCCACCGGGCGCCGATTGTAGCCGCGGCCAGGAACACAGCACCCAGTGCCACCATCAGGGGCAGCATAATCTTCAGGTCCGCGTAGAACGCCACGGGGCCGCCCGCACCACGTTCTGACAGCTCTGCCGGGGGTGCTTCTGGGCAAAACCAAATGCGTCACTTTTCGGAGCCCAATAATAGCCCAATAATAGCCCAATAATTCGGGGAGGCAAACTGACTCGTTCACTTACCACCCTCCTTTGTCAGGGTGACGAATGTAAACTCGGCCTGATTGTTACCAGCGATGTTATAGGCCTCGACCTTCAGCTGGTAGACGGAGCTCGAGGCCAAGTTAGTCACGACGAAGCGTCGCTGCATCTTCACGTTATTGGACACGAGAGTCCAGTGGAATTCATTGATTGGCCGGTATTGGATGACGAAGTAGAGGATTGGACAGCCGTTGTCCGGCCAGGCGCTCAGCCTCAGCACGAGGGAGGTTGAGTTTGGCGAGAGGAAGGCTGCCGCGGCTGGGATACCCGGGGGTTGACCTTGAGTCCTCACCGAGAGGATTGGCGAGGCAGGGCTGCTGCCAATTTTGTTGTACGCGCTCAGGTACAATTGATACGTATTGCCACAGAGGAGACCCTGCACGATTTATTTTACATCCGAGTTACATTATTATTGTTATACGCACTCAAACTCAAGTATATTTAGAACATTTAATCTTTTCATTCAAGAGTTTCAATTTCTGAAAGTTTGGTACTTTAATTCCAAACTTTATCAATATGAAATTTGGTTTATATTTAAGACTGAGTCTCGATAAATATCCATTTAATATGTTGAAATATTCTTAAAAATTGAATTTTGATACCAACAAATTATTGATAAATATACGAGAATGTACTAGGTTTAAGACTATTATTCATTACTTATATTACTTATATTAATAATTTTTTAATAAATTAACAGATATTCTTTATTAAAAGAGTTTCAAAAGAATTATGTATAATGTATATATGTTTTGTAAATAAAATTAATATTTTTAATGCATAATTACAAATAGAAAATAATAACAAACAAGAAAAATGATTTTGTTTAATATTCGTTACATTTTGTTTAATTTATATTTTAAATTTTAATTTTAACCATGTCAATTTTAAATGATGTCTCTTAAATAAGCAGCATAAATTAGAGTAATATAATTTGACTGAATAATAAAAGATAATTTAATAAATTTTATATTTTGTACAAGATAATGCAATTTATCCAGAAAACAGAATATCTCGATAATACATAATAATAGCAATAGTAATATATTAAAAATTGCTTATACATAGCAGATACCCTATAAATTTCAAGATAATACGAAATAAAGATTTTTTATGGATGCATGACGGTCGAAAAAAAAAATTTTTTAATAACATGCTGGAAAATCCTTGATAAAAAATTTTTTCTTTATCGACTTCCCATTACAGTAAACAATTAAAATATTTTTGTTTTATTTTATAAATTAATAAATGGCTTAAATATAATTACTGAAAAATAAAACAAAATATTATAATTGATAAAAGAAAATTCTTATTTAAACACAGTTGTGAGATAGATGTGTAAATAGTTAAATTTTTTTTATAATAAATACTAATTATAATTATAAACAGAAGGGATGATAAGAGCTTAAAAACAAAACAGTAATAATAATTAGTACGTTTAATAATTATTTTGAAAATATTGATTTATCAATTGCTGACAGATAAAAGCTGTCGTGGAATAAAAAATATGAATATATTAAGAATATGATATAAATAGGTTGAGTTTGTGTTGAATTATTCAAAGTGTAAGTCATTTTCTTTTTACGTACGTGTACTATCGATCTAAATATTAAGTGCCTTGTTATCTATTAATAGTTTTACTGTTTATTTTTTCTCAAAGAATTTGAAGATTTATTCAGGTGTTTTTCTAGCAATAAATCAAGAATTTCTTAAATAGAATTATTTAAATTTACAGGGCTATTTCAGTTGTATCATGTGATTGTATAATCAAATTTTTTTTCCTCCTCGCATTCGAATTTCCTTCTTAAATTGCGCTATCTTCGAAAGTAAATAATGTATATTTGTCCGGGTAATGGTGAGCGGTGACCGAAATTTATATAAAAGTAAGTAGTAAACGAGTGAGTGGATATCGCCCACCGAAATAGATTTCCTTTATAATTTATTATGCGCGTCTGATAAGCACGTCAATTTCTAGACTAATTCATTCGTTCGCGCGAGTATTTCATGTGTGTAATAACTCGTGCGCTCGAATAAAAATGTTAAGAGCTCATGCCAGGCCAAACTGAAATACCAATTAATCTGTTTTCGAAGTAAACATTGCGATTTTATTAAAACTCGATTAAAATATTTTTTTGCAAACGAAAGTTGCGACGGCTCGAGTAGCCGCGTAACCGGCAAGGATTTATGTGCTTACGTTGCGTAATTAAAGAGTCGAACAAGCAAATGAAAGCGGCAACGGGATTGCGCATTTAATTAAGTTTCAATGGAACCCACATTTTAATAATTCGCGCCACGAGTGGCAGGCGGCGAGTGGGTGAGCTGAGTTGGGAAGGATGAAAAGTTGAAAATTTGTGAAAATTCTCGAGGTTAAAAGGTTGTCGGGCTGCGGAGGACGACGTACCTTCAGCTCGTGACTCGTAGCTCTCCGGGAAAGTTGCATCTCCTCCAGAGTTCCGTGGGTCGTGCGGTAATGCAAGGTGTACTTGGTGAGTGGCGCACCTCCGTTGTAGCCCGGTTTCCAGTGCAGCAAGATGCTGTTCGAGGTCGAGCTCGAGACGTAGAGCACAGGTGCGCTGGGCGGAACTGCAATTCAATGAGAAACAAGCGTCCCATCTTATCCTTCCGACTCTGCAACTGTCTTTCCTCCCCGAGCAATTTTCCTCCATTTCCCTCCCCCCTCTCTCTTTCTTTACTTGTACACGCTTTTATTACTCCGAGAATTCGAATGCGCCAGGTAATTGCAGTCTTTAAAATAGAGATATTTGCACTCGAGCGAATGATATTCATGAAATTTTTATACGATTCGAAACTTCCCCCGATAAAATTTTGCGAGCCGAACTACAAAATAGACGAGATGCAGTTGGCTGAATCGCCATAATTCAGTAAAGTCTTATAATGATTTGGATTTACGTCGAATCTTTTTCACGTGATATCTCGAGTTTGCAGTCACGGACACGAGGCCAAATGTAAATATTATTATGGAAGCACTCCTTTTACCTTGGACGACGAGGGAGTATTGAAGTCTGTCGCTGCCTTGCGAGTTCTCAACTTGGCACGTGTAGTTCCCGGAGTCCTGGGGCTGGAGGTTCGAGAACACAACCTCTCCGGTCTGCAGTATCTGGATGTTCCTGCTCGAGTCGGTGCGCACCTGTTCCAAATTGGACTTGTACCACTCGCGACTGCTTGGCTCGCCCACGGCGTTGCACCCGAGGGTAATGGAACCTCGCCACGGGCGCACGATCTGATCCCCGAAGGAGGTGATGCGTGCTGGCACCCGGTTCGTCGGCACCTGGGCCGCCACCTTCGAGTTCTGACCCTCGCCTACGCGGGTGCTCGCCGTGACCCAGAACTGGTACTCCACGTGCTGCTGAAGTCCCGTCGCCTCGAAGTAGGTGTCCCCCGCGGGTAGCGTGCGCTTCCCATGGTTCAGCTCCTCCCTACCGTCCACCACCCTGCAAAGCCCCTAAGATGAAATACACCGCGGCTATAAAGCGTACGCTCATAATTCTTATTCCCCGGGGACTTTCTCGTGCAATTTATCGTTAAGTTTATCGATAATCGCAAGAGTACTGGACCAATTTTCGCTTGGATTTCCCCGAATGGAATCGCGTAATTTATACCCTCGCTCTAGTCGGCGAACGAGTTTTTGATTCGAAGGAAATATGAAGAGCAAGCGGCCAGGAGAAGGGAGGGTGTGGGGGTGTTGGTGATGGTGGTGGTGAAATACATAAAGAGCCGGGTGGAAAACTGGATCGCAGAAGAGAAGGAAAATAAAAAGCACAGACCTCGTGTATAGATTGTACTTGGTTATCACGCCATTGGGCTCGACAGGAGGCAGCCAGGAGATAAATAGCGCTTTCGGTGAACTCACGACGACTTTAATGTCTGCTGGGCCACCCGGCACTGTTCAACAAAGCAAATCGATTAGTCCCCCCTCCTCCTCCTCCTCCTCCTCCTCCTCCTCCCTCCCTCCCTTCCCCGATTCTTTATCATCTACTGAAAATAGGTTATAAATTCGATCATACCGTCTTCCTCTGTGTGGCAATAAGTGACTCGGGTCGGCACTCCATCGCCTACCCTGGTGAAAGCCACTACTTGGATGCTGTAATTCGTGTATTTTCGAAGACCTGTGAGTACCGTCGTGAGGGCACTTGTCTTCCGTACCTTAAATGCAGTTTAAAACCCCTTACTCACACTTTGATCACTTTGATAAATATATCTATATACATGTATCTATATTTTTCATTTTTATACTTAATCACTGTGGCTTTATAGTTCGATTAAACAACATTTTATTTCATAAAATCTCTTCGTTCTAGTAAGTTTACTATGCGATATTCAGTTTATTAAAATAATGAAATATTGAAAATGCATTTTGCTTTATTAAACACAGTAAGATTATTTTTAATACAATTAAAATTAATTGGAAAAGTGAGGAAGCACGGAAGCATATGCATGCACAAAATTCTATTAAATATACATATAATGAATAGAGAATTATGTATTTTCACATTAAATGATATTTGCATATGAAGTATGATTATAGATGTTTTTATATATTTTAAATACAGAACTGTATTTTGCAAAATAAAATTGAAAATATTTCGTATTATATATGTAAGATACATATTATGATGCATATTGTACAATACATTCGATATAAACAAACAAATATTTACAAAACATAAATCTACTGTGGAAATTAAATACATGATTCTCATAGTTATTTACTTAGTATATTATTGTATTAAACCTAAAATTGTTAGCCAATAACATTAATTTTGAATTTATATATAATATAAACACTATTATTATTGTATTTGTATTATCAAAATAGAAAATATATTGTAAAATAATATTGTACTAGTCTCCATAATTTTATATAATTTTTTTTAATTGTAAGGTAAATAAATTATCTTATTACATTATTTATTTGAATGTTTATTTTATCATCGTAAGCGGTAAACTTTACGTACCTATCTCCGGAATTTAAATATTAACAAAATTTAAATTATTCATAGAAGCGGGTTATGCATTTTAATGTTTAGAGATCCTGTCGAATATCTCATAATTCTGAAAGTCTATCGAAGCAAAATAAGGAAGATAGCAGTATTGTAAAATTAATGATGCACATGATATGCAAAAGTGTACGTACCTCCATTTCATCCACATTGGGCCAGGACTCGCCGAGGATGGGCTCGTAGTGTAGTTTATAACCTTGAATGATGCCGTTGGTATGAGTAGTGGGCGGTGGCTGCCACGACACCTGGAGAGACTCGGATGTCAGAGCAGCGCACCTCACGTCCTCCGGAGGACTCCCCGGAACTGGGGGACGAGAATGTGGTTAACGTGCTACAGCTCGTGGCACTAGAGTCAAAAATTCAAACTACTTACCGTCCTCGAGGGTTTGGGTGGTCAGAAGGTCCGAAAGTGGTCCCGAACCCACCTGGTTATAGGCTTGGACGATAAGGGTATAACGCGTGTAGGGGCGCAACCCTGTTAGTCGTAACTCGGCCCCGCCCTCCTCGCCATCCCCCGGAACCGAAGTAAAGTTGAATGACGGATTCGCCGAGCTGTAAAAGAGTCCTTTAGCAAACTCCACACCTTAATGGACGCGCACGTCCTCGTACATTTTTCATTACGAACTCGAGCTTATCTCCTTCAACTTGTACCATTCGAGTACCGGCTCGGATGTCCAAGAACTACTCAATTAAAAAGGAGGAGAAATTAATGGCTTCGCAAATCGATTGACGTCTCTACGAATTCAGAGATATCTCATGACGAATCCTCGAGGTATTCTCCTTACAAACTAATTCAATTTAAATTCTAATTTGAAGGGAGAAAGAAAAACAAGGGTTAACTCAGGTGAGAGCTGAGCTCGCTCTCTCTCTCTCTCTCTCTCTCTCTCTCTATCTCTGTCTGAGTTTTCCAACAGTTTCCTTATTATTTCGCCCTCAGGGATTGCCAGTATGCCGCTACGAGAGGGACGAGTGAGTTTGCATGCGAAATCAGAAACAAAAATTCCCATGATTACGAGTGCTCAACTCTCTCCCCGGTTAAAATATCTAAAGTAACAGGCAGATGAGTGGAAGCCTGGAAATTTGCCTTTTAACAGTTTTTTTATTCAAATTATTATTTTGATTAAAGTTTCGCCAAATGAAAAATTCTTTACAGACACACGCACCCGACATTCTTTCGCGGCTCTGTAATTTAGAAGCATAACAAATATGCCTTTAATGTAGTTCTCATGCACTCGCAAAAGCATAATATTTTTTCTCCATTCATGTATTGATTGTGCACTGGCGCTACAATCAAAACATGTGTTATTGAATTACTCCGTGCATTGTGTGCCAAGAGATTAATAGAACTTGAATATTTTATCACGTAAATGTTCTTTGTATAATATTTCCTGTCTGAATTTTTAATAAGTCGAGTCCCCTCGGAGAATATTAATACTCTTGATGTCGCGCGTACATTATCGTGAAGGTATTTCGCGATATTTGAATAAATAACTTGACAAGATATTCCCAGCCAAGACAAAAGGAATGCTCGTCTCGTCTCCTTTCTTGGAGGAGATAACTCGGAGGAGACTTGATACATCGCAGAAGGAAATATTTCGTTAATATAATAAAGACTCACGCTGTCTCCCTGTAGCCGACGTTGAAGCCCTCGACGTCACCGTGCCTGAGCTCGGGAAGGGGCGGCAACCAAGTGACCAGGATCTCAGTGGAGGAGAGTGCGCGAGCGGCCAGGTTGAGGGGCGGGCCCGCGGGCCTCTGGGGCTCGGTCCTGACAACGAGCTCGCTCGAGGGTGCGGAGCGGCCCGCCGGGCCCTCGGCTATGACCCTGATCGTGTACCTGGTCGCGGGCTTGAGCTCGTCGATAAGGGCGGCGTAGGGCAGGGGCGGGCCGCTCAAGTCCTGCTGCTGCCACATCCCGTCTCCCTCTTTGTACTGCAGTATATACTTGCTGACCTCGCTGGTATCTTGAGACTTGTGCTGCCATTTGACGTTGATACTGCGACTGGCCACCATCGCCGTCTCGAGGTTGCCCGGGGCCATTGGTGGCTCTTCACAAAAGGAACAATGAGCTACAATCAAGGTCGCAACTCCTGAAGGCGGCGGAGTGTCTCGACACGAACACCGATGATTATTAGGGTTGCTCTGCACCTCCGTTTCGGTACACTTGAGCCCGAGATTGAAATGCACTATGTGTGTGCTCGAAATGTGGGAGTATTTGCGAGCCGACTAACCAAATAGCTCAGCAAACTCCGACCAACTTTTGGACTTTGGCGTCGAATGAGAGCGGCTGTTCGACCGATTGCCACCGCAGATGCGGGATCCGTAATGTACGGTACACGAGGGATAATATTTGCCTACCTTTCAAATAATGTATCCAGAGAAACTTAGGTTTAATAATAAAATTTGTCGAAGGGAAGGGACTGGCCTGGGCGATTCAATATAAAAACTCCCGCTAATAAAGTTTAATCTGAGCGAAAACTCACAAATATCTTTAATATCTCACCGGGCCGGGGTAACGAATAGAGCGAGGTTCAGCCGAGAATATGCAAGTCAATCTTAAAGTTTGATTTTAGCCAAGTTTCTATTGACAAATGTGTATGAGAGACTAAACTGGAAAAGTTAGTCGTACGACATTAAACAGGGTAAAACAGGAAAGGGCGGAAACGAACCTTGAACGAGGAGTTGAACAAGCTGCTGATCCCTTCCGTAAAGATTACTGGCTTGACAGAAATATGCACCACTGTCGGTCGCTTCGGCCGAGGATATCTGTAGTTGGGCAACTACACCGTCGGGGGTTGACTCCTGCTTGACCGTCACTCTACAACAATTATTTGCACGTTGAAAAGTGGTCCAAACACACGGAAACAAACGCACACTCACCTGTAGTTCGTCGATGGATTCATCTCGACCTTGCCACCCTTGAACCAAGCTACACTCACGGGCTTATCGCCGTGCACCTCGCAGTGAAGTGTCGCCGTATCAGATTTTTTAACGGTCACGAGGCGTGAGGGTGCGGCGAAGAAGGGCGAGGCTGCACGAGGTCGGGTGGTCATTAGTGCCAATTTGCATAGAAAGTTGGGAAGAGGGCATAGAGAGTTGGGGATAGGGTAACTTACAGTTGACTTTAAGCTGGACGACCTTGCCGATACCCGAGCCAATGCCGTTGCTCGCCTGGCACAGGTAGAAACCCTCCCTGTCCTCCTTCACGTGCTGCAGCAGGAGGGTGCCGTTGCCCAGGATCTTGGTGTAAGAGCGTTCGCGCAGCTCCTCGTACTCCCCAGACTTACCCCCTTGGGCATGCAAATGAAGCAACGGTTTAAGGATCCAAAGGGGGTTGTAGTTGGAGTTTAATATCTTACCGGTCGCCTTCTTCCACACGATGTTGGGGGTTGGGACACCCTGAGCCTGGCAATGGAGCGCAACATGCCGATTTCGCTCGACACTCGTGTCGCTGGGCTCGACGATCCAACGTGGCGGCACTGAAATTACCAGGTCACTTCTATATTTCAGTGCTTGATCCTGCTTATGAAATTTTGCAGTGCGTGGGTTACTTCACTTTTTTCCCCTTCTTTCGCTCGTTATAGCAGCTATCTACATTTTTTCTTTCTTTTATTTTTCTTTTTTTTCTCTTTTTTTTCTTCTTCTTTTTTTCTTTAATCGACTTTATGATAAATTGCTAAAGTATAATATCAGAGAACGAGAGCGAAAGGAAGAAAAAGAAGGAAATGGGCGTAAAAGCTTAGGTGACTTTTTATTTTTTGTGTTTTAAAAAGTTACTTAATCCTCTGTAATTGACGTTCAAGTACATTTAGCAGTGTATGTATATAGAAAGAGAATATCGAAAAATTGAACAGTAATTGGAACGAAAACTTTCATGTCACAAGGATGCTATGTACAATATGTTTTAAAACTAAGTTTAATTATTCATAGTTTACTAAATAATCTTTCACAATTTATTATTATTCGCTTAAATTTCATAGAGAGAATATTAAATTTAAATCATAATATTACAAGTTTTAATGTACGTACGTATATTTGTAAACCGAGAAAATTTATATTACAAATTATAAAAAAGGACATTTTTATTTAACGAACGAATTGCGTCATTTATAATATACTTTACGTTTACATTTATATGATTTAGCTATAAATATAAATCATCGAATTAAAAAATTAAAGTGAAAAAATTAAGGTAAGTTGGAAAAAGGATTTCAAGATTTGGAATTGAGTTTCCATCTGCCACACAAGACATTTCGACATTTCGACATTTCGTAGTTTTGGAATGAATTTTAAGCAAGTTTTTAAATTTGAATAATCTTCAACAAACTTTGATAAATCATAATTTTTTTCAGTATATTGAACCGTAATAAGCAGTTTTTTATTACAACTATTTTTCGTAATTCTTATTAAGTACACAAATTTAGAGAAAGCGTGATCAATTCACAATCTTACTTTTTATCTGTTAGTTAATTGAATGTCAATAGAAAATTAATTTTATGCATTAATTGATTATTAATTTTAAATAATAATGCAAAATATATTAATCGTTAATTATTTTTTAATTTTATAGTACATGATTTTTACATTGTAGCAATTTATAGATAAGGAAGCAAAATATTTTTAAATTAACTCGATAAATCATTTATTACGCGTATAGAGTTACGTGAAAGATATAATACAATGGTACGATAATACCGTAAGAAGCAATACAATGTAACGTTATATTTGTAAATATTATATTTTTTTAAAAAAACTTTTTCCATTCATAGACGGTTAGGTAATAAATTTTTCAAGTAATAATATTCATGAATGCAATTCATGAAAAGCTAGACAATAGAAACTTTAAAAGTGGAGAAAATATAAATCTATTATTTTTTATATTTATAAACATATTTTAAACAGATAAATGGAAGTCGAAAATTTTTGAAATTTCTTTTTTATCTTTATTTGAAATATTTTATATTTTATTACTGCAGCTATAAAGCAAGCACTTACTTGCAATAAGCATATATAATAATAAATATGGCATAATATTTTAAGTATTGTGAACATCGGTGACCACGTGTTGTAATACGGCCGTAAACGTAACCATACGAGTATTAATACATTTCAGTTTGCATTCTACGATGAATGAATGAGAAGTTAAATTATGTGTAATAAAATAGACGGTTATAATTTACGGTATTCCAAATTATCACGTAAATAATAAATGATGTTAATTTAAAAATAATACAGCATAAATTGCTATTAAGTATTGAGTTACGGCTATGTGATCGAGGACTATAGCGAGAGCCGAGAGTGTGAAAAAGAGGGAAAAAAGAACTTCACGTGCATTATTCGGTTTTCCGGTTTCGTTAATTTAAAAATAAACAATTCGTTACTATTGTAAATAGCGTCGTAGCGTCGATAGACCTGATAAATACCTTGATTGGAAAATATAAAAGACTGGAATTCGGGGTATACAGATTGACAGGTTCTACTTTTACAATTGTGAATAAAAACGCTGCACAAGCGAAATACTGGTGAATTGGAAATTGAATAATATACATTTCACACGATGGTAGTGAAATAGCGTAGAAAACTAGAAAAAAAGAAAAAAAAGAAGAAAAAAATAAGAAGATAGAAGTAAAAGAATTAAAAAGTACAAGGCAGACGTATCCACGTAGCTTGAGTTTTACGGAATAAATACATAAAGTGCTCGGATCGAGGATGCATGTAAATATACATGTTTTATTCTGACTGAAGAACTAAAATCATATATATTGTTTAAAAGTATAAAAATAATAAGGATAAGGGGATTACGGGGATTAACAATTCACTTTACGGTGGTAAGCCAAAAGAATTTGATTTAGCATGTTCTTTATTTCTTGATCTACAGACTTGTTTACGGTTTTTCAATATAAAACTAGTAAAATGAGTGCCACTATGATCTATGATTACCTAATTTAAAAAATTTTTATTTTGTGAAACACTATTTAACTACTAAATGTGGTACTTGCGATGACGCCAAACAATTGTGTATTTACATTGAATTTTTAGGTGCTTTTTATCGCGCAAATACCACCACTAATATTAATGATTAATTAAAATATAATACACAGAAAAATTTAAAAAATACACAAAATATACACAAATAGATAAAAATGAAAATCGGTGTGTGCACTAAGAAACATTGTATTGCAGTCTACACAAGCATATATAAAATATCGTACATTTGAAGATTTATCCAAACATAAGTAGTACTAAGAATAAAGGAAAATTGAAACACTTGTGTGCCTCGTAAAACGAAAGAGAAAATACAAAGGGAAAATGATAGAGAAATACGGACAAAGTATGTACAAAAGCATGCGAAATTGAAAAAAAGAAGATTTCGGCTTTCCAGCGTGTCCAGCAGCATCAGCCAAGGGTCGGTGAGCGAACGAGAGACGCACTGTCGTGAGGCTATTTTATATAAAAAATAATATGAAAACTGAGAAACATGCAAGCTTCGGTAATTTGTCGTCCTTAGTGCCGACTTTTACGAGAGATAAATAAAGATAGAAGGGTAGATAGAAGTAGAATAGAAGGGTTGATGAGCGTGGTAATTCATAAAGTAAGTGGGTCAAAGTGAGAGAGAGAGAGAGAGAGAGAGAGAGAGAGAGAGAGAAAGGTAGGGAAGTCGGGGTTGGGGGCTCATGCAAGGCTGAAAGTGGGGGGGGGTGGGGGGGGGGGGGTCGTGGATGCACATTTGGGCAAGGTGCAACTCTGTTACCTTTATGTTTTTTGGTCAAGTCAAGCAAACCTCGGGGTCCGCGAGATACCGACGCATTCCCAGAGAGCCAAAGCAACGTAAACGTGTAATAGACACTGTGTTTGTTCAGGAGCAATGCTTTTCAAAAGGGTTTTACAAAATTCTGGATTTGGATCGTTGGTTGGTCAGGAGAATTGGTCAGGTAGTCGATACTCTTTTGTCGGTTATCAGTCACGCGCGAGAACCACTTGTTAAGTATCCGCACCGTAATGAAAAGTTCTTCCCTTTCCGCTTTGTTCTGGGGGGCTTCCGTTTCTTATCGGAGAGAAAAACGGGCGAGGCTCTAAAATTAATCTCGAAGAGTGAGTAAGGTGAAACAGGGGAGCTTGGCGGAGAATGAATAAAAAAAAGTGGGGCGGGGGTGGAATCGGGCAGAGAACACAAAAGAATCGCGATCGCGGCCGCGTACATGTGATGATGAAAAGTCGCGGGGATGAGATTGGGGGGGGGCGTTTCTCTAAATTGTTCGGAGCGCAGCATCCGAGCGGAGGACGAGGACACCACCACCAGAGACTCGGGCGGCTGTCCGGTGGAGGTGTCCGGGTGCGCCCCGAGCCGCGGGCTCGCTCCAAAGTCATTTGGAGAGACGTCGGAGGAATGGCTGATAGGGGGGGGAGGTCTTCGGCGATCATCGTGAGGTAGTTACCTTTTACCTGTAGCTTGGCCGTGTACCTGACCTCGGCGGCGGGGTTCGCGGCGACGCATGTGTAGTCGCCGGAGTGCTCGGCGGCTAAATTGGAAATACTAAGGAGACTTGAGTAAGGATCTAGCTGGGAAACGTTGACCACGGAGGAGAGCTTTGAGGGGAGAGGAAAGGGACTCTGGCCATCTTTCAGCCAGGATATAGTGAGGGGTGGGTCACCCGCCGCGACCCCGCACACCGTCCTCGTCCGCATCCCCTCGGATAGTCCCTCTTGGAAGTTAAATGGCTCAATTATAGGGGGTACTGGAAAAGGTCAAGAGAGAAGAGAGAACCATACGTGAGAGCAAGAAAAAGATGGCACCAAAAAACGCAAGACTCGTACCAGATCTGGGCGCTCGAGCTCTCCTCCAGGCAGTCGCCCCTTTCAACCCTCATCAGTGCATCGCACCCCATTTCCCCTATTTACAAGTCGTGCGGCACGGGCAAGTGGGCGACCGCGTGCGAGAGCACGAGTCCATTATTATATACATTATGCATTATAAATATTTAATATAGGTATATGTATATATATAATATGTATTTGTATTGGTAACAGTATAGTACAATTATGTTCTTATAGAAATATATATATGATATGTATATATATATATACAGATATATGTATATAGAGAAGAGAGATATGTACATTAGAGGCAGAAGTATATAACGTAGCAATGTAGAGGAGAGATTTGTGGTCCCGCCTTAAACGGGATCCCGCCGCCCCTGGCGATTATGTATGTACACACGTGCGCGTCCGCACACTTATACTTGTGCAACTCAAAGTGGGCATTGCATCCATCCACACGACCACTCGCACACACGCTTTCGAGTACTTTTCGAATGCAGCTCCAGAGTGAGACTCACCTTCTGCCGGGGCGGGCTCGTGGACAGCATCCGTTGCAGCATCCTTCATGGGTCCACGGCGGCTCGGTGTGCATGCAGTGTTTCGCTAATTCGCGCCCGAAGCCAAGATGCACCACTCGAACGGCACTCACGTACACCCACAGAGAGATAGATAGAGATAGAGATAGAGATAGAGAGAGAGAGAGAGAGAGAGAGAGAGCAAATAGAAAAAGAGAGAGAGAGAGAGTGAGAGAGAGAGGGGGGAAGGGGCGGTCGGGCCGTCGGCTCTTTTGGGACCTTGAGTAGGATTACCATGAACCACGAGCCGCTGCGTGTGGGATACCTCAGCGGCGAGGTTACGAGCGACGCAGGAATAATTGCCGTTGTGATCGGGAGATAAACTCTCGATCATCAGGATGCTGTTGAACTGGTCGACGCTGGTGACGGTGACGCGCTCCGATGGACCCATAGTGCGGCCGTCCTTCAGCCAGAAGATGGTCAGGGGCAGATCGCCCCGAGAGACCGAGCACGTGAGCGTCGTGCGCTCGCCGAGGTGGAGGTCGTGATCGGCCGTGAACGGACTAATTTTTGGAGGAACTGGAACGTCATAAAAGAAAAGTTTTTCGATTGAGGCCTGGGTGAGGCTCTTTTTGGTCTCGCTGGAGTTGGCGGCACCAACGCTCTCTTTCTGCCCGTCACCTAGAGATTGCTAGAGAAGAGGGGTGGGGGGTGGGGGTGGGAGCGGGGAGGAGCGAGGGTAAACGAAGGGGTGCGCTCACCGATTACGGCGACCTCGCCGCTGCGTCGGGCGCTGTGCCCTTGCTTGTTCTTGGCCCAGCAGGTATAGGTGCCGCTGTCAACCTGCTTCTGCACGCTCGAGACGATGAGGGTGCCGTCGGGCATGACCTTCTGGCGCAGGTCGTCCGGCAGCTCCCGGGCAGCCCGTTCCCAGCGAATCTCCTCTATGGGGTAGCCCGCGACCGGGCACTTGAGCCGTAGCGTTTCCCCCGCCACAGCGGTCACCTTCGGGATCAGCCTGATGTACGGTAGACCTGCGCATTCATAGACTCGCTATTTTCAAGGCCTCGGACGGGATATCGAGCGATCGTCCCTCGGGCAAATTCCTCGACGTCGTGGAAAGCGACAAGAGGCTCGTCACCCCGAGTGTGACGTGACGACCGCGTCGGCCCGCTTTATGCGGGTCACCATTCGATTCGCCGCAATCACTATTATCTTGAATTTCCCCGGAGATCGATCGCTTGAATTCTTCTGAAATTCTGAAATCTCTTTTGCTTTAAAAAGCCGTAAGTGCTGCGAGAGCATCTTTTCCTCCGTGGATTTTACTAAGCGAGGGGGTGAAAAAGGGTGGTGAACTCGTTTCTCTAGCGCCGTCTATTTCGTCGGCTGTTCCGTTTGTAGCGTTTAATAACAAATATTGTTCAAGAGTCTAAAAACCATTAGATATTTAGCAATTTTATTATCTTATAGACCGGTGTTTTTATGTTATTACAAATTGTAATATAGTTAAAGTGATACCATAAAAGCTACATGATGTCATTGACTATAAATTTTGAATTGCGCAAAAAAAGTTTTTTAAAAAAAAGTTTTACGGCCGGACTTTGAGTGTGAAACAATAGTTCCGGTTCCAACAATCTATTATTTTTCAGTATCTTAAAGTAGTAAAAGAAAATATCGCCTTTCATCGAATTTTTCGATAAACTTCAATTTTTATTTCAAGTTTTTTTTCGAAACTGGTAATTTTATCTGCGTTTATTATTTGAAATTTTCCAATTCAATTTTAGCGAATATATGTTAAATAAAAAAAAAAAAAAAAAAAATGTGGAACATTCACGAGTTCCGTTCTCCTGAAACGTGTACATTTGTTTTTATTGAATAAATACATTTATATAATAAATAAATGTATCGCTTTGGAAATAGAAAAATCCATGTTTAGTATTCTTGAAGCATTTTAAAGTATAAGCGATTTTACTAGAATAAACAATGGCAAAACTAAATCTGTATTCTCAACTCAAATAATAACCGAATACTAAATGCAAATTGCGAATATTCAGTTTACATAAAGATACGGCAATACGTAATTTATGATTGAAAACAAAATGAAATGCTGGATATAAGAAAAGTAATATCTCGGATAAAGCCAGAGGTTTGTGAACCCGGGACACATAACAGAATAAGGATTGCATAAATGCTCGCAAGTACCCCGACGGAGCACACGGATATTTCCATGGAACAATCAAGCTGGTCGTGTGGAGGGTCAGGGGGAGGGGGGAGTGCAGGCAGGTACCGAGTGAGGGGATGGGATGTATCGAGGATAAATAGGTCGGGCACTCGTCAAGTTCCTTACCGTAGACGTTGAGCCTCGCTGCGTGTGTCACCTTGCCCGCCCTGTTTTCGGCGGTGCACGAGTACTCGCCGCCGTCCTCCACCACCACCCGGGTGATGTTCACGTGCGATATCACGTCTCCGTGGACCGTCACGTACTGGCCTATCACGTACCTTCAACACACAAGCACGCACACACGTGTGAAGCTCTGAGGCGGTGCCAGGGCCAAATACTTTTATTCGCGCTGGCTCGACCCCAAACCTACCGTCCCCTCCCCTCCCCCCCCGCAACTGCTTTTCTTTATTAAAAAAATAGCCATCTCGCGAGCCTCGGCGGAACGATCCCATTCGGCTTTTAATGAAGAAGCCATTCGTGAAATATCCTCGTAAATATTCTGGGATTTATGGAATTTTTTTTTTTTTTTATCCGTGCATATAACGTTCGACCCCTTTTCATTTTTAACGCACCTTTTTCAGCGCCCCTCAGAAACGAAGGCAAAATTCAATTTTTCCGCCGGCTGTACTTTTTTGCATTGTTATTTTGTCTTCCACCTTTGTGACCCATTTTTTGTTCACCATTTGACCTTTTAACACGTGTTTGTTTCGAATTCCGAAATTTAAGACCCCGTTACAATCTTAAATATTATATCCAGTGCAAAAACAGTTGTACAATTTTCCCTGAAATTGATTTCTGTTACGTGCATTGTGTTATAATAACAAGGAAAAATCTTTTTTGTTGAGAAAATCCGAGCGTCGAAGGATCAAGATACCTACCTTCCGATGGTGAGCAGAGGAAAGCCATCGAGGGCCCACGTGACCTGGGGTGTGGGGTTGCCGGCAGCCGAGCATTTCAAAGAGACAGCCGGACCTGGTTGTAGGGTTTGCTCGATGAAGGAGTAGAGAAGCACTGGTGGGGCATCTGAAAGAAAAGAAAAGAAAAAAAAAAGAAAAAAAATCAAGGAGCAGGATCCTCTCGGGTCCGGTCGCTGCGGTGTCGCATATTGATCCACCCCGTACTCACCCCCGAGCTGAAGCTCAGCCGAGGCCTGGGCCGTGTCACCCTCGGAGCGTCTGACGATGCACTGGTACATGCCCCTGTCCTCGCGACCGATGCTGTTGATGCGGAGGAGCTCGGATTGGCGTCCGGTGCCCGGCAGCTGACGTCCGTCCTTATACCAGCTCACAAAGTGCGGACCCGCCTGGGGGTGGGAGCCGATCTCGCACCGGAACTCCGCGTTCCCACCGAGGTGGACACTTAGAAGGGCGGGCGTTACCTCCACGTGCAGGGGTGCCGTTACGACCAACCTAAATACCACTCAGTTCAGGGCTCATGAAAGCGCTCGTTTAAACTTAATTGCTATAATGATCTCGAACCCTTTCACCCCTCTTACTCGAAGCTACATTTTAGTACCCTCCGGCTACATTTATCCTTCCTGTTAATCTGGGGTGGGTTGGTATACGCATTACGGGGATCCACAGATCTTGAGGAAGCGTTGTTTTCCTTTTTGCAGACCGCAACTACTCATTCCTTTCCTTACTTAGCAACTCGAGGAAGAAAGTTCATTTTTCACTTCACTTATATCTAGTTTATACTCGAAAAAAATCCATTTGAAGATCGTGTAAAGTTTCTTTTATCGTGGGCAAATTTCGAATGATTTATGCTGGATTGTTTTTTTTGCAAATAACGTCCAGATAATATTGTTTTTAAACTTGAATTTGTAAAAATTAAAATGAAGTGAATTGAGTCTTATACTTAAGGACTGAGAAAGGAAAGATTATTTGAATCCCTAATGCTAATCTGATAAAAAGTTTTTAAGTGGTCGGAACTTTGTTTGAAACACAATGAGAATTTTTTATTCTGAGTAACTGGTTCAAAATTAGTTCATTGTGAATGAGGCTGATTATATCCTATCTTTCAATTTCTTTCCATAATCTGCTATTAATCTAGAATAAAGTGATATTTACTCAAATATTTTAGCAGATTTTATTTAACTTTGAATTCAATGGATTTGATTAGATCAACAAAAAATAACTTAATTTTATTTACGGTTCACCGATAAATGAATATTATGAATAAATGGGATTTATTTATTAACTTGACAGAAAACTTTTTTCACGATGTTCCATTATTTTGCACAATCATATATTTTCTTTTAACCTGTCTACTACACAGAAATTCATATTTTATACTATTCAAGGACACTCGGAAAAAATAATATTTTTAAAATGTCTTGAGAGACGGTTGTATACAAATACGTTCTTTTAATCATTTCATTTGTGATGCTTGGGATAAATATACGTGAATGTGCGAATACACAAATTCTATTTAAATTCTAGTTATGAAATTTTTTAATTTATTTGAAATCAACACGAATCTGAAGAAGCATGAAATTATAAGAAACAGCTGACAATTACAAAAAAAAAAAGAAATTTATTGCTTGAATGTTTGAAATTCTTGAAGATTCAGCTGTAATTAATAGATTCATTTTTGTTTTATTCAATTCTAGAAATATTTCCAAATAATAGTAAATATACGTCAGAGGTAAATTTAAAAATTTTATTCTAAAAGTATAAATTATTTTTAAATACATTTCTATAAGCTAAAGCTTCAAGCTAAAAGAAAATTGAAATAAATTTTTTATAAGAAATACTCACAAAATAAACCATGCTGTTTTACATTAAATTAAAATATTTATCAAAGTGGAAAAAGGTATTTTTGAATATTCTATTTACAGTTATATAAATATTATAAATTTCTAAAATCCTATTTGAACAGCAAGGAAAATTTATTTCGAATCCAGGTGTTTCAATTTGTATTTGTATTTTTCATATATATTGCAAGTGGTTCATCCAACTGATATCAATCAAAAATTGTTAGTTATTTGATTTTTCCTATTGAATACACTTCAAATTGATCTCAGTATATGTTCAGAATATCATTGTTACATAAAACTTTATATTACAGTAAAAATACTAATATTCCGACCTCCGAATGGAAGAAGCGAGAATTAGTTTTATTTCTTTGAAAGATCGTGCACTAGATGAAAAGCTTTCTTGAAGTGTGTCCCGGTGAATACATGCGGGCTGTATACTTGGAAAAAGTTTTTCTCAATTTTCTCAGCATCATTTATATGATAGATAAAAGCAACTCTCGAACTCAATGCCTTATACGAAAACATCCCATCGCTCACCCTCTCTTTTTGTATTGTGTAACTTAATGCGAACTACGATGAAGTGTTATTGATTTTAATTTTTATTTCTTACCTGAGTTCAGCGCTGGCCTCGCCTCCAGGATTGGATGCTGCGCACCTATACACGCCGCTGTCTTCCAGGGTGACAGCCTCGATGGCGAGCACCGGACCCAGGAGCCTCGTTCTGGGTCCAGGAAGCACCAGCATGGGTTCAGCCCCCGTCTGAGCAAACCACCTGGAAAATTATTCGGTCCTTCAGAAAGCACCAGCAGCGAGCGCACGTGTCGGCTCTAGGCAACCTCAAAGGATCCGAGTCACCCCTTTGGCTTTTTTTGCGCTACGTGTGCTCGACTAAATTTAAAAACTGTGCCACAGACAGCTGATGAGTTTTATGAGTTCATAAGTCGAGCTTTCACAGTAGCTGGCAAAGGGTAGTGGGTGAGAATATAGGTAAAATCACCCTCGTAAATTGTCCGGAAAATGGGCCAACCAGTATTTGCAAATTAGAATCTAAAGCGAGCGTTGATAAAACCCGCTGGCTGGGTATTTAGATCAGAAGGAAGAGGACCAAGGAGGGGACGGTTTTTTATAGTACCTGTATTCAGGGGTGGGGCAGGCTTGAGCGACGCAGATGAGGGAGGTCGATTCGTCCTGGGCTACGTGCACGTTCTCCGAGTGCTCGAGTATGACGGGCGGCATGACGCCCCGGTGATCGGCTATTCGCACGTTCGCCACGGAGCTCACGACGACCTGGCGCGTGAGTCGGTGCATCGTGCGGCACCTGTAGCCCGGCACCTGATCCGTGAACTCCAACCCGTGGACGAGCAGCTCACCCGTTGGCAGCAGATGGAACTTTCCGTCTACGACAGGTGGCAGATGCTCCAGCTTCACCTTTTGCCCTTTTCCACCGGAACTTTCCACCTTTCCCTTACCTCTCTCTCACACTCTCTCTCTCTCTCTCTCTCTCTCTCTCTCTCTCTCTCTCTCTCTTCTCTTTCGCGTCGAGAAATTGCCACGCTCGATCGATACTACCTGCGTGCGCTGCCAAGTTGAATCAAACTAACGAGCTTTTCTACATTCGAACCCTTTATTGTTTTTTTCATCTTTTCTCCCGATATCCGTACCCCGTTAACGTCGAGAGCTCTCTTTCGATACTTTTTCTTTCTCGGCTCTTGACTCCCTTCCCGCGGGGGCCGCGGATTCCTTCCCGTAGTTGCGACGCGGGGTTCAATGCACTCTCTGACATCCAACCAGTCCCTACCCCCGGACTTCCGAGTTTATAACGCCCGGTAGAGGAACTATTACCCACGAGAGAAAGTCTGAAAGAAAATTGAAACATAGAGACGCTTTCGAATTCGTGCTCCTAGAAATAATGACCGAGAAATGAAATAAAGAGAATTAAGTGCGACTAAGAGGGCGAGAATGAGAGAGAGTGAGAGGGGGGAGGAGGAGGTCGTCAAGCCCTTGAGACGATAGTTCTTACCTCCTTGTAGCGAGGGGTAGATGTAGAAGGCTGGCTCCTGGAGCCAGGACACGACTCTCACCAGGTCTCTGACGAAGCTCGGGACGACGCAGCGCAGTACCGCCGTGCAACCCCGGGAGGCACCCCCGATCACCTCGACGTCCACTTTGTACGCCTGGGCCACCACTAGGAGGGCGCACATAAATAAAAATAAATCAGCTCCCGTCTTATTGATAGTTTGTATGAGAATACGGGGGCAAAGGCCGGATCAACCCCCATAACCCCCATAACCCCCATTCCTCTCTTTCTACCACCCGCCGGAGGATCATTTATAGTGATGAAACGCCAGGAATGAAAAATGTCTCTCACGCGCACTGCGGGGCTATACGAGATTTTCGCGAGACCTTGGAAAATACTTTCCGGCGGGTGCTGATGAAAGAAAGGGCACGCCATTCAGCAGAACGATCCTTTGTTCGACAAACGAGCGCTGCCTCGGATAAATTTCTGCGTTTTCCCCGGAAAAATTGAAGCTGATGGAAAAAAGGTAGATGCCGACGCCACCACCGCAACAAAGAGCACCACGCAAGAGCGAGTAGGGCGAAAAAACTCAAAGCATTTAGATTTAATTTTCGAGAATTACAAGGCTCTAATGTGATTTTAATCGAATTTTTTTACTTAATTTAAAATCAGTAATGAAAAACTTAATGAAAATTTTAGGTAGTTGATATTGCTGGAATTTTGTCGTTTTAGTACTGTTACTATTGGGAATGCCTGGAAATTAAGCTACTCAGTTATAACTAAAGTTTAGCTCTCAACTTTTGTATTTAATCTGAAAATCCACTCTTTTTCCTAGCAGCATCAGTGCTTACGTCGGTATAGAGTTCTCACAATGATATAAAAAATTAATTAAAATGGTAATCAATTAAAAAAAAAAAAAAATTAAAACAAAAATTCAATGACCCACTTTTCATTTTGTTATTCGATATTATAAAGTCATTTTTATTTTTTTATATTTAATATTATCGTTTATGAGAACTTTTTTTAACAAATACTGTTTGAAATATTTATTGCGAAAATTAAAACAAATAGTTTTAGTAAATTCTACTTCAAACCGAGATTTATCTTTAATTAAATAACATACTAAAAATTCATTTACTTATTATTCAGGAAGCTAAATGTGAACCTTATACCTCATATTATTCTATTATAAAGAAAGATAATTATTTTATGCAAATAAAGCTTTTATTATAAAAACATTTGACAAAATTTATCAAAATATTTTTTACACATATCATTTTTTCTAAACAAAGGAAATATTTTATGGACCATACAACTAATTTACAATACTTTAATTTTATTTTATTTAACTTTATTTTTTGTTTAAAAAATAATTATATTCAAAACTTTATTGCATACATTTTTAACATGTATCAAACTCCACTTTAGTTGCGATGTTAAATTATCTTCTTTTTACGAATAAAAAATATATTTTTTATCAAAAGTAACACGATACAGTTTTAAACTAATATCGAGTTCTGAAATTATATTTTTTTCCTTAATAGAAAAAGTTTTCATATTTTTTATAAAATTAAGAGAAATCAAAATTTATTATTTGAGCTTGCTCATGTTGCGAAAAATATTTCATTTTTAATACCATTTTTTAAACATAAATACTAAATTAATATTTAATAATTTTAATATTGCAAGAAAATATATTCTAAATTAAAGTACTGAAAGTAAAATCAGAGCTATACTTCTATCAAACGACAATTCTATTACATCAAGTGCTTGTGCACGACATAAATTTTATTTTTCATTAAATAGTACAGTTATTACGCTGTAAAGGAGACTATTTTTTCCTTCAGTGTAATTCATTTTATATTTGTTTGCAATAATTTTTTTGTGCAATCCTTAAATTTTATTACTTTACAGGCAAAAATTTTCGATACTTGTTTTTACAAGAATAATAGTACTACATTCTTTATACAGATAATAAATGACATTAAATTACATTAACCTGAGAGTTCATACATTTGAATAGATTACAAGAATCGTGATATTAGAAAGTTTACGTTTGCATATTTATGGAAAACGTTTCCGAGTTATCTACGATAAAATTTTATTCCTCCGACTTAATTGTTCAGTTCGTAAATTTTAGCAGTTATTAATTCAGTTCATTATGTCGTTTGATTTTTAATTTTCACTCTAATTAAATCTTGGTTAAATTAATATTACATTCATTAACAAAATGTCATTTAAAACTACTGTGTGTTTTCAATTTAATATTTCTATGAAGAATACGTAATTTTAACTATGAAGTGTAGCATTTAAAATATAACATTTAATATTTATCTTATTTTATACGAAGAGTATCAAAATTAGGAATTGTGTACACTTGATTTAGCTATGGCATTATGTTTGAAGATTTAAAATATGATTTTCATTTACAGTACGTTTTCAGCTATTATGAGGTGATGATATAATGTAATGTGTTTGAAATTTTCATTTTAACAGCCACAAATGTCGTATTAGGCCTTGGTAAAGATTTATTTAGATGCAACTAGACTCAAACCAAAATAAGTGACATAACTAAGTTAGCAGATGACGTAAATCAAATGAAAACGTCAAAAGAAAGTTGGAATAATAATAGCGTGTTTACGTAACATTAACGTCGAGCTTTTCAATTCTCTTTTGATGTTCTCTTACGGCAAAGTTAGTTCTGTGCTGTTATTCGTGCGTTACACCCCTCAAAATCAAACTTTTGCGTCGAAGAACCAGGCGAAGTTATGTGGGTGTCTGAGTACTCACCTGCTCGCACCTGGACATCGCGGCTGAGCACCCTTCCGACAGAGTTGCTGGCGACACACCTGTACGTCGCGCTGTGGACATCCTGTCTGTAGCCCGCAGCGGGAAAGGGCAGCAAGACGAGGGTGCCGTTCTTAAGGAGTCGCCTAACTCCGGGCACGTCACCCGCGGGCAGACCGTCGGCCGTCGACCAGTCGATGTTGGGGGGTGGACTGCCGGTGGCGGCGCAGTCCAGCCAAGCGCCGCTGGAGTTGGAGAACTCGAGCCTCGAGGCTGGCTCGATGAGGAAGCTGGGCCCTCGGAGGTGGGCGTCGAAGCCCCGGCAGGGCCACGCCAACACCAGCAGGTAGACGATGACGCCTGGAGGAGTTAAACGAGGGCCTGGGATTAATGGGCTGGGCGTGCAACAAGTAACCCTGCGGCCGCTACGACCGTTACTCCAGCAACAAGTTCAACAAAGTAATGGACCCAACGCGGGAAGTAAGACGCGCATGACCAATTTTATCGGGGGTAGGGGGAGGACACACGGAGGCAACAAGTCGGAGGGAAAGTTTCACGGGGGCCGAAGACTCGCCTTGGGATGTTTGGAAAACTTGGGGAACTTATACGGGAAAATTCGCTCCGCCCGTCGCCTCCACAATAGCCCTCGAGCCAACGGACACGAGTGGGTATTAACCAGATGCATCTGTGAGGATGAACGTCGCTAACAGGAAGAAAAAGGAGCCTCGACAAGAAACTGAATTCGTGGTTAAACTTAAATTGGCAACTTTTCCTATTATTCTTTCGTGCTTTTGCTCGCGCCACCCAAACTTACTTATAATGATATTTTTTGTGAACAAGCTCATACAAAGTATTTACAATTCTCAGCGCCGTGGTTCGTGTAACAATTTTTGCCAGTTTGGTCTGTTGGCCGTGACGATAATACAGTAATAATACACCAGGGGATGATGATACATTCAACATTCAGTGAGCCCAGAGCCAAACGCATTTCTTGATCATTTCAGCTTCAACATCCGTTCCGAGTAATATCTATACATTTACCAGTCAAGCGATTCATAATTTAAAAAATGTTTGTCGAATGGGTAAAGAGCATTAGATGGATCATGCGCCTGCTCGACATTTATTTATCAGAACGTTTTAAACTAAACTCTTCAATTTTAATCTGAACGGAAGACCATAAGAGGCTTACCGATATTATAATCATCCAAAAATCTACTGACCCATTTTTTCTTTTTTTTTTATTGATTTAAATCGGTCGACACTGTTTCACGGACATATTTTTTTCCTTTTTTTTTGTCGATAATTTCCATGAAATTTCAATATTTTCAATTTCCTTTGAATTTTGCAGAGTTTGTAAAGTATTGATCGATGCCACTTCGTAAATATTTAGTTGCATGACTGGTATTTTCAGCTTCTCTATAAATACAGTTGGTTTCATAGATACGCGTATCAAAATTATGTTGTGCAACTTTTCATCTGTGCTATTGATTTTAATATTTTAACTTTTATTCTATTAAATATTTCGTACTTCCTCAAATCAGTCACTTACACTTTCATGGAAATTTAAAAAAAAATTTAAATTATTTATTTAACAATGAATTTTATGGTGCACAATATTAGTTACATTTTCATAGTTAAATAATTAACTATTATTATTTTAAGATAATTCATTTCAGGACGCTAGTAAACATTTTTAAAAAAATACTACAAGAACTTGTATCTTTAAAATTTTGTCTGTGAATCTATTGAATCTAATTATTATTACAAATAATATAGATTTTTATTGTAAAATTCACAAAATTAGCTAGTCTCAATATCGCTTGAGCGTGAAATAATAATGATCGTTTTTATCAAATTTAGCGCTCTGTAATTTAATATAATTCCAATTTACAAACGCACAAATTTATTTATATATTTTTTCTGAATAATAAGTTTAATTTTATGTTGATCTATTGTTAAATGCTGCAAATTTAATCATTTCATATTGCACTCTATTATAAACAAACAATATATTCATTTTTAATAAACAGCACAAACTAAATGTTTTGGAATGGAAATTCTAATCTACAAATGAAATAGATCTATACCATCAAAGAAGATTTTCTACTCTAACTTCTATCACTGTTACCTATTTAATTAAAGCAGTATTACAAAGTAGAAGCTCATAATTAGTCTAAAGTAAAGATGCACTCAGTCTTAATTGAATGATTCCGCTTTTGTTGCTCATGACACCATATTTATTGTAAAAGCTTAAATTGTTCAAATAATCATATTTATAAATGTTCATTAGAGAGCAAAAATTAGTATTAAATATTAGTTTTATATCGAATTAATGTCATAATAAATTATTCTAATGTGAAAAAATTCAATTTTTTTTTCAACTCAAATGAACGAGAGTCTAGAGATTTTAATGTACATCCGAATATGTAGGAAATATTGTGCTCGTGACATTTGTTACATTTACGCTTTATTATTAATATTTAAAAGTAAATGTGGATTGCTCCATATTGACAATGGTTTATATATTTAACCGTAATATATTTGAGAGAGGTTTCAATTTTTTTTATTTTGCATTTGAATAATTCGAAACTTCCGGTGTGTACAAAGACTCATCCGCTTTAAACAAATACGGGTTGCTGCAACTTTAAATCGGATATACTCGTAGGATATCCTGTTGTTTTGCCCATGTAAAACTTGTTGGCCTGGAGAAAAAGGAGTTCGAAAAAGGATTTACGGAGGTATTCGGGTTGCTTTGGTAAGTCAGTCAAATTCAACTTGGACGCGGTGAATACGTCAGTTTCGAAAGTGCATTGGTAAGGTGAAAATGAAGCAGGGCGGTTCTTTATCGAACGCTCCGCTCGAAAGCGAATTCGCGCGAATCGCGGAATCCGTTGTAAAATTCGCCCGCAAAAAATCAGGAGGTGGAAAAAGGAACCTGGGGATCTCCATTGACTGCCAACTCGGAGGAGGTGCGAAGTCCAACAATGAATACAATCAGTGCCGTGATTGCCAATGAGACGGATGTCCGCGTCCCCGCACTCCCTCGCCCCATGGATGCTGATTTCCCGGGGGTCGGCGGCGTCGTCGTCCGGGCCAGTAGCGTCTTATCTCGGGGCCCCAGGCGACCGGGTCTCGTAGCCGTGGAAATAATCTTAAGGGGTCGTTGTACCCGCGAGTCGGCGAAAAATTTAGCAGTAATCTCTGGAGGTGGCGAGGGTCGGCCGGGGGAGGGGGGCGGCAGACTTTGCGCTGCTCGCTTTATGCGCGCCCCTTTGACTGGAGCTCTTTGCCCTCCTCAGCATCCCGCTCCCCTGCACTTTCATCTGTCTCTCGCAAACCGCGACTTTTCATCGTCGAAATTCAGCGGGTGAGCGTCAGCCTTAAGACTCTTTCCCAGGGCGCTCGACAATCGCTGGCAAATGTACGTCTGATCTCGGCGCCTTTGTTTGACTTCCCCCCTTCCGGCATCGGTGCACTTGCCCTGCCCGTCGTCCACCCTGGATTCCCGAGGGCACTTCCCTCCTTGCTTCTCCCTTTTTTTTTTCTCCGGGACATTGTACTCTGGATAATGATGACTCGTGCGCACGCTTGCACTGCGCTGGTGGTGCGCTCTTAATCCCTCTGCCCTCGCCCCCTGAATCGCGCCGACGCACGTGCCTCATGACACACGGTTAATGAGGGGTTGAAGGGGGAGTCGGGGGTGTGATATCGCGTGGTAAAAACACGCGAGTACGCGAATCAGCTGGGCATTATCAGGTGGACGCACCCGCTGGGGTGGACAATGGGCGAGGTGTGGATGTCGCACAGGAATTAATCGAGCGAACCCTCTCTCGTCACGCGGCCACTCGGCCTTTGGCAACTTCCCTTTAATATTGATATTCCCTGGCGTCAAATCGAAACGGACCGACGGCTTCGTACCCTCGTAAATACCTATTTCACCCCCGTGCCACCCCGATCCCATTCAGAAATTTGCGATTCCCGCACGCAGTGTTTTCGATTGCGCGTTTCGCATCTCCTGGCCACGGGGGCAGGGGATGTCAGGATGGTGTCGCGCCAGTTTTTTCCTCTGACGCGCGATCGTTATCGCCGTACTCGAATTAAGTGCAGCCCGGCGGTCGGGGAAGGGGTGTGAGGTGAGGTGAATAACGCCCAAAGCTCCTGCGTGATGCTGCGCGAGTAAACGGTGCATCCGAGCGGATGAAAATCTTCCGCAGCGCTTGAGTTTTCGTCGACGCATCCCATCCCCGGGGCGAGCGGAATATTTTACCACCCGAGCCGGTCTCTCTCGCTCCTCCTCCCCTTCCTCCTTCCTCCTCCTGCTCCTGCTCACCTGTCTATCCTTTCCTTCGCTTACACCCACGCCTTCCTCTTGCTCCCCTCGCTATCTTTTTTATCGGGCCTCGTACTCCATCCGTTCGTCCTTCCGTTCAATCCTCTTTAGGCGCCTTCCGGCCTATCGACTTTTGAGATTTTAGATAGGAGGTTAACGAGAGCAGACGACCGAGGAGAAGCTCCTGCTTATTCATTCATTTTGCATTAGACTTTTCATTCTGCTTCTTTGTGATGGAACATTCTTAACGAGCGAAATTGTCAAAGTCAGAATTGTAACTATAACAGCGCTCGGCAGCTCTGGGAGATGTTGAATTTTAGAATTGCATTTCTCTATTTTTCCTCTACTCTAATGGTGCACCCAGGCTACATTTTCATTAATCCATTTCATTTTTATCTTTCTTTATCCAGCATTAGCCTTTGTCTTTTATAAATTATAAAAGAAGATCCATGGTGCAATTTTAAATTAATAACGAGATGGAATCTATTAGCATAGCAAATTTTCCTACGTTCACGTATTTTTAACGCTACACTATTTATTCTTTTGAAGTCTAGTACTTTATAGATGTTTGCAGAAATTATAGCGATAATGTCTATATACAAGCTTGCATTACCATTCAGATATACCTTTTACCTCAATACTTAAACTCAAATTATTATTAATCAATAATTTCTCTCAAGTCCAACCACTTATATTTGCAAGAGAATAAAATTACATAATCTTATTTTTACTTGGCATGTATAGTGCGAAGAACATTATAAATAATGACAAGAGTCAACACCTCTATATACTGGCACGTTTATTATCTTTCAAAACATTGCCAACATTTTCTGTATTGTAAATGGATATCGTTAGGCCTGTTTCGAAAAATTTAAGTAGATATTAAAATAGTCTTATAGAAAGATCGAAATACTTTTTAAGTAATATTAGAATTATTAAACGAAATTATTAAAAATGAGTATTACTTATATTATTACTCATAAAGTAATAATATAAATAATATTCGTTTTTTTCTACTGAGGATTATTCTGAATAATATGTAGACGGTATATATTTTTTTTGCAGTATATAGTATCGAAAAAAATGTGTGCATTGTGTCATTCTAAATATTCAAAAGCATACATATAAAATAATTGTAATTATATACACCTTTCGTATATATCAAAAAAAAAAAAAAAAAAAAAAAAAGAAAAGAACTTTTAAAAGAATAACTGTACATTATTGATACATTTCTATTATAAATACATAAAATATTCTATTATTAAATCAACTTAATATTGTGGATAAAAGTTTTAGTGATAAAAAATTAAAATTAAAATTCAGAATAGAATGTGGATATTGTTGAATAGATTGTAAAAAACATTAATTTAAAAATTGTTGTTCATACGTGATAGGAATGAAACGTATATTATAAGCATATCTGCTACAATAAAAAACTTATCATGCATATTACTCGCTCTGATGAATATTAAATTTTATGATTAATGTAAATTAGAGTTATATTTATAACTAAATTAACTAGACTGAATTTGCTAATCCATTTTATTAAGAGCTGAATACTAAACATCCAATTATAACTTTTTTATGAAAGTATTTGGTTTTAATCGTCTTATTTATAAATTATTATAAATTTTGGAAAATTAGTACAAGTTTTAAAAGAAGTTTAAGTAATAAACTATTGTAAATTTAAAAAATGTATTTTAATTATTGAAACATTTAAAAATTTTGATAACGAATAAAGAAAAAATACATTCCAACATTAGTTTAAATTAAAATTATATAATCATTAAACATGAAAATAATATCTCATATATAGATTTTGTTACAGATACTGATATTATACGACGTAAAAGACGATATACTTAATAAATAGAGTGTACTTTACAATTATAAGTAATTATATCTTGATGATCCATAAATGCATATTTACTTATTTATTTACTTAATATGAAGTGCTGAGTGAAGTTGTTAAATACGAGAAGACAACTTCTTGTTTACCATGAAAGTGCATTTACCACTACAGTTTTGAAACTGAATTTATAACTTTCATTTATGATAATCCGTAAATATTTTAATTTATGGTAACATTAATTTTCTATTTAAAAAATAAAATCATATTTAAAATTATATATTTACTATTAATACATAAGTGAGAAAGTAAATATCTATATGTTTATAAAAATATAAGGAGAGATTCTAGTATTTATTTCTTATTTCTTATTTTTAAAATAATGCGATATTTTAAGAATTTAAGAGACGAAATATTTAATAAGTACTCGATTCGTTCAATATTCTTTGAATTACTAATGGTTGTAAATTTATTTTAAATCTTTTAAAATGTAGAGTGTAATGTTTAGTTATTATTATTTTAACGAGTTACTATAATTTAAATTAATGAGCTATTTATACGAAGGTATATTGAGGAATGCTCTAGAATAATATAATGTTTTTATGTTAGATAAATGTACATTTTAATTAAAATTATTTTATCGTGAATATCGAAAAAAGTTTTTTCTTTTGAGATATTCAAGAATTGTTTCAATTTAATGATAGTATATTTTTATGCTTTATTCTGTAGAAAAATATGCATAAAAATACGTGGTATTCCTAATTTTTATTCACACAGAATAATATTAGAATGCATGCGCGATTTTTTAAAATCAAACCTAATTTTTGCTGTAAATCAATTTGATAATTACATAATTATTTTAAAGAAATTCTTTTTCAAATCTGCCAAAAAAGTAAAGCTATAAAAATAATTGATTGGCATTCTCTCTAGTTTTGAAAACAAAATTATTATATTCGTTTACTTTAAATAGTACTTGAATCCACGTCAAATCACGGGTTATTTGAATTCACAAATTTGCTTCATAAAGCAGAAAAACCTAATTTGACGAAGTGAAAATAGAATTTTATATTTGAAGATAAAATAAATTTTAATCAAAATTAATGCTCCATCTTCAAAGATCTCGAAGACTCATTAGAATTCAAAGAGCAGATTATCGATATCTCCTTTGGAACCTTGTAAAACATAAATTGTACTGAAATAATTTTTCACAACATCCCTTTAGAAAATTCCATTGAACGTGGAGCATTGTAAAACATGATCGTCGAGTAAACAAGAGATAAAGTCTTAATCGCCTCATGTTTTTGCTGTGCATTCAATTTCTAAAAATTGATTTCCCCAAATTCCCTTTCTCCCTTTAAATAATTTGAATAGTACGTCGGGCGGGGACGTGTACAACATGCTTGTCACATCGGGGCGGGAGAGAAGGGAAACACGAATTCGGGGAAACGGTTAGAGCACGCAAAATTGGCCGAACTTTAGGGCAGAGGGTTTTTCGCGCACCAACGGCGCGCATAACTTTGGCATAAAAGGTATTTCGAGTAACAATGCCAGGTTGTTTTCGATTAACCCGATATTCATCCGGGTCACTGGTCGACCGACGGGGTAGCAAGTCGGAGAAAGCTGTGAGAGGGGTGGGAAGTATTTGAAGGATCGAACGGGGAAGACCGTAGCGAGCTAAAAATTCTAAATAAATTGAATTCACTTTTGCGTTAAATTGGAAAAAGTGCGCGCGTAAAATTCCGCGAATGTCTCACGGATGCGGAGGCGTATTTTCCCAAAGACCCACCCCCGCAATCAACCCGACGGCCATGTGCGCCCTATCACACGAACTTAATCATTCAAGTGCGAATGAAACTTTTTCTGAATGCACAGTTATTCACCTGTCGGGGAACGGCTGAAATTCCCCGAGGGGATGAAAAACGGCAGAAAGAAGAGGCGAAGGAGAGCCGAATAAAAACCAGAAGATTTGAGCATTTTTTTATTTACGTGTGCATGGGGGAGGGGGCGGTTTGAGTTCGACAGTTGCCCGTGAGAAGGGCTGAAAAAGAGGTAGGGAAAAGAGAAAAAGAGGTTGGAAAATGTAATGTTAACCGGATTTAGCGGTGTATAGACACAGTGGAATTAGGGCCGACAGGAGTACAATTTCTTGTTCGTGAAAAGGAGACTTGGTAATCGAGAACCACAAGAGTTGGAGTGCAGAAAAACATGCATTCCGGGGTATATTGTTGCGCTACTCGGTTGACTTTTTTTTCCACCCCCTGCTCGTGATATCAGAGGATGTTTAATTAATCGTTCCTGGGCTCGACATATCGGAGGTGTAGTTAAGCTGTTTCTCGCTCCGCTCTGACAAAGATCCATCGGACGAGACAGACACGGGAAAATACTTCTAAGATGTTAACAGGGATGGGGGTGGCATTCTTCCACGACATCGAAGATCGGCATTCAGTGCTAGACGCTTCGCATTCCATTGAGCCAATCGTGCATGGGAAAAATATCGGTCGTTGAGATTTCAGCGTATTGGTAATAAACAGCATTCGAGGAATCCGACTGAGTAGGCGAATAAGACCAGAGAAAGGGGCAAAAAGTCGGGTGGAACTTTCTCCACTCGGAGAGGATTGCCGATGGATAGGGGGTGGAGGGAATCGCGAGCCAAGGCAGTTGATTTTTCATTTAGCCGGAAAGCCGGGGGTAGTGGTGACTGTGGCGGTGCACAAAAGCAGTGATTCGTTATCGGGGGGTGAATGGGTAGAGGGGCTGGGGAGAGGAAATCGCGAGGGTGGTGCGGGGATTCTCAAGCCACTTAACCGCAAGGAAGCTGGCTTGCGAAATTCCCGACGTTCCTCGCGCGTCTCCTCACTCGGAGCGGAACAACGCCGGCAAACGTTTTCAACGCGGGATGCTGGGCGCCATCATCGATCGACGCGTCAGTCCGACTCCTATCTCGTTCTTCTCCCGTGCCTCTCTCTCGCTCGTTCGCGCGCCGTCCACGGCTCTTCTCCGAGAAGAGCGAAGACGTGCCGACGATCTCGATAATCGAAGAAGGAGGCGGGAAGGTGGTGAGCACGAGTTCGAGCACGGGTTGGGGGAGAAGGAGGAAGGAGGAAGGAGGAAGGAGGAAGGAGGAAAGGGCGACGAAGTAGAGGAAGTCGAAGAAGCAGCAGCCGGAGGAGCGAAGGGCGAAGGGCGGACGAGGTCGGGGGCAAACATTTCGCCGGAGGATATTGCCGTTCCCACCGCGTGCAAGGAGGCACTTGCCTTGTGCGCCCACCAGATAAAAAGATTAACCGAACAAATAGACGGGAGCGGACTTCCAACTTGTTGTACGAAGCTGACTCCGCTGACTCCAAGGTGTACACGGGAACAGGAGGACAAAACCACTCTTTTATCTCTGCATATTTGCACGTGCGCCTCGAGGATGATGTCAATAGCTCATCCGACAACCCCGTGGTGTTTGCCCTCCTCCTTCGCACCCTCTTCCAATTTTACTCTCTCGGCGCCTTGAGGAGAATGGAAAAATCGGATGCAAGATTCGAGTTTTCCACCCGAGTTCATGTTCGCGCCTTTCACACACCCCCTTCCCCCTTCCCCCCGTGTTTGGTGTGTCACGTCTGGCACCCTGACGCTCCTCTCTGACAAGCCGACCATCTTCCCCGAGTTCTCATTGTCAACGTCGTCGTTACCGGCGAGAACAATACTCTCGGTCGACGTGCAGAAATGGTAGTATCGAATTTGCGAGATATTCGCGCCCGAGACGCCTGTCGCTGTCACTCGCCCCCCTCCTCCACTTCCCCACGCTAGCAAATGCATCCGTCTGTCATCTTCTCGTTGCAGGTAGCCGAGAATTAGTAATACGATTACGCAAATTTCAGAGAATCTTGAAGCTCCCATCTCGTGTATAACTTCCGGGGTACTTACGACGGCTAATGCTTGTATTGCCATTTCGCAAATCAGCCAGTGGAGTTTCTGGCAGTGAAGCGAACGAATTGTAGGTCGACGCGATACGTAGGCTTCTCACGTCTCCTTATATTATCCACATAATCGACAAGGATGTGCCCCCTCACCCTCCCTTCGTCCTCTTTCGCCGAGGGGCTGCGTGAAAAGCCGGTAATGCCTGTTTCGACTTTTCCTATTTCCCATACATTTCCAAAGTATTATCGAATTTCCTGCACTTTGATTGAAATAAATATTTATCCTAGCCGCATGACTTTCCAGAGTTTCACGTGTTTTTTTGTGTGTTTGACAATATCCGTAATCGCAAAAATTGTAATTCACCCTTTCTGCTCTCGTGATTTAACCATTCTCGATCAAATCCGATCAAGTTCACATTAGTGCTTCGTTTATTTCAAGTTGGATGGCAATTAAATATCTAATTGCTTCAAAATTTGATCAAGCATCGATCTACCATGATTTCGTTCTTTCATTACCCGGCATGGAAGACACGATACTTGGAAAAATACAATTTTTTAGATTTAAAACGAATAATTTTAAGTGTTTGACTGTTTCACTAAAGAATTTAACTGTGATAGTCCATGTATCAGAAAGATTATTGACCCAACTAAATAAAAAATTGAAACCCTTATATTGAAATTTTCGTTGGCTTGAATCAAATTCAGCCATTAGTTATCAAAGTAATTGGTCAATTTAATTTTAAATTTAAATTTACCATAAAAAACAAAAAACAAAAAATGTAATTAACCTAGTATATTTTTTTACTCCAATTAAGTAGTTTTTGTTTGTGATGGACCAATTATTTACTATTTCTATTGAAACTATAAATGAAGGTTGGAAAAATTAATTAAAGTTTATTTACAAAAATAAATTTAACTATTGAATTCTTGCAAATTGTGTTATTTTTTTATGAATTTACATTGAATAATTGAATCGAAAAATTGATCTTCAAAATTGCCTAAATATATAAAAGCGCTCTCTAACAATAAAATTTACATTTACAAATTAAGTACAAACGAGTGTTATTTTTTTTCTCTGCAATCCTCTTCAAAAATGAATGAAGTTAGAAGGAGACTATCCAGAAGTTATAGGTAAGCGCGTGTACGTACAAGTAGGAAGATAAACACGAAGAAAGGATAAAGAAAAGGTGATCCCGACTGAGTAGAGGTGAAAGGGCTGGATCCCATTACGAGGGGACGATGTAAGAAGTTTTGACAAAGTCTAAGTTTGTTCCCTTGGAGGAAGCAATATCCTATTAAAGCGCCTCGTGTAGAATAGGTATGTACTAGGAGTTGTGGAGAGGAAGAGAGAAAGTGTGAGGAGAGATAGAGAGAAGAGCGCTCGGACACGTTTTATACGGTCGATGTAGCGACACGAGCAAATAACTCAAGAGTGAGAGAGAAGAGAGAGGGAGAGAAAGGTGCAGCGATGAACAACAACTACGAAGAGGAGGATGAAGAGAGAGAGAGAGAGAAAAAGAGACAGAGAGTGAAGAGGAGGCTG
This sequence comes from Eupristina koningsbergeri, assembly GCA_018907245.1. NCBI lineage: Eukaryota > Metazoa > Arthropoda > Insecta > Hymenoptera > Agaonidae > Eupristina > Eupristina koningsbergeri. The sequence continues at coordinate 1,485,445 of JACCHV010002768.1, forward strand.
AGGCAGAACGAAGCGTAAAGCGAGAAGTTCAATCATCACCGTACTTCAAAATGTTCTTTCGGATTTTCTTTCGCTTTCGCTTCCTCCCAGTCGAAATTACGAAATTACCACGCTCCCCCGAGATCATGGACCAAAAACGTCCGAAGACATGCAAAAAGAGTCAATCACCCGCAAGAAAGGCCGAGGTGCTCAGGTCGCCGGTCAGCATGGTCCTCCCGGCCGGTCGTCGTCGCGTCTTCCTGGCAGCTGGATACCTTGGCTGGATATCCTCCGCACCTCCTGCTGACGCAAAAGCTTCTTCTGGTGGTGGCGGTGCTCCGGTTGGTGTGGACTCGCACAGGTCGGCTCATACGTGCGGAGCGCGTTCTAGGAGACGACGAGGAGGCTGTGCGCGGGGACCTCCGAGTGTTGGCTGCACGAGAGGACGCGTGGGAGCCGCGCTGCGCGTCACACACGGCGCCGGCTGCGACTGATTGTCGTGGCTCGGTCTCGGGGTGGACGCGCGCAGGCGCCCCCGAGATCCCCCACCGAGGGCCCCGGACAGGTGCCCGCGCACCCCCACGACGTCTTTCTTACGTCGCGGGCAACGCGCGCGCGAGCAGCAACAGGGAAGAGCGGAAGCGGTAGCAGCAGGGGGACGGGGATCTCCGAGGAGACGCGATCGAACTCCTAAGCCCCGGCGTTTTTCCCGCGCGATTGTGCGCGAGGCTTGTCCTGAAATTTTCATGAGCGGTCCAGGGGCTCGCCAAGGATGAGAGGACGTCGGCGCGTCCATCTCCCGGGGGACCGAACCGAGAGAGGGCGGTGCGGAGTACGAAAACTCGCCGCGACCGCGGACCGACAAACTTTGACTCATCTCCGCTAACTTAGACTAATCAACTCTTTAAAACTATGAGCCGGTGCGGGAGTGGTGCTGGGACTGGGAATCACGGCTTCCACGGGTGCCGCTGACGCTAATTAAACTCGAGTCATTCGTGAGGCGAATGCTGGCGAAGCGAGTACTTGGGTTAATTAATTTTTCCTGGCTCGCCTCAAACGCAATAATCCTTTGGCTGTTCGATAAACTCGTTAATGAGATTTACATGGAGTTGCGTGATAAGCGATCGGGTCTCATCTGCTTTTTCGATTACTCATGCCTCCGATCCTAGCCCCTTTTACACTGTTAAATCATTGAGTTACACTCTGTTTTCCTCCAGCGTACATAATGTTTGTCTAATGTCCTTAACGAAGATTGATGCTCCGAAACCAAGTGTCCCGAAGCCAAAATCTGCCTTGACTCTGCTTTGCTCGAGTGATTATTCCACGTAGCGGAAGACCCGGAGCTAAAGAAAATCTATACCCGGAGTAACTAGTTGACATTCAAAGTACACGAGTATTGAAAGTATTTCCCACACCCTCTGGCATTATTAAAAATCAGCAAGTATAATAGCGGAGCAGGCCGGCTTATCTTTTATGCGAGTAAACTCCGACCCATCGAAATATTACTTGAAATATTTTTTTAATATACTTTCGATGCTCGAACCTTTTAATTTGAATGTTCCCTGGGACAATCCTTTCCCAAGGAACAATAATTTTTTTAAAGACATCTCCATTAACTCGGGGTATTGCCTCGAGCCAAAAGTGCACTTTTACTAATTTCCTTACAAAGCAAGGATATTATTAATCAGCTAAAACGAATGCACGTGTACTCCTGGAGCGGAATCTTGAGCTTTTGCTTAATTAAGGGACGGCCAAGCTTATTAAGAGAAATGAGATTGATATTTGTGTGTGTGTGGGGGAGGGGAAGGGTGGAGGTGTATCGACAGTGGCCTGCAATAATAAATAATCCCTCGTAATTAATTTTAAATATCGCTTTATATGCACATATCAACCGCTAAGTTAGCAAAGCATCAATTAATGCTGTTGTAGGCACAGACCCTCTCGACGGTAATCGTTTGTCGTGCAAACATAGTTCTGTTCCCCAATAACACGAGCGCAAGTAAATCTCAAACTGCGGGGGTCATTCAAACAACTTCAATGTACCCGGCGTAATCAATTAAAATTTTTTTAATAATTCATGATACTTGTGCTCTTTCTTTAAAGAACTTCAAGTGGATCTTAAGTGATGCTTCAAGGAGCACGCAATGATGAATAGCTTTCGATGAATTGGCAATTTTCAGCATCCGCTATTACGATATTAATAAATTATCTATTTAAATTAGCCCACAAAACAATTTTATTAATTCCGAATTTCGTCAGAGTTAAAATGAAGTTTGACGAAAATGCATTAAGCCCGCGCCATTATAAAGTATGAATTATTACAGTATAATAAAATAAATTGCGGAGGAATCCGTTGGAGCTGGCGAGCCGGCACATGTGCAATTTTTTTTTTTTTTTTTTTTTTTTTTTTTTTTTTTGACAGATACAAATGCCGCATACATTGAAAATACTTCTTTGTTTGGCAAAGGGAATTTAGAAATTTTCAGTGAATTATTGTTTTTATCACTCCCATCACTTTCTAAAAGGGACAAGATGCATGGGGAAGGTAACAATGAGGTGCAGTCTGATAATCTTTCACAATTAATAGGAAACCGGGGATTAGCGCATAAAGCGCGTTTTCCTTTGAAAGACGCTCTGAAAATCTCGACGCCGAGGAATTCGGAATGCTAGGCGGGTGGGGGGGGGATGGTGGCATCTGGATAAAACAATGATCTACGTTAACTACCCGGTGAAACATCTGGCGAACGTGCAGTTGAGTTACACTACTTGATTTTCACGGCTCGATAACGATCGCGGCGTAGGTAAAGCCGTTCATTTTTCGTTATTGACATCGCCATAACTTTTAGCGCGGCTCAGCTCGAATTTGTCAAGTTGATGAAAAAGAAGTGCTATAAGTACTCGGTGCGGAAGCTCGGGCGAGTCGGCGCAAGGAGTGGGCAGAGACACACGAGATGGGGCCGGGGGAGGGTGAAGGGGGAGTGGGTAACGCGCCAGAAAGATGAGAAAAGTTCTTATCGATTGGCTCGCGAGTAATTAGAAAGGCGAGAGGAGTCTTAATAAAGTTGTTCAAGACACAGGGAGACGGGGGGGGGAGGAGGAGGAGGAGGGCGGTCCGCCTTTGAGGGATGAAGCGGGAGCGAGACGGTGAGAGGTTTAGAAAAGTGCAGGGGCTTCTCTTCTCGTTCACCCCTTAAATGACGCTCCCTCGGTCTCTCCGTGTGTTGTCGGCTGCCGAGAGCATTGGAGGAGAATGCGAGCTAATGGGAGGCGAGGCAAGGTACGGCAATCGCGGTACGACGAGGTGTGCGCAGGGGTGGAATCCTCCCTCGTCTCCTCTCTCTCTCTCTCTCTCTCTCTCTTGCGCTCGTGTCCGAGCACATCGTTAAAACCGTACCCGAGGCTACGGAATCGAGGCTAGTGCACCGACTCGCTCGCATCCCTCGTTTCGCTATTGTTTTCTCGAGGGCGCGACATTAAACAAAAAATAATAGCAAGAACCCTAGGATTACGCGTAACGTACCGACGGAGCATTCCACGCTCCTACTTCCCCCTCCCCCCTCACCCTCCCTTCCACCCTCTCACGCTCTCTTTCTCTGCCTTCTCTTTTGCAGCTGCTTATACATGTACATGCACACGTACATGTCAAAAAGCGTGCATGTGCGAGCCCGTGATACTTGCCAAAGAGTATAAGAGTTCTCCTGTCTCTCTCTTTCTCTCGCTCACTCTCTCTCTCTCTCTCTCTCTCTCTCTCTCTCTCACTCTCGGTCTCATCCTCTCTCGCTCTTTCTCTATGCCGGCGTGATCGATATGCAGCTGCACTGCACTCGCTCCTCCCGTTACTCTCGCTCTCCGCGCTCATGGTCATTTTCGCCTTTTTTCGTAGGCCAAAGCATGTCCTGTATTTCCCGGTGGGAGCCGCCGTTGTTGCCACTTTTTCATCCCCTCGCTCCGGTTTTTCGGGCTCGAGGAGTCAGAAGCTGGAAAGCGGAAAGTGCTCCGATGCCCCGAGGAGATAGGCCACGCGCGAAAACGCCTTTACGTGAAGGTTCATAATTAAATTGACATTCTCCCAGGGCTAGGGAGATGAGGGCGAGGGTGGAACTGAGAGAGAAAGACGGTCAATAGCACGAGGTTTCGGCTCGAGGACGACGACACTCCACGGCAGTTGTACCTGCCTACCTGCGACTTCCACCTCTGTTTATCGCCCTCCTGTCCCTAGAGTAATTGTATTCTTATTCAAATTTTGATCGATGAGCAATTTCGTATTTTCAATGCTCTATAAATTCTTTTCCATTACATTTTCCCCCCACTACCTTTTGAAGATAAGTGCTTTCCTCAGCTTCTTTCCTCTTCCTCGTCCTGGCTCTAATGGACTGTTTGCGTTAGCATTTGTAAGAAAAGTCTTGAGCGTAAAAGTGTCTGGAATATTGAATCCAGCTAATTTGATTGTTAAATCCCATTCAATTTGTATCCTTCATATTATTCAGTTGTACACATTTCCCCTTCCCTCTCCCCAATCAACGATGCAGTGAATTAATCAGATTGTGACGTGGAATTTTAATGCTCCACACCGTAATAAGTTTAATTTTGAATTCCACAGGATAGAGTCAGGTTGAAATTGCCGGGCGCTCGATGATGTAAAAATGATCGTGGAATTAGTTTTGCAACGCACGCGGCTCAGTCGCTGCGCAAGGATTATAAAGAGTCCAGCGCCATTAATCTTATTACGAAATTCATAATTTATTAATAAATATAAAATGCCCTCCATCTAATTATTGGATAATAAATCATGGGTAATAATTTATGTGTTAATTATAAGAGTGCTGCGGGCACATATTACTCCTGCTCCTTTATGTCTGTTCATAAATTTCCGCCGTTTGAGTCGCCGGAAAAGAATACACTCAGTTTCTTGGAACCGATCCAACACTAATTTCTGGAAAAAGAAAATAAATTTCATGCACACACGAGCGGGAGTAAATATTTTATTGAAAATTGCATTGCGCTACACCAAGAATCAAACGATACTACGGTCACAGGCCATAATGCCATTGCTACGCGTGTAATTTGCTCCCTAGCAGTAGATCTTGTACTAGTAGTAGTAGAAGTAGTAGTAGTAGTAGTAGTATTAGTAGTAGTAGCAGCAGTAGTAGAAGTAGTAGTAGTAGTAGAAGTAGTAGTAGTAGTAGTAGTAGTGGTAGTTGGATGCAGATGCCAATGTAAATGCAGTTCCATTAATTTCTTGCACGCGGCACACGATTGTCATAATTTAATCGAGACAAATGCTGATATTCCGGATAAAAACACCTCCACAGAGAATTATTACCGCTGTCGGCAGCCTGGCTCTTGGGTTCGGATGGAAATTTGAAGAACCGATTGTCCCGGTCCCGAGCCACGAGGAGCCACCAGGAGTCACCACCCACTCGAGGCTTATGCTCGAAAGTGGCCCGACCCCAGGGATTGTTCAAGATTACTACTCATGCCTCAACCGCAAATCGCAGATTGGGTTGACAATAGGACCGATCAAAGGAAGCGCACACCTACGTGGCCCACGAGCAATAGATTCCGTTATGATATCCAGCTTCGATATTCAATTCAGCCCCAGGCCAAGATTATCTGCCACGTTTCGAGACTTATTCAGTGAGTAACAAATCCTGTAATATTCAATCCTCAAGATGTGAGAGTTTTGCGGGTAGATTTTGCAGGTCAGTCCTAATATGCTTTTAAATTCATTCAAACCAAATGACAGCTCTCTTTGTGAATGAAGCTCCATTATCTGCATTCGACACGGTTTCATAAAGATGCGAGGGAGCTTCGGAATTTATTGAAAAAGCCTGTCAAGGAAATTTTAATTTATCTGCAGGTGTCACTTCCTATGTCAATTTTTATAGAGACCAACAACTCATTCCCACTTACGACGACCCATTACTCTCTTGACCTCTACTCGCTTCGAGTGTCGTAATTTCACCCTATTATCGGTAAATGAAGAATTGGAAAATCTTAACGAATCCGATGCAATTATTAAAATAAATTTAATAAAAGTTTGCTGTGAAATATCCTCTATAGCATCAACGGGATTGTTTGACCAACTATTGATTAAAGTTTCTTAAAGCTTATATGTTAATCTAAAGAATTGACATTCAATATTTTATATAAAATAATATCTTTAAAACATAATTTTAAAAATGTAATGTAATGCATAATAGTTTTAAAATGTCACATTATCAATTACGTTCATATTTTAAATAATTTAAAGGTAAGAAATATTAATTTTTTTAACTCAACACATCGCCTTTTGCTCTAACTTAATGAAGGGAATGATTTAATTTGAAAATTATTAAATATCTCTGTAAATGTTTTGCAAAGTCAATAATTATTAGACTTTGAAAATTAAAAATTAAAATTAAGTAATAGCTATTTTTAAATAAAATAATGTATGATTATAATTAAATTGAATAACAAAAATAAAAAAAGTATTTATATTTATGCTAAAAATACAAAAATCTTTAGAATATTTTGATAAAAATGGGGAAAAGAATATTTAATACCTGCATACTCAAAATCAATTATCTTCATGAGAATTAACGAAATGAAATTTTTTAATTTCAATTGAATTTTTTCTTTTGAATAAAAGTCGATTGAACATTGTATCAATTATATAGATTAAACTAATAATTTACTTTAATATCGTCGATTTTCAGATAATTATGGTCGATTATTAGGATAACAAAAATTAATATAATTTCTGTCATTTGCATTATTTAAATATTTGAAGGTACATTCAATATCTATCAAAGGAAGATTCCATTATTATTGAATTAGAACTTGCACCAACAAGTAAAATAATTTTAAAAGTTCACGGTTCATTCTCGATTTCGTAGAAAGATATTAAATTATGTAATTCGAAAAGTTTAATGTCACGATGAAACTATCATTACTATAAATTCATTCTACTAAATTAGTATATTAAATTATTATTAATTGAATGAAAAGGAAAATTGATAGAGTATGAATGAATTTTATTGGTAATAGAAAAAATGGAGATGATATGAAGGCATTATTCTAAAAAATCTCATTTTTAGCAAATAAACAATGTCTGCAAAAAAATATCGTCACTATGAATGGAGATAATGAAGGGAAAAAAGTGTCGTCATACATTTCATATTTCGTTTCTACAAATGTAAAAAAACTTTTTCAACTGTGCACGTTCGCTTGTACGTGTACGTAGCCAACATAATAATAAGTCAGATGCGTAACAGAGTCGCTACACAATATAACTCGGTGCAGTCGAAGTTGTCAAAAAAAAAATTTTTTTTTTTAAATTCGCAAAAAGCTGGCTTTGCAAAAACAATAGACTGTACTTACATACTGAGGAAGCAGAGAGCAGAAGAGAGATCAAGAGAATGAGGAAGGAGAGAGGAGAGAGGAGAGAGGAGAGAGGAGAGAGGAGAGAGGAGAGAGAGAGAGAGAGAGAGAGAGAGAGAGAGATGAATGTAATTAAAAGTGCAGTGACTGTTGAAGTAGTCAGAGTCGAGATCGAGTGCGAGATGGGGACGTCGCTCTTGGGCGTCCCTCTTGGACACGTTTCCCGACCAAAGATCCTGTACAATTTCGCCGAGAGCGACTAGGAAATTCGCGTCATCCTGAGCGAGCGGCCCGTGTCCCCGGAGTCAGCGCGGCTCTTTCTTCTCCCGCTCCAACGCGCGGCGGGGGCGTCGACGAAATGAAAGAAAGCTAGCTAGACGCTCTAATCCGCAATTCCAATCTGCCTTTCTTTTTCCGCTTCCAGCCCCCGAGCTGCAGCCGAGAAAGGGGTGAAAGCGAAAGAGAGAAACAAAGGACGTCGAGGCTCGGTTTAGAGGGAGGCTGGGGCTAAGAGCGAGAGAACAGAAGCTCCGGCCCCGCTCTGTAAATACGTAGGTTCGCGCGAGTGCGTGGCAGACACTCGCTCGTTCTCCCTGCGAAATTGATCGCGATTCTCGGACCCCGTTTAATAACGCACCCCCGTCCCCTCACCCCATCCCCTTCTTAGGATCGCGCGAAAAATTCCGGTCGTTTGCAGGAAGGGGTGATGGGCGCAGCCCCGGAGCGACTCGACTTTTTTCCCTCTCCCGGCGCGAGACAGACGGATGCGGATTTATGCCATCATTTGCAGATAGAAGTGCATGTAATTTTCATAAAGCGCAGACGCGGCTTCTCGCTTTCCTCATTTCCAAAGGCGCACTCTGCCTCCTGGACGCGAAAATTTCCTACACCTTTGCGGGCCGACTTGTGTAGCCGAGCCCTTCTATCTGTAATAGCCATCTCTTCCTCTCGAGGAAAAAGAAAGTAAAAATGAAATGTCCGGATGGGTGGGTGAGGGCTTTCACCCAGGTCTGCGACTGAGGCTTCTTTAGTATTTAGATGTGCGCTCTCCGAGATGCATTTGGCTTTGATCCTGACGTCGGCACTCATTACCCGCGTGTGTGTGTCAATCGGACGACTCGTGCACGCGCCCGTGTGTGTGACCCGCAACACACCCACGCGCACGTACAGATGGTTCGGCTGCGGTCGAGCATTGCACTCGTGCACGTCCAAATTTTCCGTGTTCAAGTGCACCACTCGTACGTTTCCGGTGGAAACGTCGGGATGACGTGTCTGTCGTCCTCGGCATGCACCAATGCAAGCACGTACTTCGCCTCCTTTTTCCCTTCTCCACGTCCATATACCCTTCGCCTCTTCCCCCCCCCCCGACCCAATCCCAATCCCAATCCCCACCCGTCTATAGCCCTTTTCGGAAATTCACTCTCCGGTGCGGATTGCATTTCCACCTCGAGTCCGAGAGAGAAAGCGGGAGAAAGAGTGAAAGAGGCAAAAATATGTGCCGCCTCGGGAGCGTCGTTACGCTCTTGTCCGAGTGCCCGTAATCACTTATCAATCATACTCGATGCGCCATTCATGCCCGTGATTTATGAGTCGCCCTTGTGTGTCAGCGGTCAAAGCATCACGTATTTCCGGAGTCGATCCTCGTAAACGGGATTCCCGTCCGAGTGACTGGGACACGATATCTGTGTCGTCGACCATTCGTCCGGGGGAAAGCGTACCGCTCTTCTGCAAGTTCAAGCGCCCGGAGCACCTAATTACCGCCCTGAAAAATCAATTTCCCCCGTCCGAGAGAGAGTGCGCGGGGGCGGTGGAAAGGCGAGCGAGTGCCGGCCTAATGAAAATAAGGCGGTGGGCGAATTGAAAATACGCCGGCTTTCGGGGGTGGAGGGCGTGTAAGTCTTGAATTAACGTAATTGAATGTGCGCCCACGGCTTTGACGGTCTTAATTAACATCTAACTCTTTCCGGGCTTTTTAACATGGCTCCGCTCTCAATTGACCAAAGGACGGGAAGGAAGGAAGTAAGGAAGAAAGGAGGTGGCACTTTCTCGCGCAATCAGGGCTCACCGCAGTCCCCGGGTGTGACAAAAGGACTAGGACGGATCGGATCGCGGATGCAAAGCCCTGCAAGTTACGAAAGTGCGGGGGATGTTTGCACTTGGGCTGTAAATATGCACCTTTTTCCCTCAAATACGCCCGATGACAGCGCCACGTTTTAATTGCCCTCTAACTCGCCAAAGTATTTGCAAAGAAATACACTGGAGAGGGTTGCACTCTTGCTCTCTCTCTCTCTCTCTCTCTCTCTCTCTCTTTCTCTCTGTTTAGCGCACGCCCACGGCTTGGTTTAGCGCTATCGGAAGACTCAGACCGGAAGTCGTTTCCCCTCCTCGAGGCAAGGAATCAGCCAAATACTACTTTCCCCGATCCCTACTTTGTGAGCCACCCTTACGCGCCAAACTCGGGATATTCCGGGAAGAGCAAAACAGAGCATCGCGCTTACGACTTCCATCCCTGTGCAAAGGACCTCATCGGACTCGGGAAACTGCATCCCAGACCACGACAGACACCACTATTGACGTTCTGTCTCCATAGAGAGAGCTCACTTTTTTACTGTTTTTCTTTGTCTTTTATTTCTCTTTTTTTATTCAAACAAGTGAAATTTTTACACAGAGTTTTACGGTGTGGAAAGAAAGTCGCCGTCGGCTGTAGCGAGTGCGCCAGGCTCTTTTCGTCTCCTCTTCACTTCCGTATCGCTCTCCTTTTCCTCCTTTTCCTTCTTTTTCTCCTTTTTCTCCTTTTTCTCCTTTTACTCGTTCCTCCCTCTGCACCCCTTGAGCATCCCCTCCTGCATCCCCTTCACCATCGCCTCCTGCTGCTCCTTAGTTCCACCAACCTGCAATACGAGTCAGCGTTTACGCTACGAGTGTTACTCTGAAACCCGGCAAACCTTGGCTTTACTCGTACTTCAACCTCTCCTCGAGCAATGAAAATTAACTACATTAAAGCAAATTTCACTTCTTTAACAAAAAAGAAGCAAAAAAGGAAAATCCAGAGATAACCGAAGCTTTGGCTTTACGCGCTAATCGATTTTGCATTTAAAAAATGACTGTTATTACGCGTAACCGAGTTTAGTTTCATTTCTTTTTTCTAAATTAACCCAACTCCCTTTAATTAAAAAGTTTAAAATTCGCGTCTAATAATTCTGGTATAGGATTTATCAAGTAAGGGCTATTGCATACAAAAGAATTTTAAAACAAGTTCACAGAACTCTACGTAACAAATGTTTATCTTTTGTATGTTATACCAAATTCAAAACTTTAAAACTATTAAAAACTTTCTATTGGTGAAGTTCACCATTATTAAAGTTGAAGTAGAAATTTGCGAGAAAATTTACCAATACAATATTTCAGGACAAGAATAAGCAAAATATTCGTAATATTTTTTATTTTTAAGTATGATAACAAAATCAAATAATTTTCGAACTTTCCTAAATTTTCATTTCAAATTCTCTATTATTTTTAAAAATTCATATTCAATCGCAATGTTATTTATCACAAGAAATTATTATTCAATATTTTTATTCTACTCTCTTTTTTTTTTTAATTAAACACAGTTTGTAATTTACCTTTTTTTTTTTGATAAATCCTTCATTTAACACGTTTTTGATTTTAATATTCAAATCTAATGTATATGATGAAAAATGTGAAACTATTTTTCCTTCTAATATGAATAAAATTAGAGTTTGATAGAATTTTTTTTATATAATTTATACACGAATAATATTAAAAATAATATTATTTAATTTTATTGCAATAAAAAAAAATTGTATGTATAAAAAGTAATTTCATTTTCGATTTTTTTAGTAAAAGCTTGATATTCACATTTTAAAAATATATTTTCATTAAATAAAATTTTTTTTTATGTTAACTGCATGAGCGCTGGTATATGAAAATTTAAAAAGGGGTTTTGAAAACTATTGTAAATATTTGTTTAAAAATATTGATTATAAAGAATGTAAAAATAAAACAACAATAAATATTAGTTATAATTTAAATTGAAAAATTTATAAATTTTTTCTGAAAGTCAAAATTTTGTAGTTTTAATATTAATAAATTCAACTTATTTTGTTTTTCATTAATATTATAATTTTTTTTTTTAATTATATTGAAATAATAGTTATTTTAAATTATAATTTTATTTAATTATAGTTATTTTAAAAGGTAGAATTTTCATTTTTAATACATATTTATATTTCTGTTATGTGTATACACGAGTGAATGATACTGTACTCATTTCATGCTACTTAATGAATTTTTTATGTTTTATGCGAGATATAAGAATATACGTTTGAAAAATTAATTTTTCAATGATTGAAAATATAGTCGATAACAAAATTAAAAAATTATTTGTTTAAAGATAAAAATTTTATAACCCATAAAGATTTTGTTATTTATTATAAAAATAAGCTTTTACGAGAATAACATTTATCATTTTACAAATGAAATAAATAATAAAAAATTTTTATAAACGAGTATGAATATTTTTGTGGGATTTACATTTTTATATGAATTTTGTATTTAAAAATTGCTGGAGAAATTGATTTAACATTATCCAAAGTTTAAAATACAATTATTGAATATTAATACAATCACGTAGTAGTTTCTCAATTGATAAACTGTTTTAATTGAGTCTAAGATAATAACAAACCTGATGATGAGCCAGAGCTCCAGGGTTTTTGCCATCCCGAACCACCAGTGCTAGGCCATGCGGATCCACTGGAACTTGCCCATCCCGAGGATCCTGCAGAGCTTGGCCATGCAGATCCACCAGTGCTTTGCCAACCCGATCCTCCAGTGCTTGGCCATGCAGATGCTCCAGTGCTTGGCCACGCTGATCCACCAGTACTTTGCCATGCTGATCCGCTGGAACTAGGCCAAGCTGATCCTCCACTGCTGGGCCATGCCGATGAGCCAGAGCTCACCCATGCGGATCCACCAGTGCTAGGCCATGCTGATCCACTAGAACTGGGCCACGCCGAAACACCAGTACTTTGCCATGCTGACGATTTGCCGGTACTGGGCCACACCGACACGCCAGTGCTGGGCCAGCCCGATCCCGTCGAACCCTTCCATGCAGAGCCCGTGGATTTCCAGCCCGAATTTCCAGCACCGTTGGACCATCCTTGGTTCCAGCCACTGCCGCCACTCAGGACTTTGGCTTTGGGGTACCAGCCGTGTGGGGTATTTTCACTCGTGACGTAGACCACCGTGGGCTTCTGCTTCCAGACTCCTCCTCCTCCCCCCAAATTCCAGCCTCCACCACCTCCTCCTCCACCAGAGCTCCAGCCGTTGGATTTCCATCCTCCACCCCCGCCGCTACCGTATTCCCAAGGAGTAAGGCCACCTGCGAGAAATGGCCCGGCGCGTATAATATTTTCCAGCCAGCAGCTTTATTAACTTTGTACGCCCGCAAAGGATCGCGGTCGAATTTTTAACGCTAATTTTCGCCACAGGCAATTTAGCTCCTCGGCAATGGCTCCCTGCCCTTCCCTTCCCTTCCCTTCCCTTCCCTTCCCATCCCTTCCCTTACCTTACCTTACCTTACCTTACGTCCCCGACCCCTTTTCCCGCGGTTATGGCCAAGCGCGCGTCCCCTCGTGCCTATCAATTTTAATATTCCTTTTTTATGAAACTAGCGATAATCCACGTGCCCGCTTTATTAATCCTCGCGTGGCCCTGACGCTCTTTCATAACTCGGAGGAAAGCAGAAAAATTGAGATGTCGATTCGCGAGCTAGCCTTGCTTTATGGAGACCGAGAACTGAGGCTCTTCACTGACATGTTATTAACAATAACCTGCGCCTTTCACTCTTTTGCGTATCTCACCTTTATAAGGAGCGTGTAACGCGATCTTGAAATCGGCCAACTTGAAAAGCATTTGGAAAATAAAACGCTCCCGTAATTCTTCCGCGCGTCTACTAAAATTCACTTGTAATTATCTTGTCATTATCGGGATATTCACTGGCACGCTAACTCCGTTGCTCTTGCCTCGTAATTTAGTTTTCGATGAAATTCTTATTCTTCGGCAAAAATCTCGGGGATTTTTATATTTCACGCTCGGCAGTAGTTTTGAAGAGCAATGTTAAGTTCAAAGTTATCAATTGGAAGGGAAATTTAGTTTTGATGTGGGTTCGAGTTGATTAGCCACTCTTTTATAAGTAAAGAATTTTTTTTTTCTTTTTTTTTTTTTCTTTTCTTTTTGGAATTTCAATCGATAGTGAATTTTGCATTCAATAGTGCACCCGGAGCTTTTATCTATCCTTCGACCACTTTTATGCCCGACCTTTTCCCGTAAAATGTACTCTTTCCGAGGTACTTTGAGATTTTAATTAATCCGCACATCCTTCGCGTGTACTTAGCATATCGTCAAATGAGAATTTAAAGAGAAGCGAGATATAACGGGAGAAACGCATAATTCGAAGGTATACACGGTTTTATCTGCATGTGCATGGTTAATATATGTTGAAAAAGGTAAAAAAGAAGAAAAAAAGAGAGAAAAAATTTCGGTGCCGAGGAGTAAAGTTTAAAAATGTGCGTCGCTCGCGTTACGAGCGCGAATATCGCAATAACAGGAACTATATATTTTATGGCACGGTCGTGCTGTGTACTCAAGCATTTAGAAAATTGCGCGGGCTAAAAAATAAAAGGAATGCTAGAGTTTTTAATTATTTTTATGTAAGCCCGAGCCAGGGCGGATTGATAAATATTGCGGGGAGAAAATCGATGGCCCCAGCCAGAAGTTCAAGCCGGCGCAACTTCTATTTGATGTCGGTGGATCAAATTGAAAGATAAAAATGGAGGTTCCGAGGCTCTGTTTGACCGGCATGAATTTCTAAGCGCGTATTTACTTTCTCGTACGCGTCCGGAAAAAAGGAGCGACGAGAGTCAAAGAGAAAAAGGAAGAAGAGCAAGGCTGCTCGCGTCTACACGTACCACTGCCGAAATTATCGGGGTTTCTTGGGGCTTTCTTCGCGGTCGGCTCGAGGGTGGATCTGAAAGCGCCCTTTGACTCTGAATGGGGGGGGGGAGAGAGAGAGAGAGAGAGAGAGAAATGACTAAATACGCACCGTGAGCCCCGCAGGCCAGGAAGAGCAACGTCGGCACCAGTGCCCAGAGGGTGAGCGGCCGCAGAGCCAAGCTTCCAAGTGGTAACTGCAAACGAGACCAGACAACCGAGATAAATAAAAGGAGCCAATTGGAAACCACGGGGAGAGCCTCGAGACGCATACTCACCTTCATCTTTGATGCGTTTCGTGCTCGGGACGCGAGTCCGAGCCTCTTTTATACGGCTCCGAGAGCCTCTAACGCAATACTCGCAACCTCAGCCGACGTAGAAGGCCGCGGCGTATGGGAACGTGGAAAACGGGATGGTGTATCCGCGCGAAAATCTCCGCGGCCGCCCTTGGGACTCCCCGACATCTGCTCCTCCTCCTCCTCCTCCTCCTCCTCCTCCTGAGCCTCCCTCCCCTCGAGATTGCTCGAGAGGATGAGCCCGGGGACTCTCATTGTTAGCGCTGACCTGTGAACTCGGATAATCAACCCGGGCGCACTCCAAATTTTAATTAATATTCCGGTGTAACCCCCACCTCCCTCCCCCCCGCCTGCCCCTCGCCGATTATCCGATATTACGTCTTTGACCCTTGCGGATATCTCAAGTGTCCCCGGCACTCGGCGATTTCATGCGCTGAAATCGGAGATTGAGCCCCATTGCGAGTTTTGAATTTTAAAAGGCTTAGCTCTAATCTTCCGAGCGAACTAGCCTATTAGCAGTTGGTTGCTAATTATTTTGTTGCTTAACGCTAAATTACGCCGATCATACAATATAAAACCTTTTGCATTTTTTCACCATAAGTCTCTTGTCTTTTGCAACACTATTAAGTATTTTTTCTCGCTACTGCTATTTATGGGAATTGTAAAAGAGTCTATTACGATAACTCGAGAATCCCAGTGCATTTTAGCAAAATTCAACGATCCTGTACACTCCTATTTTATAACTAATGCTTTCTGGTACGAGCATTTTTTCTCATATCGCTCGGCTATTATAAGCTAGATTATCCGGCCAATTTGCCCTAACATTTCATTTTTACATTTATGAAAAATAATTCAATTTTACCAAAATTCTTTTTTATCACCGTTTCATTTCATAAATTGTAATTCAAATATTCTAGCCTTTCCTGCAAAATAATCACGAGCTTCCTCGTGTCAATACAAATTTTTTACCCATAATATTATTAAAAGCCATCAGGTTTTGTCATGTATCGTGTTAATGCTATTGGAAAATGCATTTTTAAATACATTCCGAATTATATACATCATTTTAACTACGGCTAATAAGTATATTTATAATTTATATAGCAATATTTGTTTTATATTTGTTTTATGGTATTTTGCCATCGTTTCTTAAAGTGTAACCGCAGCTTCAATACTGATCCATTGCTTTAAATAAAATGCAAACTCTTGTTTTAAAGTTACAGCTTACATTCAAAGATGATTATTCGTAATTGACAAATTGAAATACATTGAAATATTTTGTTTCATATTTATTTTAAATAATTAACAACTACCATATTGCCTAATAAACAATTAACTTTATAACTACATTAGTTAATAATATACATTTTTCGATTAATAATACAGTATTTTTTAATTTAATGAATTTTTTTATGGCAGTATTTACTTAAAAAATGAAAAAAATTATGAATAAAATAGAGTTTTTATTTTATGATAACCTCAGAATTACTATAATTTTTATTTTATTTCCAAATTGAAATAAAAAATTTTTCCCGTATTTTAAATTTATTATTTAATATTTTACCTTTATTCATTTATTTATTCATGTGTTTGCACATATTGTATTAAATACGAAATTGTGTATTTTGTACACATATTTATGATTTATATGCTGATATACATGTATATTTATTATTTAATCAATTTTATCAATTTAATTTTTTGTTTACTGTAATTAAATACATTTTAAATTTTATTAAATAATATTAAAAATACTAATTTTAACATGAAATACTGAAAATTTTCACTCTCAATAAATAAATGGGAATGACAATATTATTTTCTATTATTATTTTACTACTATTATCACATGTTCATTGTTGAAACTGGAAACTTTAGGATCCGTTCGATAAAAAATTTCTACCATCTTTTATTTTGTGTCAATCTCGTGCAGGATATTTACTCATAGCCAACTTTTTTTTTAATTTAATTTGATATTATCTTTCTATCTTTGTTTAAGTTTATCAAAAAATCTCTTACTTTCTTGATTCTGTAATGAAACGCTTCTGTAATGTGCGCTGTCCTTTTATTTGTCATTCTAAAAACATACTCGGTCCATTTTATTTCACTAGATTTAATTACAACCGGGACATTGAATGAATTTCAATTTCTCTATCTCATGACTATGTAATTTCTCGTACTTTCCACTTACATCGATTTTTTACATGTTATACATACACGCGCGCGCGCGCGTGAATGCATGCGTATATGTATATATTTGTAAACACTCTACATCTTTATGACCTCGATATGTTTGTTTTGTTCCACAATAGTGCATATGATAAATATTTAGATTGTGTAAATTTTTTAATAAGCTATGAGAAGCATTTGACCGTATATTCCGTTGTGTATTTAAATTCACTCAAAATTATTGACAATCTTATTTAAAATTTTAAGGTAATCCTATTTATAATTGAAATTTAATGTATCAACACCCGAATATTTCGCATTCCCTTCCACAATTTAATTGCGTTTATTTAATTTCTTGTCTTTCCTTTTTCTTTCTTTTTTTTGCAAATTAAACTTGACATAATATGACTGTGCAACTAAATAAAGACCAAAGCCACACACTTTTAGTTGTGAGTTTTTTAATAAATTTTATTTGACCCAGATAATCCGCACAGCCCAATATTTGAGTTTTACCATTTGAAGCGACTGTTGCCCTGGTCTCGTGTATGAATTTGATAACGCATAGCAAAACTAAATTGAATAAGAGACGTGATAGCGCGTCATTCTATTTTAATCCATCAAGGATCTCAAACAATTTTGAAGCGTTATTTCCTATCCATATTTTACCAAGTTGCCGTAAAGACAAATTAGTACAAACTTAAATAGTCTTCGTGGTATTTCTAATAAAACTAGATCTTGATAAGTTTTAATGGATCAATATTCTTTGGAGTTTATAAGTAGTCGATGTATAACTTTGCTTGATTGATTATAAAAATTTTACAGCTTAGAAAGTGTTCGCTCGAAAGGCCATAACGATAACCACAATAAAATTTTTATAAGAAAAAATAACCTTTCTAATAAGATGTGAGGCGTTATTTTTTAAAAGATAGAGACTGATGATACGGAGTATAATAATCGTAACAATTTCACCTTCCCGTGTGAAATGTGATTGCCTTGATAATTGCATTTTTTCCTTTCTTAGAGCCAACCACTTCGGCTCTTTCTCCTTTTTCCCTCTTTCTTATTTTTGAGATAAATAAGAAAAAGAAAAAAGAAAAGAGTAATTCAAGAAAGGAGTAGTTCATATCTACCTGAGTATACCCAATTAACCCAACTGCTCCTTATAGATCTCATCTTTTAATCCAGCGATACATCATCTAGATTAGATTTTACCGAGACAGAGAGAAGCGGAGCGCGTTTCGTCATCCTATTACATTACGTAGTCGTTTGTAAACATTGAACGAGGCAGACGAACAAAGAGTACGTCATCTTGGCACCAGAAGGATTTTAGCTTGTCGGCAATCGCTCGGAGCCTCTTGTCCCCGTCGAGGACGAGCCACCGGTGTCCGGTCGACCCGAGGATTAGAGACCCGTCTTGATTTTCGATTCGTTACAGGAAATTCGATTGCCAATAGTGCTGCTGGCCTCCGGCCTGCGAATAAGGAGGATGTAAGGATGCGAGGATGCACTCGAGTGCATCCTCTGGCCAAGATAATTTGAGAAAAATCTGACGTTGCGGCATTTGCTTTTACTTCCCATCGATTTTCTTGCGAGTTCGATAAACTTATCTTATCGAGTTTTATACTCGTAAACGCGTCACGGATATTTAATCTTTACATTGTTATTGCATATACCTAAGCTTTTTTTTCTGTTTGAGCACTCGACTTGTTCCTTATTCAAAGCTTTGAAACATCTGCCATTTGTAAAATAATTTGCATGAAAATAGCATTAGTCATTTGAAGAAATTGTATTCCCATGACTGCTTTATTATACTATGTTGGTTAAGCTAATATTAACAATAATAATAATTACGCCTATGGAAATTGTTATTCTCATTTTTTTATTTATACAAATAACTTTTCTGCGTCTATTTTTAATTTTATTAATTATAGAAACAATTCTGCTCACGGATATTCATTTGGTAACACATCTTTACCATTATTTAGTATATCATTATAAGTGATGAAACTACTATTTAAAAATAATTATAAAGAAACGATCAAATATTTTTCAAATGTTTATAAATGTTATATGTATAATTATCTGAAGATGTAAATAAATAAATTAAAAAATTTTTTTTGAAAGTTAAGAGAATGTAGATTTTAATGCATCGAGAAAAAGCAAATGTAATTAATGTGCATTAGATGTAGAAACATTTTTGCATGATAAATTATTCTCTTAAAATAGATTGTGAGAAAAGAAATAATTCTTGTTGAATGGAGTGCTTATTAAATAGATATGATTGAATCGATGAGATTTCAACTTGATATTTCACTTCTTCAGTAATAGAAACAAAATTAAATGCATATTTTAAATGAAATTTATAGTGTTTAAGAATTCATAAAGTTTCACTATATGAAGCAAAGCATGATTTTACAAAGAATTTTATATTAAAGATATTTATTTATTCGTGAAAGAACTTGTACTCCAAGTAAGCAAAGCCAATTCAACGCATTATAGATGTTTTAATATTTTTTAAGTTATAGTTATATGACCGCACTGGGGTATTATTTTGAAATGCAAATATTAAAAGGAATATAGACTGCAGCATTATGAAAAATAAGAAATTTAGAAATTTATGTATTGTAATTGAGCTAGCATTATCAGATGATACGTAAATTGGATGAAAAATAAATTAATGAATTACGTCTACAATTATAATGAAAAATTCAGTGCATTGCTACTGTAAAAGGAATTTTATATTTTGAAAGTTAAACTCGATCCTACTTTCAATATCAAATGTCTTGTTGAATATGATATAATAATTAATTAATTTATATATGACCGAAAAATATCACAGTTGCCTTTTTTCGCTCTCCATTTTCTATTTTATTTTAAGTTATAGAAAAATTTGCTCTTCGCACACCTGAGATTTATTTCATATTTGATACTTGTCGTATTATATAATATTAATATCACATAAAGATATCGTTATGAAATCTTCTAAAGTATTTGATAAAACTATTAAATTCGATACGTTAACTTTTTTAAAATATTTTTTCCCGGTGCTTAATGCATAATCTATCTATTCTATCCATGTTATTCTATGCATATTAAATTAGAAAGTACAAAAAATAATGTAAGTCTTTTTTTATATTAAAAAAAGTAAGCTTTAATGTTTAATGTTAGATTGAACGAGGATTGTTATTGAAAAATCCGCGTAATTCTTTTTTAATATGTTTCTAATTCAGATTAATTGGATCGAAACCCTTTTTATTCATGAGTTAAATTATAATTCAGTTGAACAAAATTTTTTCTACCCGCAATTTAAGCAGGTGATATTAAAAATTATAACGACTGAATTAATATTCTTACATACGTACATCAAATCTAAAACAAGATTTATTTTATCATTACGCCAGTAACGGCATTAAGCAATTTGAATAATTGCACATGAGGAACGTGTGCATCAGTAGATATAATTGTACAAACACATATAAATAATTGTTCCGCTGATTGATATTTATATTTGTATTCAAGAGCATTGACTCACTTCAATTAATCCATTAATAAGCTTTATTCAGTAGTTTATTGGTGCATTGCACTGTCAAAGAATATGATTAATATCCTCAGTACCGTTCTTTCATTCGCAGATCGATTCTTTAATATTAATCCAATGCCACGTGACAGACGCAATCTTTCATCCATCTGTAATAACAGCATATCACCGGAGTAAATATTTGTGTGAGTGTCCTGACAATTTTTCACTAAAAAAGTTTCAAAAAATTGTCTTCGCATTCGGCTTTTTCGCGAAGCTTTCAAGTAGCATTTGTATAAATATTTGTTCCCTTTTCTAAAATTTCCATAAAAGTTAGAGAATGGAATAAGTTGTAGGTTCATTTTTTACTTGCTCCGAGACTTTTCCTCTGAATCCCCTGCGTGGGATGGCATTCAATAGAATTTTATAGTACTTGCGCATATGAGCTATTCGCCAGAAAATTAACGTTCCTCTGTTTTATTGCGAATACATAAGAATTTGTTTTTATGTCCGCATTTGTGAAAATTGTACGATACTAACGAAGTCGTACGTAAATTGTACGCGAATGCTACGATTTACATTTCATGCCACAATATCTATTACGTAATTTGGAAATAAAAGTAGGAAAACATTTTTAAAAAATGACGTATCTGCAACTTGTATTTATAATAATATTAAGCATATGAAGATTTCGAAATGCCGAGGAAACTAATGAGCTGTGTCATCAGAGACAGGAAAAAACATATAAATAACAAAACGCGATGTAAATTTATTTTTTATTCCTTGAAAATGCAAGATGACGCGCACTTGATGCATCTGTATGCGTGCACGTATATGCGTTTATATGATTTTCCGCACACGTTTCTAGAGCTTCGTCAATAATTTCAATATAAGGCTTTATGGTCAGTATTTGTAACTGCACTATTATTTTTCTGGCTCCTCTCGGCTCTTTAATTTGAAAAAATTATATCGCGTGTTTTCCTAAAAAAAAAAAAAAAAATTTTTTTTAATTGAAGATAAAAGAGCGCTTAGACTCTCCTAAATAAGGATAACAAAATATTAGTGTTCGTAATAACCACATTAAGCTGGGAATAAAAACTTTAATTAGGTTCAACTGTGATTCATACACTGCATTTTCTAAACAGGTAATATTACGTGTGAATTAGTAACTTTAAATACGAGTAAACTAAACAGTTAACAGCACAAAATAGCTAGTAATATTAGGATAATTGAATGTCTAGAAATTACAAATACCAATATGACAGGTGGAAAATTTATATTTGTAGGAGTTACT
The DNA here is from genome assembly GCA_018907245.1 of Eupristina koningsbergeri. NCBI lineage: Eukaryota > Metazoa > Arthropoda > Insecta > Hymenoptera > Agaonidae > Eupristina > Eupristina koningsbergeri. Next base: position 1,507,073 of record JACCHV010002768.1, read on the forward strand.
TCTTTCATTACTTTAGTGGTTTTGAATAATTAAAATGGGTTCTTGAAACTATCGAAGCTAGTATAATGTACCGCATTTTTATTTTATTTTTAAAGCGCACATATGTTGTACATTAATAATATAAATATTTTAATCTTCGAAAAGCGTTATTTCTTCATATTATTATATTATAATATAATATCATGTAAATAACGATTTTTATTTTCGAATTCCTCTATACTTATAATTATAAAAATAAACAATCATCCTTGTGTGACGGAAAAGATATAATTATTTCATAAAATTTTTTTATATATAATACATACTGCTGTTATATAATATTGGGATTAGAAGTGTGATTTTATATTCTTAAGATCTTTATTTAAATCAATAGTTATAAAAATGATTAAGTGTATGCAAATAAAAAAAATATATATAAGGCTCTTAATTTACGTAATGCTATTAAATTATAAAATAATTAATACCATCATATCAAGTTTTTAAATATAATAGAAACGATTTTTTTTTTATTAAGGATTATTAATAATTATATTTTTATAGCATTTTGCGAGAGCATAAAAATTATTTAAAAGTTTTTTTTTTTGTATCGTATATTTAAAAGTTGTGTACCCTCTTGTCTGTTAATTGTGTTATTACGGTGTTTTACGCATATAATTTTTGAAATATTCCTTTTTTACCTGAAAAATTTTATATTATTCCAGCCAATGTTATGGTTATAGACACAAATTTAGAACAAATGCAATAATAGAGTTATTATTTATGTGTTTTTTGTGTTTGCTGATTCGATGTATCGCTGCTCATCAATGTATGCTTTGTTTCTTCGACACATGTAGCCAAACAGTCTTGGCAATTAATTTTACAAACAACTTTTGAGAGTCTCATTTATTATCCGAGTTTGCTTCTAATTGAGTTCATATTATTATTAATAAGTGACAAAATTCATGTATCTTATTATGAATTTGTATGTATCTCATTAAAATATTTAATTTTTTTTTTAGTATATTATTTATATAAAAGTCAATCAAATTAACTGTTGCTCAGAAGGTACATAAATTTATTTAATATTTTTTTACTTTTTTTTTTGTTGAAAACATTAATACTAGGGTCTTATGGCAGTGTCTATTAAATTAAGAATTATGTTTTCCATTTAAGAGATGGTGTGATTAGATTTTAAACTGAGGATTCTTTTAGAAGATGTAGGTTTCTCATACTAATTACTTGAAATTTTATTGTTTTTATTGTAAATAGTTTAAATAAAAAAAGTTTACTCATCTATTTAATTATGTTTTTTGTGTGAATCGTGTGTAAAACTTTGATTATGATCATCAAAGATTGTTAAGAATAAAAAGAGTCCCTTTCTGTAAATGCAAAATAGCTTATCGACGATGTATCTGTAATAAAAAAAAAAATGGAAAATCATTATAAGCATTTTATAATTGTCTGTTTTTAAAGACTCAATCCCCAAATATTACATAATTCCATCTGCAACTAAATGAAAATTAGAATTTAAAGACGTGTCGGGTACTTAATTAAACATGGCGCTGTTCATAACGAGATAAGCGTTGTTAAAAAAAAAATTTAACTATATCATTAATTTTTTTTGTAATACTATTTCTCTTTTTCCATCTAGATTCATTAGACGGGTCTGGAAATCAAAATTAATCGCCAATTTAAAAAGGACGTATACAAATTGAAAAAGATGTTATGATGGAAATCGAGTTTAGATGTCGTTCCGATTAAAGGTCATTAATCGCCGTCACGTGTAAGATATCGAAAACAATTTAGCAGATTTTCCGAACAAACAGGCTGTTTAATTTTCTCACAATGCGTCATATAAAAATGACGTTACGCCGACCTGAAATGCAAGACTTGAGTGCAATTTGTTGGACAATGGCTTTTAAATCCACGCGCATTAAGTGTAATTCATCGAGTACAATGAAAAACAAAGACTCGGAGCGGAAAAACGAGTGTCCCGCATTATCTACATACACGTACATGCACGTAGGTAATGTAACACGCGACCTAACAATTAGGCCGCTTGCTCGCACTCGGAGTCAGGTGCAGGAAAAAGTTCGGGATCCTCGTTGCTCCCGTCCGGGGATCTTTCGCAATTATTTCGGATAATTCGCGAAAGAGCGGGAATTCCCAGGTTGCGGAATGTTAAAGACACGAGTCTTCGTGCCCATCGTTTACGCTAATGTGCGCGGCCCCGGGAGGCGGGGAGCGAGGCGCGAGGTGGAATCCGGAGGATGGGCGGCCATCGTTGCGCAATCCTCCGAACTCTGGGCGTCAGGTGGGGCGTCGGCGAAATCGCGGCACCCGGAAGGCTCGCGATCTGCGCATCCGAGCGTAGTCTCGACCTTCCGCCGGTGCGCTTTTGTTCGCACCTCGCTCACTTTTATCATTATTAAAATGCGAGGACGCCCCGGAGGTGGAAGATTTGAAGATCGAGAGAGCGAGAGCGAAAGAGAGATAGAGATAGAGAGAGAGAGAGAGAGTGAGAGAGAGAGTGAGAGTGAGAGAGTGGAGGCAAGCGGCAAGCGGCGCGTTTCGCAAGGCTCGTTTCCCTTTCGCTCGCGCCTCGCGTAATTACGCGAGCAAACGGCATTACCGGAGATGTTGGCCTGCATGAGCCCATTGCAAAATGTAATTGATTCGAGAGAGAGAGAGAGAGAGAGAGAGAGAGAGAGAGAGAGAGTGCGAGAGAGACGAGCGGCGAAGGGAGCAAACAATTGCCCGGCGCATCCGACGTGGGGCCAATTTTTCCGCTAACCTCCATCTCCGGCTTCTCCGTCGCCGTAGTCTCCTGCAGATGCAATGACGGCCAGAGTGACGGCGGTGGCGGCAAGAGTCCCCGGATCGATCGGCGCGCGTTCGCGAATCCTCGGCTACCCCGAGGCGCGCCTGCGCTGCGCTTTTCACCCAACCCCCAGCATACCCCGCCCTCCATCCCCTCAGTATCTTTTTTCTCGTATTTTTCAAAACCGCACGCGCACGCCTCCTTCCACAATGGGTCGTTACTTTTTTTTATCCCCGCGGAGAAGCTGGGCTCTTTATCTTCATCGCGCACGCGCCCCAGGCGAGTGCTACGGCCTTTTCGCGATGGTCGAGGTGCACTCGATTTATGGCGACGCGCGTAATCGGGGAGTCCGACCATGCGGAGAATGGGTCTGGGAAGCGGGGGAGGCGGCATCCTCGACTGCCCCAAGGCGCTTCGTGAAAAACACGCTCAACTTTCCTCGGCGACCGGACAATTTGCCATTCGATAAGCAATTCGCGCTCAATTTGCCAATTCCCCCATCAGCGACAAGCCCTTCTGCCCACCCCAGAATCTCCTCCTTGGCTTCCAGGAAAAAAGTAAGGGCGCGAGTTGCTCGACGCCCTTGTCAGCTCTCCCTCTACATTCGTGGATGTGTGGGTGGACCCGATGTGCACGCCGGTATTTCGTCTTCTGTTCATTTTCGAGGGCGCCTGCGCCTGCTCTGATGCGATCCGACGTCATAAGTGTGCAGAGAGAGAGAGAGAGAGAGACAGACAGAGGGGCAGCTCGTTAACGCATAAAGGGATGCGCCGGGCGCGCCTCTAATGGAAAACGCCAAGGAATTACAGTCTCGTGCACTCGCGCTCCTCTGTCCTTGTCACCCCTCACTCCCCGACCCCTCCTTCGCCGCTGTTTTTTCTCCACCCCTACGAGCGCAACCCCCAACTGTGCTCTCGCCCATTGTGCGCGAGCAGCAGCTCGAACATTTTCAAATCTACTTGTACATTAACAAGTCTGCCACCCCCGTTTTTCCTCGGACTGCCGCGAGAAGTCGAGATAGCGACGCGCTAATTGACGAAGGCGCGGAAACACGGTTGCGAATTTGTAATTAGAGGAACGCGCACCCCCTCAGCCGATACACTCGCCCGTTTCGTTTAAAAAGCGAGTGGAGTCCACCAACTAATTAGCGGTTGCGACGCCGAGCCTCGTTATCGCTTCTTCCCCTCGCGCGAGGGGTGGTACTCGCGATCACCCACCGAGCAGCCCTTAGCTCGCGACAGATTAAATTGCGAGCTTTGGCCCGGATCGATCGCCCGCGGCTCGCTCTCGCGCTTTTTACCTCCGAGGCTAGTCTGCTCGTCCAACTTGTCATGAGAATGTCGATATATTGTCGATGGTTCCACCCCTGAGCCCTCGCCACCTCAACCGACCGCCCCCCCCCTCCATTAAAGCCTCGCCAAGTTTATAATTAGAGCTTCGGGGGCCAGTCCAGGTTATAATTGCCTCGTCAAAGGCTACTCGTCTGAAAAGGGGGATTTCGAGAGGCTTCCTCTGCCCGTTTCGTCGTTCCTACGATGACCATATATATAACGTTCATCAAGCACAACCACTCACCCCCTCGAGCCCTTCGTTGCAAAAAAAAAATCCTCCAACCCTTCATATCGTGTGTCCCATTTTGCTCGTTTTACAGACAAGCCCGAGCCTTTAATAACGCATCTCGTTCGGATGATGATGACTTTCTCAAGAATTCCGGAATACGATGTTAATCGCGAGGGTGGAGCATCACCGAGAACATGACATGAGCTCGACGATTTTCGGTCGTTTATGCGAAAGAAACCTGGGGAAAACCACGAAAAATGCTTCCGAGTTTTTCCTCGTAAATTGTGCGTGCAGTGATAAAAAAGGGGATATAAGATTTTCTCTACTTCTGCTACATTTGCTGAATATGCTTCATGACCTAATTTTTCTTAAAATAAATCTTCCGTAATAAATAGAAAAAAAATGAAGAAACGTTACATAACGACGGATCGTTACTTATCATTAATAAATTACCGCGAAACAATGGCTATCCTTAATAAGCTCTTTTGTTTTAATTATGAACATACTTTTTAAATCATTACATAAATCTTGTTGATTAATTTTCCAGTACAAAAAATTAAAACATTTGTTATTTTAATGTTTAAAGTAGCTTGAATTTATTAAAATAGTAATATATCTTGTACATATTTATAATAATATGTCTTTATTCAAATGTATTTTTTGCTGTAATACTTATTTTTCAAAATAAGTCAAGACCTTACGGTAAATATTGTTTTCGATACACGAAAGATATTTATTTATACATCAATGATCAAATTACGAGAATATTATAATTCCCCCTTTAATCTCCCTTTTATCATCCCTGTAAATCTCTTTCAAACTTTTTCCCATTTTATATTGCGCAATCAAATCAGCGCATTATCATACAGGTTTTATCGCTGCGCACCACTGGCAGAGTTAATTAGCTTAAAAATATCCCATAAACTTATTTGCAATGTTTAAAGGGATTGCAAAATAAATTCTTGTTTAATGTAAATTTATACTAGAGCATCATTATAAGGGATAGGGCCAAGTTCTACTATCGCTCCGGTGCTTAAAATTAAACACGGCGCGTGCCATCAGACTCGCTCGTTCAAAATTTTTAATTATCATCTTGTTTATGATCGACGTCCTTGCTGCCTTGCCCCTGCCACTGGTGGCAATGGGCGCCGAGTAATTACCCCCCCCCTCCCTTCCCCCGCCGCCGTCGATCCACCACACCCCCTCCGTGCGAGTGTGTGGGTGGGTATAAATAGACGTTGCTCACGAGATAACGCGAGCACGGACTCCTCCTTCGAGTCGGCGGGCTTCTGTAGTTGACAAGGAGCCAATTAATGGAAATGCTTTCCCTCGCTCGACAGCCTCGTTCGTATAACTCCTGCACTTCCTCCGGAAAATAAAAAGAAAAAGAAAAAGAAAAGAAAAAAGAAGAAAAAAAAAAGAAAAAGAAAAAAAGTAAAAGTAATACCGCGGTGAAAAGTGCTCGCGACATGAATTTTATTCCCCCTAATCCCCTCGTTTCTCTCCAACCCTCTCGTTCCTTTCATCCGGACCGCGCTCGCTTCCTGGGCTTAACCGGACCGCTGGAGCAAAACTTAAATGGAAAATAAGCAAAAGCCACCGGTTTCCAAGGATAATTTGCCGGTGTGCTTCCGCTATCTTCGACATCGCCTTTCTTATGAGCGTATGCGCGAAATTATCGAATTGACATTTTTGTCAAGTGGAAATATTTGAACTGCGTGTTGTTTTATAAAATGTTAATACTTTTATTTCACTAAATAACATTGTGCATATGTGCTTATGACGTGTGTGTCTGTGTGCGTGTGTTTGAGCGTGCGTGCGTGCGTGTGTGTGTGTGTGTGTGTATGTATATGTATGTATATACATGCACAAGTACATTTGGGTTTGTGTGTGGGTATTTATATTTATGTTTTTACATAGATTAGGAAACAAGTAACAAAGTCTGTAAAAAAAAGGCACGAAATTAGCGTCTTTCCCTAGAGACGCGATGAAGTGCCGAGAGCATTGATCTGGATTCCGCACCTGCAGAGACCGTCGGCCAGTCGTTGGCCCAGGTCGACGTCAACGCACGAAAAGTTCCTGACCGCGCGCTCTATGAGGAAGAGCGAAGCGTGCTTCATGTGGTCCACCAGATTCGCGACGAAGCGACTCTTTTGCTCGGCGTCGAGCACGTTCCTCCAGAAGATGGTGGCCTGGCCGAAATCGTCCTCGTTAAAGGGTTCGTATCGGCAGACGTCGCTGTTCAAAGAGAAGACCGACTCCTTGGCCGACGTGTCCTCCACTGGACCACAGAAGCTGTTGGGGAAGTAGTTGGGCCCGGTGCCCTGATTGTTGATTGTCATCAGACCATCGCGCTGGTAATTCATCGAGAGGATCATCTGCGGATGAAGTTAGAGGTCCGATTAGTCAAACGTCAAAACCAAGTTGATTACGCTACGCGGGAAATGGGTCAAACAAGTTTTCGCGCTGAATCTAATATAAAGGTGCCATGAACTCTCTTGTCACGAATAGACACTGTATTAACTTGGGGCTGCCTATTAATTAGGTTGCACGTCAAGATACAAAATAATGTGCACAATATATTTGAATATTCAATGGTGTGGCGTATTTAGAAAATCGATTGCAAGTTCTTATCGTGAAGAATATGACATTCAAGAATTGTCGCTTTAAACTGACGCATTTGCTTGAATTTGAATACTCACATTATTCTGTTGGAAGTGAAATGCAAACTTTAAAATTTATTTTTTTATTGTAATCAGCTTTTATAAGTTTTATTAAAAATAATAAATATCCTTAGGCTTTAAAAAAAAAATGTAATAAAAGTACATAATAGGTTACATTTTCACTTTTATGATTGATATAAGTAGAATAAAATACATTTCATAAAATTTATACATTTTTTTAAGAAATATAAATGCTAAATAGCAACTAAAGATGAAATATAAAGGCTTGTGGATATAAATGTCTCATGCATTTATCACGAATAACAAAAACTTAAATACATACTTTTGCATTAAAAATTTACAAAGAAAACAACTCAATTTGTACGTAACTATTTATAATGAATAATCACTGCAAATATATTTTTAAATAGACATAAATGACAAAAAAAAATTTCTAACTATAAATAAACGCGCGACCAAATATATGTGAATGTTTATAAATAATTCATCATTCGTCGCAAAATAAAAAAAAAAGCATTTTTATACTCAAATATTTGAAGAAGATAAATCTGCAAAAGCAATTTTTCTTCAGAACCTTTTAAAAGAGAGACCGTGTTTTATAAAGGAAAATCAAAGTTTCTTATTAAGATTAATTCATATTTTATGCCTGAAAGCGGCTCTTCTTTACAAATGAATAATCGATGGATCCTGCAGTGTATAGATTATAAGTGGTTTCAGTTATCAGTGAGTGACATACCTTATAAGGGCAATTAACACGTAGTTGCAGGTGGTTTGGTCCTAGGCGATGCCTATGAGTGTCCCCGTAACTGAAGAGTCGACCCTGGAGCAGTTTGTCAGGACTGGGCTCGATTCCGGGTACCATGTGAGCAGGGTTGAATGCTGCCTGCTCGACGTCGGCAAAGTAGTTCTCGGGATTCTTGTTGAGAACTAATTTACCGACAGGTATTAACGGGAACTCGGAGTGCGGCCAAACCTGCACGAGTGTTTGTTCACAATTTGTAAAAGTTTTAACATAAATAATGATAAAAATGTGATATCAATTTTTTAAGAATTTCTTTCGCCTAGGCTCGATTGATCGATACATTTTCTTTTCATTGTGCAACGTTTCGATAGATGCCGAGCTATCTTCTTGAAGTTATTTACGTTGTATATTATAATGCATTGAAAAACAAAATTATAGTCGATTGATTTATTTTTTTTCAATAAAAATAATTAAACCAAAGAGGAAATATGAATTTGTAACAAAGTAAGCTTTTAGTTTTTCCCATCAACTGGATATGCAGTGGTGTCATCGAGTTTATAAATAAAAATTGGAAGATACATTATGATAAACCACACATGATTTTTCGCTTAGCGCTTTTGTAGTATAAAATAATTATATTATCCATTAGCAAATGGGTACTGCCCGACCTATCAATAATATCCATCTCCAGTTAAATATACACTTTTTACAAATTCTTTTTTTTTTCTACACTATTTGTTTACTGAAAGCTGTTCAACTCCCTCTATTAATTAATATCTTAACTGTGGCCATTAAAGAGAAACTACTAAGGTATTATTTATTTCAGCCAAGTGCCCTTATAAAGAACTTTATAATGATGCATACAATTATCGTTAAAAGAGAGTTGTATCAATCAGTAGAGCTACAATTGATAATAAATCCTAATAAAAGAATATTGCATGAAATATTATCGAATGAAATGGTTGGTGAAAAGGAGCGCTTATCGATCGATAATCCAGTTGGTGCCACTCACTTTTGTAATATCGAAGGGATTCCATCTAAAAGATTCGGCTTGATCAAATGTCATGACTTGTATATAAAAGGTCCAAGTTGGATACTCCTGTTTGGCGATGGCATTGTATAAATCACGAATTGCATAGTCCGGATCGCTCGAAGCCAGCTCCGCTGCTTTCTCGGCAAGGAGATTTTTAATGCCCTGGTCTGTCTGCAAGATCGATAAGATCGACGCAAATACATGAAAGTTAAATATTCGAGGAGTCAATAAGCCATAAGCCATAAGCCATAAGCCATACCTTATAATGGAATTTACAATAAACCGCATCGCCACAAGTGTTGACTAGTTTGAAAGTATGCGAGCCGTAGCCGTTCATGTGCCTGTAACCATCGGGGATGCCTCGGTCACTGAAGAGTATCATCAGTTGGTGGGTTATTTCTGGCCGCAAAGTAGCAAAATCCCAGAACATATCCGAATCCTATGATACGAAATGTAGGGTAATTATTTTAGACACCGTGGGATTTGCTCTGCATACTAATTGAACATTTAAGTAATGAATATTTGAAATACCTTCAGGTGTGTCACTGGATTCCTCTTTTGCGTATGAATAAAACTGGGGAAGAACAGTGGATCCTTGACAAAGAATACCGGGGTATTGTTTCCCACCAAGTCCCAAACACCCTCGTCTGTGTAAAACTTGACTGCGAATCCTCGCGGATCCCTGCGGATAAAATAAAAAATTAGGTATTGCGGTCGTATCCGTTAAGGATGTACGCCTAAGTGATTACAATTCAATTGCTATTGTTTGATTGTTTTTTTTCTTTTTCTTTTTTTAATATTAAATTAAATAAGCTCGTGGATAAATGGAACAAATGCTCATTAGAATGAAAAATAACAAATTAACTTACCTCACAGTATCAGGAGAGCCACTTTCTCCGGCAACTGTAGAAAAACGTACAAATATTGGTGTTTTTTGGCCGATCTTTGAAAACACCTTGGCCTTTGTATACTGTGTGATGTCATGTGTAACTTCAAAGTAACCAAAAGCACCTAAAAAAATGTAATTAAACGTTTCAAACCTCCATTTATATTATTAGCTATAGCCGTTTTAAAATTTAACTCTATTGATTATAATACTAAAAAAAATATTACCAAAGACAAGCAATCAATTTGTTATTGAAAACTTAATTATAATAAATAAAAATTATTTGCATTTACCAGCTCCTTTGGCGTGCACTACTCTTTCCGGAATTCTCTCCCTATCAAAATGTGACATCTCATCAATAAGCACATGATCTTGTAAAAGAATTGGCCCTCGTGGTCCAACAGTCTGGCTGGCCAATTTGTTACCAATTGGTGCTCCATTTCCGGTCAGAAGTGTCGTAGTTCCTCCCTAAAATATATTATTATGTCTTAAAATCTTAGTATAGGCTTAATCTATTAAGATTCTTTGAATATAATCAATTGGAAAATTGGATAATTTTATAAAAGTTATCTGTTTTCTAGAAAACAAAATTTTTTAAAATGTACAAAATATATAATAATAATAATAACATAATTTAATGTATAAATCATCATAATATATGACGCAATTAATTTAAACTTTTATGCTTTGTAATTCAATATATAATGTTAAAATATCTTTTATAGTTATTTTATAATAAGAGTTGTGATTGAAAATATAGTGTTTTTAAAATCATTATGTATAAAAAATCATTTTTCGCTTACACGAATACATAAGGTAAATATGTTTTATATTTAAAAATCTTTCAAATGTATATGTGCAATGTCTAATAATGTGCAAGGATGTGTAAATTTGCAAAATTGAAATGCACATGTCTACGCATTAATATGAATATAATAATGGAATGGCGCATTTGTTCAGGAGAGAATTGCAGTGACAACTTGTGTTGATAAATCCACTCTTGCTCGTATAACATTGTTATACTATAATTTAATAATAATTTCATTACAATAATAATTTAAATATAATATTATAAAATCAATGTCTAATTAGCGGGTGAATTTCTTTTTTTATATTGTATTTAATACTTATTTATTGCATATTATTAGAAATTTAAACATTGCAAAATCGATGAATAATTTTTTGCGATATATTATCAACATGATTTAGTACTTAAACGTGACAAATAGTACACAAACAACTTATATGTAACTAATGACTCAGTAATACCATTTAATTATTACAAATTGAAAGGAATTCTAATAATTCTTCGTCAAATGTTTTTAATTGTACACTTTAATTATACTAAGAATATCATACTATAAATTATAATTAAAGCATAGATTAGTATCATATTTTATAAAAAATTATAAAGCAGTATATTTTTGTGAAATAAAAAACAAAAATAATCAAAATAAATTAAATAATCTTAAATGTTCTTTTAAATAATTCAGTAATTTAATGATAATATTAATAACAATAAACATATAATTATTGCAATTATAATGTAATTTATTGTACTTTATAAATGTAAACTTTTATTTATTTTAAATATTAGATTAAAGATACATTTTTTTCATTTTGCGAAATAATATTTTTAATAAAATATAAATATGAATATTTGCTACAAAAATTATAATTTTATATTTTGGCAATTTTAAATTGGTAATACATTTTTTCTATTTGTAATCTCAAGTATTTACGAAAACTTGAAGATTTCTTTAATCTCCTTTTGTAACAAATATATCAGTCTTTTCTTTAAAAAATGTATTTGTGATAATTAATTCTTTGTAATCGTTTATTTAAAAATAATAATAAATATCATTATTTATCGCAAATGTTGCAACATTTTTAGCTGAATTAATTGTGCATTCATTATAAAAATCTACAGTCGCATTTAAAATAAAATAATTGCAAAGAGAATTAAAAATTTAGACATAAATATATATATATATATATATATATATATTAATCAATTTTTAACAATTTTAATTTTTTTTTTAGCATTAAAATATGAATTATGATAATTATTAATTTTTATAATTAAGTAGTACATTTTTAATATATTCTTGAGTATTCTTATTATATTTATTAATAAAATTACTGCAGATAAATTAGTTGTTATAAGTCTTTATTAATGCTATTGAATTGTGGAAAGGGTTCAAGACAGTTTTAAAGGTGTTAAATATTTAGTAAATTTTTAAAACTACAATAAATTATTACTAACGAAAACACAACCAGTTATATTAATATTATATTTAGTGTTTTTACATGTTTACAATAAATAAAATAAAAAAGTATTTTAGCACAATCTTGCATTTAATTTTGGTACTAATTTTGTAAAAGATCCTCGATTTATGAATGATATGAAGAAAAATGTTGTACATCACCGACTTCTTGTAACAATAAAACTACCATTTAACTTAAGTAAATCATGGTTACTATTAAAAAATTGTATCCTTTTGCAAGTGAATTTGTGAATAAACGCAAGACAAAATAGACAATGAAAATAGATTGAATGGAGGGAAGTTGATTTGCTGTAAAGGTAATTGTATTAAATAAAAAACACACAATTCGTCTGTGAATTACAGAAAAAGTAACTCTTTTAAATAATTATCTCTGAAGAAATAAAAAAAAAAAAAAAAAAAAAAAAAAAAAAAAAAAAAAAAAAAAAAAGAAAAAGAAAAAGAAAAAGAAAAAACGGTATTGCTCATTTTCTTTCTCGCTTTGACTTGATGCCACTCTAAAGTATAGATAAAATTGTGACATTATCGGAACATGTGACTTTAACCCCGCAGGTGTCAAAGGGGGTGTCACATCCTCGGACACATTCGTCGTACGCGCTCAAGCAGTGCAAGTGCACATTGTTTCTTCAATTTCTCGGAGGTGCTCTTATCATTATCTTAACATTAGCTTATCGATTTTGCATAATAAAACTAATGATAAGCTAATCTAATGGAATCATACCTTTTTGTTGCAATAGGCTAGTAGAAGCCATCGAAGGTCTGCAACTCCTCTGACGCATCGCCACGACCTAGAGCCCCGCGAAACAATAGGCACATTTGCAAACAAGGCGATGGACAACTTTTAATTGAAGCTTTGTCCCAAACAGAAACAAAGAAATAACCGTTAAACATTGAAGCAAGCATATTGATATTCATTAATTTCGTGCCAAGACATTATTAATTTGAGCCTTTGTCTTCACATTTTAATATTACATTAAATTGAAGAAATAAATTGCTAGAGAAAAGTATACGTTTGGCTTGAAGCGAAAGTTAATTTCAAGAATGTGCCTCTCGATAAAACTCATGCCAAATTGGATAAAAGAATAAAATAATGAGCCTAATTCTTTCGTCACGTACTAATATTTGAGTTTCTTCTTCCAAAGTAATATTATAATTAGATTATTAAAGTTATGGATCACTGAAAGCATCGTAATGTTTTTCCAATTAATGCTCGTAATAAACCAACTCTAGAATTACATCGACGTCTTCATCTCATATCAAGAAAATATATTTCGAACCTCATGAGAATGTGTCATCTTATTCCCTGAGGATACGATTTTGACTTCGTCTCAAATATCAATCGAACTGTCGATTACTTTAGGAAAGTCAGCCCTAATCCAATTGCACTGTCCAAGGCATCCAATCATACAACAATAATTCGAGACGAATTTCGACAAACTACTGCTTTCAAAGTCATTTTAGAATTCGCAAAATATATCTTTATTATTTTTTAAATAAATAATATTCTTTTCAAGTTATAATAAAAATAAATCAATATCCTGTCTTCAACGAATCCAAACGCTTCATGATTCCTCAACAACAATAGAACAAGAATACATTTTAAAATATCATAACAAACAACCACAATTTATTGAAATATCATAAAATTTTAGATTTAAAAATCTAGCTTCATCTGAATATCAAATTCAAATTTAGTGAAAAAATAATATTGTACTATTATAAAAATTTAATAAGAACACATTATAACAAATAGTAAACACTAGAACTATATAATTTTCTTCCAATATTTTGTCCAACAAATTTAGTAATTTTGTTTTTAATTTAATAATTATTCAGTATTTACTTTAACTTTTTCATTATATTATATAGTGATTATAGCTTTGTATATATTTTCTGATTGTAAATACTTCGACTTCGAATATCGTAAACAATAAGATTTTAAAATTATAATATCAAATTCTACAGTTTCATCAAGAACCAAATGTTTTCTTTCAATACATTCATGCAATATGCATATATCTGCTTTACATATATAAGTTTTTCAATTTAAATCAAACAGTAATCATTTTTTTATTCTCAATTTTATAAGATATTTTAAATTAAATATATTATTAATTTTTTCGACAAAAAATCTCTTTAATTGTATTCTATTATTTTATAATGATTTAAATTTAAAATGTTGAATGTGGGTTGAAAAAATCATGAAAAATATATTTAAAAAAATGTAAACTAATACAACTCTCATATTATCTCATCCAATGTATGAAAATAAGCTAATGATAATATTACTGATAAATTATTTTGATACATATTTTTCTTTATAAGTAGATTAAAGAAAAATTGTATTATGTTTTGCATTTCAAGATAATTAAGTAAAACATACAATGCTGTAAATATTATTTTGTGTACAGTCTTTATGAGAGTCTTTGTAAAATTTTTTAAAAATATTTTAAAGTGCATTTATTTAAACATGTATATTTTTTAAATATATTTGCAATTTTTAAGAATAATATAATTACAAAAATATATATTAACTAGATTACATTTAAACAATAAACATTATTCAATGTATCATATTTAAACTTATTTGCTCAAATACATGCTTTGAGCCTTACAATTTTCATTATACTACTTCATTAAAAAACTTTTATAATTAATTTAAAATTATTTTTTCTGATCAATAGTACTATTTATATTTATCATATTTTTTTATAAAAACATATGTTACGTTGAAATCATTATTATTTAATTTCTTATTAAATTAAAGATATTATTTCATAAAGATTTTAAATAATAAATATTTTTTTTCATTAGTTATGTTGTAAATCGAAAAATCATTAAACAAAAACACCATCAATAAGAGGTTTACCTACCTTACCGGGCGTATAGCGAAAATTACTTTAAAACTTACAAAAAAAAAAAATTTAGCAAATATTTTTAATTTTCAATACCTATTAAATTACCCTTTATTTACTTTTCTACAAACTTTCATTTAAAACTACTGATCTAAAATTAAAATATGCGCTGAGTCCAGGAGCTACTAAAAAAAGTTGTAAAATGAGTGCACCTATAAAGGTGGGTAACATACTCGTGAGATAAAAAAATTATTTGATGTTAAACCAACTTTAATTCTGAGTGTCATTCATTAATATTCAGGATATTTTAAAATATTGAAAATTAATAAAATATTTTTAAAAAACATTCAATTTTAGAAAAAGTGCCATTATTTACATGTCAAATTCATGTTTTCACGAATATCAAAAAATTCTGTGTGAATGTAAAAAAGTTTTCTTAACATTTTCATAAGATTTTGAATCAATCAAATAATTAATCTTTATACTAGAGTTGTAGAGATTTTAAAAAATGTATTAAAAACAAAAATGTATTAGACTATTTTTTTTATTTTTTTTTTAAAGAAGATTTGTGCATCATAATCTTATAAAATCATCATCAGTATTATTATTATTATTATTATTATTATTATTATTATTATTATTATTTATTTATTACCATGCTATAATTTCATAAATATTTATAATATAATTAATATATAAGAATATTGTTGCTTAAATAATATATTACCAAAATATAAAAACAAATTGATTTTTGAACTTTATAAACTAGGCAAGCTCCTTAAATGTATTCATTAGTATAATGTCTTTATAATTAATTTTTATGTATGTTATACATTATTTATATAATGTACTAAATTTTTCTGCGATACATTTATGATAAGTATAATCATAAAACACATGGTATAATTAAGTGTACATGTTAGTAAAATCTCCTCTTGTATAATATCAATTATATTATAATATCAATTAAAAAAATCAAAATATATTTACATTTAATATTTCGTTACCTTATTGAATTTTTTCTCTTTCTAATTAATTCAAAAATACTTTTAATATATATATTTTACTAAATTGAATAATTAATATTTATTATTAAAAAAAAATATTAATTTGTTAATACAAAAATTCTGTTGACAAATTTTTAGAAAAATATTTTGTATACTTAGTCAAACTCGATATTTAATAACTTTAACTGATAAAATTTATATAAGAAGTTATAAATATTATATCTTAAAGTATCTATATCATAAAACTTGCTTTTTTTATATACAAGACATTAAATTTCATTTTTATATTTGTATTAATTTTTTATTAATTAAATTTATAATTTAATACATAATTCAAATAAAGGAATTACGAAACCAAATAAGTTATCTTTGCATGCGAAATAGCTTTGGCATATTCAATTAGGGGTTATAAATAATTTGAATAGAATTTTATACAATGAAGTTTATTTTAAAGTGTTTCTGGTTTTATGTGAAAAGAAAAATATTATAAAATGTATCGCTTTAATATACCAGTAAATTAATACTTTTTTATTCGGTTTATCTTATTTTTAAATATACAATTCATTCATAAAATTGAACAATAAAAATATATATAAATTATAATACGTTATAATATGTAAATATATATACATAAAAAATTCATAAATATTTATAAATATACTTTGGTAAATACATGTAATTAACGCATCAAGATTTAATTTTTATTAAATGAAGCATAGTTAAATTAAATAGCTACATTTTACGAACATATGAATTAAGTTGTAATTATACACATATAATTTTATATAAATTTGTTATATTTAAAAATATTATAATGATTTATTAATATTTATGATTGGATTTTTAGTAATTTAGAGTAAATGTTAAAAAAAAAAATATATTTTTTAAAAAAAATTTTTTCTATTTGTATTAATAAGTTTTACTAACTATACTTATGTACTTATATTCACAGATTTTTATATTTATTAATTTATACAATTAATTATTGCTTTCAAAACATAAAGGAATCGCTATACTAATAAAAATTAATTATTTATTTGTATTAGATTTTTTTATTTATAAATTACATTGAAAAGCAATTTGTATCTTGAATGTTCTCATTTAATCAAAATTCAATTATTTTATTATGATGACGTTTTAAAAATATATTTCAAATATGTATTTATTTAAAGAAAAAAAAAAATTAATTACTTCACAGAATCATTTCGTATAAAACTAATGAAGTTAATTGAAATAAATTATTATAGCTTAATAAATATTTTTATGAATAAAATTTCATTTATAACAATAAAATTGCGATAAAATGTTTTTTTTTATTTTTACTGAGAATTAAAGATATTTTAGCATAATCCATGAAATTTATTTACTTTGTAGATACTTTTGTACATGTATATGTATATTAATATTACAATATGCAATGTGAATATATATAATATTACAATGCGATGCTTTGAACTGATAAATTTAAAAAGTTTATATAATCATTGAACTAAAAATCAATTTTTGTTTCTAATATTAATACATGGAAAATGAAATATCTCTAGAAATGCACGTAAAATAATTTTTATAAATATGTAAAACAAGATAAATCATTGTTCAATAATTTACATTATTATTAAAATAAAGTAATTTAAATTTAGGGAATAATATTTATTTTAATTATACTTAACAAAATGGAATCGTTACTTTTGTTTATGTAATTATTTAATGTAAATAAAAAAAAATAAATAATATAAATGCAAAGAAAATACGTATTACTGATAAATAAAGAATTAAAAAAGTATACAACTCTGAGTTCGTATCTATTATTTGATTAAACTTCATTTAATTTTTTTCTGAATTTAACAAATACTAATTTTGTAAAAATAATTATGAAATATTCAAATCATGTAACTTGTGATGTTTTAATTGTAATAAGACTATACTAAAAAATAGGGCTCTAAAACAGTTTTTTAGTCTGTAATCAAAATGAATTACGTATGAGTAATAATTTGTATTAATTTAATTAATAAAGTAGAATTTATTGATTAAAATTTTTTGTAGAAAAATATATAAAGTAGTTAAGATTTTTACTAAAGAAAAACGAATATCTATAGTAAATTAGTATAAAACACGTGTCATTTTTTAAATACGTATTATTTTTAATATAATAATTACCAATTAAGAAGACAATATTTTATGATGTAATTAAAGACTATTTCTTCAATTTATAAAAAGTTTAGTTCTAACAAAACTGACATTTAAAAAAAAATTTATACATGATATAAAATTTAACCTAAAAAGAATATTTTCATAAGTATGGGAACATTTAGCTATTTCTACATTGTAATAAAAAATTATGTAAGAGTGAGGTATGATCGATAACATATTGATACAAAGCTTGTTGTTCTTATAAAGTTTTAGTTAAAATTTGGTTTATAAATTAAATATAATTAGTATCATGTTTTTTTTTTTATAAATAATATAATTAATTTGCAGATGTTTCAATTTTTATACATACATTTGATAGTAGTATAAATGTATTTAAGTTGTTTTAAGCTCCAAAAAGTATAATAACTATTTAATATAACTATCATGCAACTAATAGTCCCATAATATTTAAAAATACTTTTTATTTTGTGTAGATTTGCATAACCATGATTAAGAAAAATATACATGAAACACATTATTTAATAATCCAGAAATTATAAGGCAAAAAATTAGGAAGTATTAAAAAAAAAATTATTTTATGCTCTTAATTATGGCCAAAAAAATTAAAGATTATATGAGAAGCAAATGGATAAGTCATTTGCGATAAGATTACATTGGGGAAAAGTTTGACCGACACCAACGTATGAATTTACGTGTCAAAACAATATTATAATAATAAATAATTTTCGTGTGTGTACAATATGATGAAGTCCATAATTCAACCAGGAATTAATTCAAGTGAAGTTCATGTGAAAATTCTTGAGAATTAAAAAGTTTGAATGGAATAAATGGGAAAGTGTTTGTACACACAAAAACACGCACACGCACAAAATGCGATTAAAGAGATTGTACGCGAAATGGTTTACGGAGCCGGTGTTGTGCAGGCGTTGCGCTGCCCAACCAACCCATCAAACAACCAACCCATCAAACAACCAACCAAACATACAACCCAAACCTCAATGAAAAGCACTCGAAGGGTCCACGGAAAATTGGAATTCGCAAAGGCAATTAGCTTTGGCCGCAGCGGTCGTTCCCGAACGCCGATCTGTGCGAAAATCTGTCGCCTCGGAAATATCGGCATCGGCGCATCGGCGACTCGACTAACTAACCTTCACGCTCTCCTTGTATTTCTTGAGCTGCTCGGCGGCCGGGTCTCGGTTCATTTTTGCGGGGGCAGCAGCTCCTCTTCGGCAGTTGGACGAGAAATTAAGGCACGAGCCGACCTTGACAAACCTCACGGAAATAGAATAGCGATTTATCCTTTTGATATAAATCGGTGCGCCGCTCGAGTGCCACTGATGATTTACACAATGCGTATAGCACTTTTCATTGGAGTGGAATAGCTGCCAGCGGTGGTGGGGTGCGGTGTAGACCTCGCCTCTTACTCGGGCCGAGGCGCGCCAGCTCGACTGACTCGCCAGCCGACGAACCCTCCCCAGGACCGATACACCCTTGCACCCCTGAAGTATCTCTCTCGTCAAAAATCTCGACATGGCTCTTTAGGATATCCTAGGATATCCCCCCCATGTTAAAAATTTCCCGTTCCACTTCCGCACTCTTTTTAATAGAAATCTCCGTGTGCATCCCAATCAAATGCAAAAGCTCTCTAATTGAACATTTTTAAAAGCTAAACACCTGACTGGTGATTAGTTAATGGCTATTATTGATAAAACATTTAAAACCAAACAATTAAAACTATATCGAATCTATTTAATATCAGGATATCGCTACTCGGTGTAGATAGCCACCGATGCAAGATAGCACCGAAAAAGAAAATTGATCACACTTGACTTGCTATGTCAACAAAACTTAATGTTATGGTTGCTATGGTGATAAAGCTTGGTTTCATTGTACACACGCATTTAATTATTACTATTATTATTTCATATAAACATTGTTAATACCTATTATAAAAAATAAAAAAAATAAAAAAAATAAATACAATTAAAAGTTAATTTCTATTTAACAAATGAATTCTAACCAAGCATTCTTTATTAGAGAAATCATATCTGTTACAAATTTGGTTTAAAAATATTTTTATTAAGGCATGCTTTTCAACTTTGTATTCTTTTCTTTTATTATTTTATGGTCATGATTTGTTCAAACCAGGTACATAATAATTCTATATTCAAACATAAAAAACAAATATTTAATTTATATAATTTAAAGAGTTGCCAAAATTGATAAATCTTTATCGTACAAACGATTCGGTTTTGTTACAAGATTATTTTTTTGCATTGGATTCTTTATCTTTGGTAAGAGATTCAAAAATATTTCTTCAATAGAAAAAGTATAAAGTCTTTCAACTTCTTACCCATTTCTTTTGAAAAAATCTACACAACATAACAAATATCTTCCACTATCATCAACATTGCATATTTACAAAATCCAAGTAATATTTACTACAAATTTTTTTTTTTTTTTTTTCCTTTCTTTTTTTTCGTTAATTTAACGCCAAAGTTATTCATCAATAGAAATTATTAGTGATTTCGTTGAATAAATATAAAAAAAATTTCCCTATAATGTATATTTTTCAATGATCTAATCTATTATTAAAGTAGTCCTCAAGCAAATGGTGACTTAATGCATGTATTAAATATGAATTATTAATGATCCTTACATGTCTATACATTGTATTGGTGAAATATAAATAAATTACTGCCAAAAATTGTTCACGCAATTTATGTGGCTATTAATAGCAATGCGTAAACATACGAAATATAATATGTTAATATGAAATACAATATTTCATAAAAATTATTTCTAGCATTTGTACTCCTCATAAGTCTCTCACTTTAATATATAAACTTTTAAAATATTTATTATTAGTCGACATGTGCCGACGTACATTAGTGAAGGAGATACAAATGAAAATAATAATTGTTGTTGTTATAGGACAGCAAATTAATTAATTACATCGTTTAAAAAATTATCGAATCGACAACAATGCGATCGTTGATGAAAATATATTATTAGTATTAAAATTCTTTTTGAAGCACAAGCCTCCTTAAATTTGGCAATTCAATTAGTCACTAAGTAGATTTGTTCCTTTTTCCAAATGAACGCGACCATTTCAATACCAAGAGGTCATTGTTAAAAGTCTAAGATAGGCCAGGCATCCCATGACGTGTCCTTCTAACAAGACTAGGCATTTGTCACTGGCAATGGACATTGCACTTGCCACACAATTAAATGACTTTGTTCACCTTGTTCCTCGGTGTTCGACACCACTATCGCGGATGTTCGGTCGATTCCTTCCTCAGTTTCTTCACCGTCACCTAAAACAGTTTTATTCTATTTATACAATTATCATTACAAATTCCTAGACTAGAAGTTTGAAATTAGTAGTTTTATAAACATTGTAGTCCGTTCTAAATACTGAAAGATAGTTTTTCTTTTTTTAATTATCCTTGGTAATGTAATTCAGATGCAAAATATAGTCTAAATACCATAGTATCTTTTTCACAATCCAACCCCCAGAGAGCATAGAAAATGAAAGAAACAATTTCCATTTTCCAATAAGAATTAAAAGTTTATATACATGCATACATACATACATACATACATACATACATACATACATACATACATACATATATATATATATATATATGTACATGTATATGTACATGTATATGTGCAATTTTAATTGAAAACTTATCAAAGATTGTATTATACAGAATAAGTTTAGTCAAGGTTAGTCGAGTATTCACATTGCACCATATTAATAATATAACAGCTAAGTTTATGAGCCCAAGCCTTACTGGTAAATAAGCAAATATTCAGTTAGTTATAGCCATGCCCATTCATTGTTTGAAGAGTCAAAGACTAATATTACCATTAATAAAAGTAATATTAGCTACTTTGTAGAAATTATGAGTTAATTTTTTTTTTTTTTTTTTTCAAGATAATCGTTGTGATTAATACAGTTAGTCTAAAAAACATTGATTAATAATATATTTGTAAGGGATCCTTAGTAAATAATCGAATGCTCGAACTAAAAACTTGGAGGAGGCTCATGTGCATCCCGGTACTCTCTGGGGGCATACCTGACTAATTGCCATACAATTAGATGTGTTGCCACGTCACTTTCATCCTCAGCTTCATCTGCTGAAATTACAAGTAAATCAGACGAATTTTAAATCATCTGTTTCTTATAATAATTTTTATGACAATTTAAGACCAATTAATATAAGGCTTATTAATCTAATTTATGTAATATATATTTAATAGGCTTAAGAAACATCAGAGAGTGGTATTACGGAAACATCGATGATTTTATGTACAAACTTTTAATACAAATTTTATAAATTGTTTTTTGCATTGCTACATTTATTATTAAAATGAATTCTTATCCTAAAATATTTAAATAAAAAAATTTTTTCGAGTCCTTTTTCGTTTTATTATTTATTTATTTAAACAAATGTTTTTTGTAAATATATATATTATGGAATTCAATTATTTTTAACAAGCATTATTTCATTCATGATTTAAAAGAAACATTAACTTAATGTTTTTTTTTTTTACTTTTCTTTATAAATAATTTAAAAATTTTAGTTTTTCAATAAAAATCTAAAAATCATTTATAAATCATGCATAGTTCTATATTTACATTATATGTGTACACTTATACTAAAATCTCAAATACTGTGCTACAAACTAAATATAATTACTTAATTCTATTTAAAATATAAGAAAAATTCTTTTGCACAATTAGAAATTATTAATTGGGTTTATGTAACAATTATTTAAGATAAATTTGTGCAATAATTTATTTGACTAGTTACTCAGCTAACTGTACTTTAGTACTATTATTATATTGCACAACTTAATGTAAAAATACTTTTATTGCAACAAACTTATTAAAATAATATTAGATTACAATTAAATTAAATTTTTTTCATTTTTAATCATATTAGGAATAAATATAAGTATGCAAATCTTATAAGAAACATATAATATTTTTTTTTTATTTTTAACCATGTGTTTATTAGAATTGAAATTTTTTATATGTAACCAATAATCCTGTATTCTTTAACTTTGTTATTTATTATTAAAACTAATTTTTGTTTGAACAAGGAATTAAAATATGTCTATTTATGTAGCAGTATAGTTCATTAAAATATGGAAATCACTTAATATTCATCTTTGTACAAGAATTAGTAATTAAATATAAATATAATATTTGAAGGTAATTTAAATACAAATTATTTTTTAAATCATCATTATGAATACTAATAGTAATATGCATAGTAAAAACTTTTGCAGGTAAGAGAATCAAATTTATAAATTCTTTAACAATGTATATTTTATAATCTAAAAAATAATATTATTTTCGTTTCAAAACAATAATGCTTTTACATAGAAATTATTTGATAAAATTTACCACTTAAGTCTAACAAATATTTAGAAACATGTGAAATTTATTTATAAAATTTAGTTTTTGATATTTATCTATATTACATTTAAGAATAAGAAAATATATATTAAAATATTTACTATAAAGTTATATATATTCATAAATTTTATTTTTAATAACAAAATTTAATTATAAATATAATTTTTTTTTTCTATATAACAAAGAATATATATTTTTTCATTGATATAAACAAAAACTGCGTTGCCTAAGAAAAGTCGTAACATTGATTACTATAAAAATAATACAACAAAAAATTAAAATTTATATCATATTTTTTAATATTATAAGCAATCATGATATTCTAATATATTTAATTTTTAAATGTTACAATTATTTATCTGAATCTAATAATTAACTACATGAATTAAAATACTAGTTTTTTTTAAAATTGAATAAATAAAAGTTCAATTTGAGTAATTTTTTTCAAAAAAATTCTTTATTTACTTTTTTACACTAACATGAGTGACGTAGTAAATATTTTTAAATTTTGAGCTAAAATAATATTTTTCGAACTGATAAATTAGTATTGTTGTTCTATTTTATTTTTTTATAAATTAAATTTTATTAATTTCAATTTTATTTGAACTTATTAAATACTAAAAACTTGTTTATGCACAAACATAATTAACAAGGTAAGTTTGAATAAAAATTTATTGCTAATACTTGTGTTGGAAAACTAAACGAAAAAAAATATGTTTATATTAAATAATAAATATAAAAAATGCGTCCTTAATTTTGCCAATGTATCATTAAAATATCAATTTTTAATAAATTTGAAAAAATTATATTTTTTAACTAATTAATTTTATTTTATTAATAATCAAGATATCTGAGCTAATAAATGTAAGCATATAATATTTTTAATCAAATATGTAGTCTTTGTACTTGTCAGGAAGGTATTATGTACCTATTAGCGTCGATTAAATTTAAATTGCGTACTTACCAACTCGGAAATCAATATAACCTTCACCTCCAGATAAAACAAGCATAGCCGGTTGCGAATTGTCCGAAGCTGCGCTTTGACCACCGTGACCTACAATAAACATATTGACATTAAAATTAAAATTAATATTACTTTGTATTGTACTTTTTGAAATCTTTTTTTAACTTTGACAAGTCATTAAAAATATCAACAGCTGATTTATACCTGGCACGGCAACAAACATCTTCACTGCTTCTCTGTGGCCATGAAAACTAAGTTGTGCATGAGCCATACTGCAATATGGAATAAAACTACCAGGTGTTATGCCATGATCAGACGCGAAAACTCGGACGCCAACTCCTGGAGCATCGCCTTTCCCGCTACCCGGTTGAACACGTGACACAGCCATCGAACCTCCTGCACCTGTGGTCAATACATTTGATTTTCTTATAAAATACTCGATAAAATCGATGCGTGATAATTTTAATTGATTAATGTATTACTTTCAGACAGGGGAACAGAAATGATCACACCATTCCCTGTACCGATCCAAAGTCTATTAGAGGAAATCAGCAACGCTGTAATTCGTACAAATGAAAAACCAAGTTTTCCGATGCCTAACATTTTACTAACATAAGGCTCAATATCAACATCTTGTAGATGTTGATATGTATGAGCATGATACAGTCTTAAAGTTGAATCTAATCGAATGCTAACCCAAACTCCTTCACCAAGCCAAGCTAGTTGTCTGGCCTGGGATTCTCGACGTGGATGCGCATCAACTGTACACTGGAATTTAAGCATTTGTAATTTCACATTTTCCCGATGCTTAATTCCATTAATTTACAATATAATTTTTCATTGAAATAAATTACCTCGAGTGTTAACGAAATAGGATCGATAACGTGAATTTTATTGCGATAACCACACCACACTGTCTTACCCAAAACCACAGCCATACATCTTATAGAATGTTGTGGACTTCCCAATGTCATAATGTGATATTGCGAAAGATCCCACTGTCCATCAACTCCTCTCCTAAACACCGCCACTGTACCATCTGCTAAAGCAACCAATACGCGACCTTGAATATGTCTACGAAGAACAGAAAATTTTATTTAAGAATCAATATTGGTATATGTAATATAGAAATATTAGATTTTTCATCAATGCGTACTTACACAATCGCAAGAGCTGCATCTTGTAATTTTATTGTATGCAAACATACTGACCAGTTGGCTACAGCTGAATGAACAAAAACGGATCCATCTTGAGCTCCGAGCCACATTGTTGGTTGAATAGACGACATTTTTTCTACAGGACTTCCACTTTCTTTATCTGATATTTCATCGTCATTGCTTATACTTGTATGCGAAGAATTGTATTCAGCATTTTTTACAAAACGAATTTTTCCTAAATTCTCTGTATCGACATTAGCTTCTACATTTACTGTTTCAACAGCTGAATTGGGATCGGAAACAATGTCACACATTTGATTTGATTTTTCCTCTGGTGATACATCACTTGATTTAGATGCTTCTACAATTTTTGGTTCCAGAATATCCGGTTGATTATCGTCCGAAAGGGCAATCTCTGCTTGATTATCAATATCTTTATTAGCTTGTAAGTTGTCATTACTGTCTTTTGAAAATTGAACGTAATCACTTTCCTTAGCACCAGGCACACTCGCAATACACAATAAATGACTTTGACAAACATTAAAAACTTGAAGTATATCCGCTGGATTATTAGCATCTATCACAGTTACTTTTGACATTTTCTGTGTGGACGTGCATATCCAAACGAGTGAACTCAATTGTTGCTCTAATCTCTCGGCATCCAATCTTCTCTTCTCGCTCTCTTGCAGTTCCTTGTCCAAATGTTCGACGGCATCTTCTGGTTCAGCTTTGTTGTCGGTGTTTGTTTCCCTGGCCTCCGCTGCATAGAAAACACTTCCCCCGACCATGGATCCTCCATCTCGAGTTTTACCTCCGCTTAAATTAACACCAGCCCCGCACCAAATCTGCATTTAAATCATGTTACGATTATTATTATTATTATTATTATTATTATCATCATCTCAAGATAAGTTTTTATCGTTGTCGTTATGGCTTTGCATAAGATATAAATTCTCAATAGAATGCCAATGTAAAGTTATATATTGGCTGTATAAATTTAATATTATCGACTGCTTTTGCAATAATTTGGAAATTATGTACAAGCCAGAGCACATAGATTTTGAGTTTTTGTTAATAAAATAGCTTGAACATTGTTGAGCCTCATAAAAATAGACAAGTTCTTTATAATTCAGATTCAGGAAAGAAATAGTTTACCCTCATTCCAGGTTCAGTTTCCTGAAGAGGTCTGCAATAGACGGGTACTGGAACTGGTTGGCGAGTCGGAGCAATTGGTTTGCCGGGCAAACTCCAGCCATAAGCCTGCAATCGACCATCTTCTTTTCGAACGTGGGCTCGCACTTGGCGGTACTGTTCTCTTCGTTCGTTTGCACGTCTTGCCACTAATTTCTCGGATGATCTGTAAACAATTATTGTAACGAACCATATTTTGGTAATATTTTTCGATGTAACAATGGATATATATGCTACAAAAATTACAAATATTTATTATTCATAGGATGTAATAAATACAAATACAAAGGATAATAAATAAACGCTAAACTTGTTTAATGATAGTCAGCAAGTACTTATATTTTAATGCGTGCTCAATGGTTACAAGAAGTAGAGAAATACGATACTACATTATTACCTGGTGCTTAAATAATTTAGAGTGAAAAGCTGGTTTTTCTTGAGTGCATTGCAGGCGGGAAATAAAGTGCGGACCCACAGTAAATATACCAAAGCAATATATACCAATTATTTATTAAAAATTCGATTTCAAATGTAAATTATAATTCTTTATATTCTACAAAGAAGTGCATTCTAAGTTCTAAAATTTTCAACCAAATGTTTTTATAATTAAGTATTCAATTACTTAATTAAAATTTTAATTAGTAGTTACAGCATTATATTTTTTGATATTTCTTAAATAAATAACAACAACATGTATAACACTTTTAGTTTTTCCTTGCATACATATAAAATTAAAATTTTTAAGAATTTAAATATACACAATATATACAAATACATAATAAATCTACAGTATGACTTATAACGAAGCCATGCAACATATTTATAAAATACATAACAAGACGAACAACAAAATAAAATTCTGTTTCTCTATAAATAAATTCATTAAATAAATATAACATGTGTGTATATATATATATATATATATAAAATTAAGCAAAAAAAATTTGCCTAAAAAAAATAAATATATAAGTAAGACTAAATTATCTATTTCTCACATAGTATCTCCTTGGTCAAGGAAATCATGTCGACTTTTAAGCGCTCGCCTACGCAATACATCCAGAGGTGCTGCAGGAACTACTTGATTAGCAGGAGCACTATATCGGATGTGTGGTCCACGAACAAGAGGTCCTCGATCTGCTGGTCCCGTAAAGAGACTACTAAAACTAATTACAAAAAAAAATTTATTTCTTAATTTCTGGATTAAAATAAAGTGCATAAAAGTGAAATTTAAAGTTACAATTTCCAAAAAGTTTGTTTTCCACCAGATATACTAGATGGATCTGTTTTACTTGCACGTATCATTTCTGTCCATCTAACAGCTTCTTGTAACTCCATAAATCTCTCTTTATATTGATTTCTTTCCATTAATACTCTGGCCATCTCAGCTCTTGTAAACCTCTTCCTTTGTGCCAATGGAACTTCTTCTTCATCATCACTTTTAGTTGCTTTTGCTGCAGCATCAGCTTCTTCTTTTACTTTTTTTAGTTCTTCTTCTAATGCTAATACTCTTTGCCGAAGACGTTCTCTTGCTTGTTGTAAACCACGAATTTGCTCTTTAAGTAAATCCATCTCACTATAAATGTAAGCATATATTAATAGATATTATATTATTAATACACCTTTATTAATGCAAGTATTTTTAACAAATTTAATTTTTATATCTTAACTCACCCAGTCAATTCATCTACTTTCACAATCAAATCATCTTTCACAATATTCAAAGCATTTCTGTAAAAATTATAAGATTTTTATTTTAAATTTTATAGTATACTTATGAATTCTATAAAACAAAAATATACTAACTTAGTAGCTAAGAGTTCATTGTTTTCCATTATTAAATTTTCAACCTCTTTACCCATACCTATAAAAGAAATAATTGTATAGTAAATCTATTTAAATTTAAATATAATTATTGCAGGTATTCTATACATATTATGTAAATTATTATGTATTACTGTGTGTAGTGCATTCATTATCCATGTAACAAAATAACTAAAACTTAGTAGAGCTCTGCATTTATTTTCAAAAAGTACAAGTGCAAGCAATTTTTAAAGATCTTCATTCTATATTCTGCGATTGACAGTAGAAAACGTATTAAAATAAAGTATTATTTTATATGAATTATTTTATTTAATTCATTTTAAAATGCCCTTGCATAATCAATAAGAAATATTTAATAGCTTTAATTTTAATTACAAATAAATAAATATTATTGGGATGGTAAATAATACAATTAGAAAATAAAAGTTTTGAAATTTTATCCAGATATTAAAGCCATCTATAAATCGCAGTTTAGAATTTTTAATTTGTATTAATAGCAAAATTTCTTACCAAAAAAGTTGTCATTAACTGCACAAATGTAGGTTATTCGTTGCATGCATCATTAGATGAAGATTTCATGAAAACAGTTATAAATCATTGTTATAAATATAAAAATTATTGGTTAGCAAATTTGTTAAATAATTTTTAGAAATTATATTACATTAATTGACATGCCAATTTTAAATAAAGATTTTTTGTTATAAATTCAGTAGTTTCAAAAATTTATAAAACACAGGATATTGCAATTATTTATTTACTTTTTACAGTTTTAAAATACAAAATTGTTTAAAATTGTTTTATTTAATGTTTATACATACCTGATGAAGCATATTCTCCTGGATGAACATAACTTCCTATAAATATATAAATGAAATATCAGTTTATTAGCTTAAAAATGTAATTAAAACAATTAAAAAAATTACCTGTTATATCAGCTCCTTCATCCATTTCTCCTAAAGCATCTGCATCCTGAAAACTAATTTCTTGATATAATGTATTTGCACTTCGACGTTCTTCCCTGTCTGTTCGACTTCTACCTGCAGGAGTTGTAATTGATTTTTCTGTTCGTGGAGTTGTTGGTGTTGTTATAATTGGAGCAGTTTCTGTGTCTGGACTTACATCTTAGATATTTAAAAATATTTATCAATATGATTTTACAAAAAATAAATAATTGTAATAAAAGAACTTATTCTTACGTGTAGAGATTGCTGTAGTCTTGCTTTCTTGTACTGGTTGATCTGTTGATTGACTCTTATCCAACATTTCCACAGTTGCTTCACTACTACTGTCTAACATTTCGTTCTTTAAGCTTGGTACAGTAGCTAAATTTTCTTCTGGAAGATCCTCAGCATTTGTACTAGCTTCTAAACTTTGAAATCCATAACTAAGAGGACCAGAACTACGTGACATATGTGTCATTCCTAGTGAAGGTAAACGGCTTGGACCTCGACCATTAGATGTTGAATTTTCTAATCTTTCTGTACTTCCCACAAGCATTTTTGTTCTTTCCATATAATCAACATGTGTTTTAAATAATTCTGTATAACGATCGTGTAAACGAGAATATTCCCGCTTTAATTCAGATTCTTTTTCTTCGAGTCGAACAACTAGAATTAAAATTTTATTATATAATAAAATATTTTATAATATTACACATACTACATATTAGGTAGTGGGTTGATTTTGGTGAATATACATATTAAATATAAATGAAGTAAATGGCTTTTCTTTTTTTTTTTATAAATGGGAATAATGTAAATAAAACTGAAAATGAATGATGATAATTAAAAACAAGCTGGACAAATGAACAAACAAGCAAAAAAATATTTAATGAAATTTTTACAACTCTTCTTGTTACTTGTGAAAAAAGCACAAAAAAAAATTTAAAACTGAACATAAAATAAACTCAAAATAATCTACTCTACTGTGAGGGGTCTTTCTTTGACTGGAGGTGTCAGTAGAATTTGTACCGTGGTCGTGTGAATTCTTGGTTTTGAGTTCCAACATTCTAACAATAGATTCCAGACTATCAATTTTGGAAACCAAGTCCTTATGTTCATCTTCTGCTGCATCCTCCAATTCTAATAATTTCTGTTAAAAATATTGTTAAATATTTATTATGTCATTATATTATATAAAATTTGTTAAAAAACAATAAATTTTACTTGATCTGAAGTTTTTCGTAACTGTTTTTCTCTTTCATATTGAGTTACAAGCTGTTCATTATCTTCTCTCAACAACTCCAGTTCTACTTCATGTTCTTGATTTTGTGTATATGCAATATCTAAGCATTCCAATACATTGACTAGTAAAGGCATAAGTTCTTTCACTACATCTTCATCATATCTAGCAATCATTCGTTCAAATTCTTGATAAATACTTCCAGCCAACGACTGTACTTTCTCCGACATGACCACATGACTATCCTCATGAGTTCCATACACTGTTTCTTGATCCATTTTGATTTCAGTCATTTTTGCGAGTACTGAAATGTAATAATGATAAAAAAATTTTTTTTTTATGTTTTAAAAATCTAAAGATATTTTATAAATAGTGGTAGAAAATCAGCATTTCTACATTTGGCTTTATGCCAAAATAAGAATAAAACCATTCATAGACTAACAAGAATTTAGAGCTAAAGAAATAAAAATGGTACTTTCTTATGTCCTGTTTAAATGGTTTGCACACTTGTCATTTATACCTTTCACATTTGAACTCCATATTTTGTTACATACAAATTGTAAAAATTGAATAAACCATCATTGAAAAACTAATTTATATTAAATATGTTTTAATTGACACCTAAATTAAAAATTGTACATTAAATGGGCGTAAAAAATTGGGTAACTCGTTTAATAAAATAATTGAAGTTGAATATTAAAAAAAATCTGCTGAATAAAAAATAAAACGACTCGGAAACACAAGAAAACATACAAAAATATTGCAGATATATTTGAGTGTGTATTAGAAAAGTGAGTATGCTTACTTGCATGGATAATAATAATAAAATAAAAAAAAAAAAAAAAAAAAAAAAAAAAAAAAAAAACTAGGCGAACTTGCATACCTTGAAAGTCTATCCTATTTTGACGCGTAGAGCACCGAACAGAACCACTGGAGATTCCACTCGTGTAGTTTTTTGAGTTTGCATTCAGTGATTATTTACACGTACCTTCACTTCATTACACATACCTAATTATGCGATAAACTATCATAGAGGCATTATAAATAATTAGTCAAGACATGCTATCAATCGAAATGTTTTTGACAAACGTGTCTGCCTGCACTGTTGATGTACTATTTACACACACACGCTATATGTCGGTTGCTGGGTGCCTATCTTGTGGTTTCCGAAGGCCCGACCTTCCGCCTAGAGCCAAGGAAGACAGAGCCTGAGACTCCGTTCAGGTAGGGACGGGACGATCGTCTTATAAAAGACGATGACTCCACCTCCTATCCTTCGTCGTGGTGATGATGGTGGTGGTGGTGGTGGTGGTGGTGGTGGTGGCCGTCGTCGTCGTCGTCGTCTTCTTGGTCCTCCTCGTAAACATCGCGAATAAGGAAATGCCCGTTTTACAGCTGTGTCACCACCACCAGCAGCAGCAGCAGCAGCAGCAGCAGCACCACCACCACCAGCACCTCTAGGTGCGACGTCCGCTTGTCCATCAGTGTCCTGCGCCCCAGCTTTTTTATCCCCTCACTCTGGGCATTGAAAAACATGGGTCCCACACCTCTGAGCCGGACTTGGGTCACTTTGTGTAAATTTAGTATCGCCCTTCTCGCCCAATCTCTCGCAAACTTCGAAACAGCAGTCGTCAGCACTGTTTTTCTCCGATTTCTTTTTATTGTGTTCAACTCGCGGAGTACATCGCATGGATCCTCTATTGGCATTTTGCGCGATTATCGACCGTTGATTACACGCCGCGAAATCACGGATATTCCAAAGAAGGCGAGCGGAACTGGCCGTCTTCGGGTGCCACAACAACTGCCATGGGACTTTTAATTGAATAATCGGGTAAATTGCACTCCACCCCCGACAAATATCTCCTTTTTGTGTCAATTGAAGGCCATGTACCGACTGCGGGTACTGCAAACACAGTCGGTGTCTCTCCTTTCCCTCCTCATACCCTCCCGTCCCGCCCCGCCCCGCCCCCCCAAACCCCAAAAAACCACGAGATTACCCAACACCGCACCGATCAACTCGGCCGTGCGCGGGCATCCGCGCGCGCGCGAGCACACGCACACATTAAAGGAGAAAAAGAAAAAAGCCCTATTATTTATTTGGCGTGTAGGCATCTCTGCAGCTTCGGCACACACGCTCGCACAGGCGCAATTTATTGGCATTGCCGCGAGAGCGTGTGCGTGCTGCGGGCTGCGGGCTGGAAGGGGAAGGGGCAGGAGTAGGGGTGTGCAGGTGTTGGGTAATCTCGTGGTCAATACATCTGACAACGCTCACCGCAAATTTAGCTGGGGAGCTTAAATTCGCGATTCGCGAAAGGCCCAATGGCAGAGGATTGACAGTGCGGACTCGAGGAGAGACGAAACAGGCCGCCTCCTAGTGCAACTTGGGCCCATTCAACAGATAGCGTCTGCTTCTTCCTCTTCCTCTTCCTCTTCCTCTTCTTATTCTTCTTCTTCTTCTTCTTCTTCTTCTTAATAGAGACTCTCGTACGCTGTAACTTCAACACTATAACCCATCGATACAATCAGCTCGATTACTCACGCAGGACTCTCTAATGTTAGAGATTACAGAGAATCTTTTGCAAACGTTCCTTCAAAGTGTCCGTGATCGAGAGAATAGCTTTTAAGGTCGAAAATGCCGCTGGCAACGTTAACAGTCCCTTGGAATCATGAAAAAGTTAATCAGGAGGTAGGTAATTAATGGTTGGAGCGCACCAGTACTTACTTACTTCTCATCTTCCTCATCTCTCGTTCTTTTAAAATTATTTTATTTAAAATTGTTAAATACACGTGCTAAATTATTGTAGAGTCATTCGAGTAGAATTGAAAAATATTTAAGCTTGCTCTTTCAATTGCAATTTTTGTTCTTATAATCTTTAAATTATCTTTGCTTTGTTACAATGGTATGATTCACTACTTTAATAAATTAATAGCAGAGCTCTGAAATTCTCTCTGCTGAAAGTCAAGAAGAGAATATTATCGCAAAAAATCCAATGGAAACACATTCAAATGGTTGTTCAGAGTTTCATGAAATTGAAGTTCGTGATCTTGTTCGGGATGGTTATGAAAAAGCAGAACCTAAACATTTTGAACTTCTTAAGGTTCTTGGACAAGGCTCTTTTGGCAAGGTTGTAAAAATAACAATACTTCAAATATTTTTATCAAAATATTAATAACATTATAAACCATTGCTAAAATATTAATTATAATTTAGGTGTTTCTGGTGCGAAAAAAAGTGGGCAGAGACAAAGGGACTTTATATGCCATGAAGGTTTTAAGAAAAGCTACCTTGAAAGGTACTCTTTTTTTTAATTATAGCTTAATATTTAATCCTCGATCTATAATTATTATTTAATTATCTATGTTATTAGTTCGAGATCGAGAACGAACCAAAATGGAAAGAAATATTCTAGTTGACGTAGAGCATCCTTTTATTGTCCGTTTACATTATGCATTCCAAACTGAAGGGAAACTTTATTTAATTCTTAATTTTTTAAAAGGAGGTGATTTGTTTTCTAGATTATCCAAACAGGTTGGTCAAGAAATATTGAAATCTGTTAATATATAAATAATGCTTTTATTTATCTTTAATAATATTAATATTTATTTTTATAGCTTATGTTTACAGAAGAAGATGTAAAATTTTATTTAGCAGAATTAGCTTTGGCTTTGGATCATGTACACAGTCTTGGAATTATTTACCGAGATTTAAAACCAGAAAAGTAAGTTATTTTTAATAATTTTATAAATTGCCTTTAATTTAAACTTGTCTTTTTTTCCCAGTATATTACTCGATACAGAAGGTCATATAGCACTAACTGATTTTGGGTTAAGTAAACAACCACTAGATACTACACAAACATATTCATTTTGCGGGACAGTTGAATATATGGCCCCTGAGATTATTAACCGCAGGGGACATTCATTTTCTGCTGATTGGTGGAGCTTTGGAGTTTTGATGGTTATTTTTATAATATTAAATATGTTTATAAATATAATAATCATAAACAATAATAACAATTTTATAATTAATTTTGTAATGTATATTTTAGTTTGAGATGTTAACTGGTGCAATGCCATTTCAAGGAGAAACTCGTAAAGATACAATGGATCTTATTATTAGAGCTAAATTAGGAATGCCACAAGAAATATCACCAGAAGCGCAGGCGCTTTTGCGAGTTTTATTTAAGAGAAATCCTGCAAATAGATTAGGCTCCAGTATGTGCATATTATACAATACTGTTTTAAGTAAATTAATAAAATATTTATTTTCTGTAATATAATTTATGTTTTCAGAGGGTGTAGATGAAGTTAAAAAACATGTTTTCTTTGAAACTATTGATTGGGAAAAACTTTATAGAAAAGAAATTAAACCACCTTTTAAGCCAGCTGTAAGCGAAGAAGATGATGCATTTTATTTTGATAATGAATTTACATGCAAAACACCTAAAGGTAATTAATATTATTATAACAACCTAATATTGTATGATTTGAAATATAGTTATTCTTTTTAAACTAAACTGATTGTCTAATACTGTTTTCTATTTAAATTTCTTTATTTAGATTCACCAGGAGTACCACCAAGTGCAACTGCACATGAATTATTTCGTGGTTTTAGTTTTGTAGCTCCAGGTTTACTCGATGATCATGATAATTGTTCTGAACGTAAACAATTTGAAAATGTACCCAACAATTTTCCGACAAATCCTATTTCTATAACTGATGAATATGAATTTAAGCAAGAAATAGGCAAAGGAAGTTATAGTACGGTTTATTTAGCCATTCATAAGGCTACCAGAACAGAATATGCAATTAAAGTAAGTTTTAAAATATTTTGATTTTACTCATTCGTAATTTTAGTTTTGTTGTTGATTTAAAATTTTATTATTTTATTAATTTTTTAGGTAATTGACAGAAAGAAGCGTGATCCTACAGAAGAAATAGAAATATTATTGCGCTACGGAAGACATCCACATATCGTTACTTTAAAAGCTCTTCATGAAGATGAAAGGCACGTTTATCTTGTATTAGAATTACTTCGTGGTGGTGAACTTCTTGACAGAATGTTGCAACGTCGAAATTTTACCGAAACAGAAGCAGCTGAAGTTACCTATGTCATTACTAATGTTGTGCAATATCTTCATGAAAATGGAGTAATGATCAATCTTTTTTTATATTTCATTAATTTCCAACAATGTTTTTAATGCAGTGCTCATACAGGTCGTACACCGTGATATTAAGCCTTCCAATATTTTATATGCCAAATCTGGTTTCGATCCTTCGACATTATGCATTTGTGATCTTGGATTCGCAAAGCAGTTGAGAGCCGAGAATGGATTATTAATGACGCCTTGCTACACAGCCAATTTCGTCGCTCCAGAAGTATTAAAACGTCAAGGATATGATGCTGCTTGTGATATTTGGTCTCTTGGTATTTTATTGTACATCATGTTATCGGGGTAAGTCTTTTAAATCCATAAAACAATGATTATAAAACTAAATTAATCATTGGTTTTAGTCGTATTCCATTTCCTAATACGCCTGGAGACACGGCAAACGATATTTTATATAGAATCTTACGTTGTCAAATTGACGTTGAAAGCGGTGTTTGGTATCAAATTTCACCGGAAGCAAAAGAACTAATAAAGCGAATGTTACACGTTGACCCAACACGAAGGCCTACTGCAGCTAATATATTGAAACATCCTTGGATCGTGAATAGACACCGAGTACCTCTTAAGCTTTTGCCGGATATTAATAAAGATCCAATGACTGTAAAGGTAAACAGCATCGTTAAGATTGAAAGTAAAAGCCAATTTTTTATGGGTTAATTAAAAATTTGTCCACTAGAACGCCGTAGCAGCAACTTATCAAGCCATGTCCAACAATACGAGATTGCCTCACATTGGTCCAGTGGTGATGTCAGAATTGGCGCGACGTAGAACTCAATCAAAACTATCTGCTAATGTTCATGTTTGAACAGATTTGATAATTCTTGCCATTATACAAAATTTATTTATTGGAGAAAAGGTGCGGGACTTGCGACGATGTTTTTTATTTCACCGTCGTGCACAATCAAGTGCGTATGCCTCAATTTTCAAAGTCAGACAGTGAAAATATGTAGCTGTATCTGTCGTTTTTAAATATATGATAAAAATTGACTAGATTTCCATGTAAGTTAAGAGCATCATGAATTATGTGATATTTATTTATTTTTTATTTACGCTTTTATTGCATATATGTGCAGAGATATATATATATATATTCATATACATAGGTATTACTAAGAAAAACAATCATGTAAAATTTCAATATATTATACATCTCTTCGAACGACAAAATTCTCAAATATTAATTATGGAAAATTAGCCTTAACTATATTTATATACTAAGATGTTGTGTAGTTTTAGTTTCTTATCAACGAATATTAAAATTTTATTATTACTATGAGCTACAGAGAGTTCTTCTCAATGCATTTGCTAATTGTAGGAATCAATTTTATCGATCAACAAATGTTAAAAATATTACTATTTACAAATCTATCATTATATTTAATAACCACGTTGTTAAAATAGTAAAATTTACGTTAAAGAAATAAGATTTATGAATATTTAGTCTTTTAATTTAAAATTGTATTTGGTCAATGTTATTGAAGAATGAGAATAATTTAGGCTAACTTAAAAGTCGGTGATGCCGATGAAAGTTAGTCAAAGTTATTTAAAGCTTTCTTTACAAAAGTTGACAAAGTACATCGTTGATCTCGTTATTATGATCAATGTTCAAATAAAAATTGCCATAATTGTCTTCACGAGCTCGATGCTATACGCGTGTATATTTTTATATAAATATCAAAGAGTATAGAGTTTATAAAAGGAGGGGTGGCAAAAAGTGCTAGAGATAGATTAGAATGCCGAGCTAGTGAAACCACAGATATATTTCCTTTGTACATTTAAGATCAAATTTGTCTACTATTGCGAGCCGTAGACTAAAATTTACCTCAGGAACATATTTTAAATTATTCGTTTAAATAATAATGTACTCGTTTACAAATGCATAGCAAGCTTACAGAGTGTGAGCAAAATCAAAGTACCTATGAAATATACAATCAAACTATAAGCATAATTCTGTATTTTTAAAATTGTTTCAAATATATCAATAAATGTGAACGATCTTTGAATCAGAAATATAATGGCAGTTGTTCTTTCCACATTCCGCAGTCGAGCGCACGGGAAAAGCCGAGAAAAGCCGAGAAAAGCCGTAAACAGCCGTGAAAAGCGTGATTTCGAAAACCCCGCAAAAATTCAAAAGCCACCGAGTGACATCTGTCGAGTCGCGTGTAAAATGCAGATAATATGCGTTAATCAAACGCGTTCTAACGTCCAGTATACGCTTGATGTACCGTAGAAACGTGACCGACATTCGGCTTCTTTCATTTTTACGTTAAACGCTGCTTAAACCCGAGGGAGACGCAATTTTGCGACATTCGTATAGATTGATAAGGGCAACAAGGTAAGGCTATTTATAGTTAATGAATTCGCTCACTCGTTACTTTTTATTCAGCGCAAAAACATCACCTCCATTCATTGAGTTCGTAAATTGCACACGCAAATTACACGCTTGCGAGCACAAAAAGCATGCCATCTTCAATTTACCCTCTACAGCTTTGTAAAATGCTCCAACGCTCTCGCGGTGCAGCTCTTTTTTCTTTTTCTTCTTCTTCTTCTTCTTCTTCTTCTTCTTCCTCTTCTTTTTCTCCCTTTTTCTCTTCAAATTCAAATAAAAAGAGCTTGAGCACTGGTCGGGAGATAAAGTCGAGCTGCACATGTATGTGGACTTGGATCTCGTTAATTTTACCGCCTGGCCGAGCCAATACTTTTGGGACAGTGTTCTGTTCGCGCGTCTGCGGCAAATTTAATATTACAAAATCAATACTTCAAAGACCTTCGCAGTACTTTAATACATTTAATGTCTTGCATTTAATAATAACTCTTGGCTGTACTCGTATCAGCTTCAACTACAATCCATGCAAATTTAAAATAAACAAAAAAAAAGTGTTCATTTGTATTTCGAATTGTGAATGTTGCATTTCAATCAACTACCTATCTTCATTACGATTTTTTATCAGGTTTTATGGATATTTCAATACGAAGCCTATTATTAGAATAACTCATTGTTACTTTCATTTGTTGACTGGTTTTGCTAGAAAGAAATTCGACCAAGAATTACACATACACACTTCCCAATGTGTAAACAAATACCATTGAGCTTTCAAGTGTTTAAGATAGGTATGGTTGAGTACATAGGACAGATAATGTTCATCAACATATTTAAAATGATAATAAACAGCCGACATTTTATATATTCATCATTCTTGAAGATTTTTCATTTTTTTTTTTCCTTCTTCTTTTGGTAAAAATAAAGCAAATTAAATCAAAATCTTTTTCCATTATTTTTCATTCATGAATATTCTTAAAATATTTTTCTAGATTTACGATTTAAATATTTCCTGAACAATTATAAATTATATATTATCAATTTTTAGGATATTCCATCATGCTTCAAAAGAGTCCACGTCCTGTAGTTTTCTGTGGTCCATCTGGTACTGGAAAGAGTACACTTATAAACTTGTTATTTGATGAATTCCCAGATAATTTTGGATTTTCTGTATCTCACACAACAAGAACACCAAGACCTGGTGAAGAACACGGGAAACACTATTACTTTACAACTAAAGAAGATATGCAAAAGCAAATTGAACAAGGGGAGTTTATAGAAACTGCGATATTTAGTGGCAATTTATACGGAACAAGGTAAGCAAAGCCAATAAAAAAACTTTTTAGTTTTTTTTCAATAACTTTTAGAGTAAATCTTCTAACCAAATAAACATTTATTATTCAATTGTATTGTTACATGTGTGTGTGTGTGTGTGTGTGTGCGCGCGCGCGCGCACGTGTGCGTGTTCGTACATTTTTTATAAATCTTGTATAAATCT
The DNA here is from genome assembly GCA_018907245.1 of Eupristina koningsbergeri. Classification (NCBI taxonomy): domain Eukaryota; kingdom Metazoa; phylum Arthropoda; class Insecta; order Hymenoptera; family Agaonidae; genus Eupristina; species Eupristina koningsbergeri. The sequence goes on from JACCHV010002768.1 coordinate 1,546,816, forward strand.
AATATTTTATAAATACCATCATTTTAGTAAGAAAGCCATAGAAGATGTGCAAAGAGAAGGCAAGATCTGTGTATTAGATATAGAAATGGAAGGAGTTAAACAAATCAAATCAAGCTCTCTTAATCCTTTGTATATATTTATTAAACCACCATCAATATCAGAATTAAAACAACGTTTAATTGGTCGTAAAACAGAAACTACTGATTCATTGCAGCGTAGATTGTCTAAAGCAATCTTAGAACTGGAATTTGGTAAGTTCTAATGATCACTTCTTTCAATAAATGTATAATTAATTAAAAATTGTATTAAAATTTATAATTGTAGGTGAAACGCCTGGAAATTTTGATATTGTAATTGAAAATGATAATATCGAAAAAGCATACCAAAAATTAAAAGATTTTATCTTAAAAGAAATAAATCAACAAAAGTCAAATGGTATTTAATAACTAAATAATGTATATATTCGTAATTATTATAAATATCATTAAGATTTTTTATAATTTCATTTAGAAAATTGATTCAATGTAATATAATCTTGTGCCAAGTGCCAATTCTTTAATTAATTTGAGCCAAATTCTAAAAAGCTCATAGTGTTAGAAAAATATAGATTTGGAAACTCCAAGTATTAGAGTACAAATGTGATTAGAGGGTAATGTATTTATGCAATGCATCAAATAGACTAGTTAAAAATCTTTAAAAACTTACAGTAAAATCAATAAAATCATAAAAAAATAGTGTTAACAATCATAAACAATTCTGTGTAAATTTGCAAATTTGGTTAATTTAATAAGATTTCATTTTATTTTATTGTATCTATTATAACCTTTTTTACTACTAAATATTTAAATTGTTAATAGATGTATACTAGAATTTGCTGCATTGTAAAATATATTTATATTTTTTGTACTTCTATTTTGATAGCTTTTGAGTATAAAGAATTATGGATTCATATATATATATATTTATTAGCTTTGTAAGATATTTAAGTTACAAAACAGTAACATAAAAGACTTTATATTTAATTTTTAAAGATAAAGTCAGAAATTTTAAAACAATGATTTTTTAAAAATTGACTTACTTTTTATTCAATGCGATAAATTTGCTTTAAAAACAGATTTAATTAAAAGCTAGACAAATTAATAATTAAAACATTATAAATGTATAACTAATTAAAATTTTATTTATAGTATAACAATATATATTCGATTTTTAATCATTAAATGTATGTCTGATTTGTTATTTTGTATTGAGATGTTATATTTTTTTTAATTTCATGTATTTATTGTGTTATTAGTATTAATTCAATTATAGATAATGTTAAAAGTAATACGTAGGTTTAGAATTGTAGTAGCACTATCTTTAAATAAAATTTTACTGCGTGCTTAAAAGTTGTTATTAAGTATACATAAAAACTTAATCTACTATTAATAACAATTGAAAAAAATAAATAACTGAGACTATCCACCACAAAAAAAATTGTGTTTCGCTAGAATAAGTGTAAATGTACAAAAACAAATATCCAGAATTATATTTTTTTATCATGGATTGGTTTATTATATAAAAATTGGCAAAATTTTTCCTCGAATACGTTTTTATAATCTGTTAGTACTGTTTTTATTAGTATACTAGAGGAAAATATGCGTTTTTTTTTTATTAATAAGTCAATTTAAATTAGTACATACGAAAATAATGTTAACTTTCTTTAATAAAAAATGAACTGATTGAAAGAGCCTGGCAAGAATAGTATAACGCAGCATTAATCAAATGTAATCTCATGTATGTGTTTGAAAACAAAATATTAAATATAGCTATGATATTAAATACAGCTATATAAACTGTATTTTTATCTATTATATTGTTTGTTATTAAAATTTTATTCCAGTTCTTGATTACAATAATTTATATACTGTCACTTTTACTGATATTATTATAATCTTTATGATGAAGAAGTAAAAGTATTATATTTATTAATGCTAAAGAATATTATTTAGTACATAGTTATTTATTTAGATACTAGTTTATTGTACATGTTTTAATGAAATTAATGTAAATTTTAAACAATATAACATTGAAAAAAGTAGTGTTAATGAAATAAAAATCCAAGAAACTAAAAAAATGATTGATTTTTTTACATTATACTAATTAACCTTTAATGTGTGTGTGTTTGTGTACAGTCGCAATTAATCAAAATATATGATTTTGTGTACAATGGAAAAAAAATGTATAGCCATTTTATTTAATAAATTAAAAATATTACCTTAATGATAGTATAATAATCTTTTATAAAAATTGTGTTTATTTTGAATAATTAGTAGGTATACTTAACACATCTATAATTTTTCATCAAATGACATTTTTTGACAAATTATAGACATATTAAATTTTTATTGTAAACATTTCAAGAAAAAAAGAAATTTATAATTATTTTTTATATGATATTAAAACGACATCAAGTTAATGTTTAAAATATATTTTTTCATCGTGTATATTTTTAATTAACAAATGATTTTATTTTTTATTTTTTTCGGTTTTATGAAAAATTAAAGATTCTATCTTTGAATTTTAATTGATTTTAACAGTTTTTAACTAGTATCTAATCATCTTTTTTATTATTCTTATGAAAAGTAAGTAATGTAAATAAGTTACAATTGTTTCTTAGTAAAATTAAAAAAAATATTTTTTAATGTTTTAAAATTTTTAAATATTACTTTTATCTTAAGTTATGTTTAAAAATTGTTTATTATTAAAAATATTAGAATAAAAAAGACACACACACACATATATATATATATATATATATATATATATATATATATATATATATACTTACGTAAATATCTTTAATTAAGACCACTACAATATCAAGTATCGTAAACTTTGTTTTCAATTTATTTCACAAAAATTTTTCAAAGAGTAGAATATAAATGAATATACCCTAGATATAATACAGTTAAAGCGATAAATGCTAGATGAAAAAAAATTGATTTTGACACATACAAAATGTAGTACAAAAAAGTCAATAAATTGATAAATAATGACAATCATTGTATATCGATACGTTATTGTTATTTAAATAATAGTATTAGAGGCAGGAAAGCCCTCTGTAAAGGCACGCAGTTCATACAAATAAATCATTTATTGTATTGTAAAAATAACCAGATACGGTCGATAAATCACCCGCAAATAAAATTTCCATCAAAATATGGCCTCGCAAAGCTAACACGTACAAAATACACCGCAAGCATTATTCCAGACTTTGCCGCCCGAGACAAAATAAAGCTCCTCTTCTCCAAAGCTGTTATCGTCCTGATGGAGCCGAAACGCGCCGGAGCAGCCATTCCGCCTGTCCGTGGTGATGACGGACTTTGTGTCTCCCGGCGTCTGAGACCGTGAGCGAGGCGACCTGCACATCGTCCCTGGGGTTCATTACGATGGGTGCGACTTGCGCCAGTGGGGGTGGCGGCCCCGAGAACACGTACTCCACAACCTGTCCACGAGGTTCGTAGATGTTCTCGGGGGCTCGTTCGGCTGCGGCAGCCGCCACCTTTCCGAACTCCTCCTCTTGTTTCAGAAGTTTGTTCGTGAGCTCGCGCAGCTTCCGAATTTCCTCGAGGCCGACACGCGGATTCTGAAAATCACTTCCTTGTATTATATCCGCGGAACGCCACGTTGAAATCCTTCCTTACCCAGTCTCGTTGCTCCGGGTAGTAGGCTTCATAGAGTACCGGTACCCTGGCCCTCGTCAACCTGTGTGATACACAATTTATTCTTTAACTTCAGCCGTATTTTGTGGGCAACAGATCTGTCTCTACGCCCTGGTAATCGTGTCGCGTACATTCGAATACAAATAAAGAGCAGTTCGTCGAAGGTAAAAAATTGCTTACCCGGGTTGTCGATCCTGGGGCGCTGCGTACGCGGTTCCTGTAAACAGTACAACTGGTCAACTGGGCAAGCACTCAACCGTAGCTAATACATACCCAGGATAAGTAGCGACACGAGGATCGTCGTCGGGGAGAAATTGGACGCCATTTCTGGATCAGTCGGATCGAAGAACGTCGAGGAACTGCTTCTCGAGCGAGACGGTGAATCGCGGACGCGGATACCTATTTTCGTCCGCGACAAAAATAAATCCGTTGCTCGACGATGGCCGATTGCTCGCGCAACCCTCGGCTCGACGCTCAGCGAACGCGACTTGGGGAATCGATAAAAGCATAATTTAATCATCTATCGCGGTGACTTCGCTGACCGATAATCCTTTCCCTCTGGAAAATTGACCTCCAAGAGTTCTGTGCGTATGTTCACGGGGGTTCATCCTGTGAATTATCCAGGAGCTGACAGAAGCCTCGACGTGGAAGCGACACCATCGAGAATAAAATCACCTGGGGCCCGTTTTCGTTGGCGAGATTAAGCAAAGTGACACCGACCGAACGTTTAATCGCAACGGAGCTTCCAAATTTTGTTTCCTTCCTTTATCTCGTTTTGCTTCATTCCTAAGCGTTCCTTTTCGAGTTCATAACACTAAGTAGCCGAGTAATCGAGGTTCTGAAGCATAATTTCAACGTATTTCAACTTGTTTCATACTGTACATCTACTTTTATTGTTATTGCTTTTGTAATTAATTTATTTTATTACAAGTACCAGTGCAATATTTTATTATTACTACTTTTTTGTTATTATTTTAGCGATATCTTGAGTGTACAGTCTGCACCACATACATATGTATGTAAATAACAAATAACTTTGCAATAACAAATTAGCCATTAATAAGCAAAATATAATGTCTTAACCTTTTATAATAATTTTATAATAATTGGTCGATAAACATTGAGTATTATTATTAATTCTGTTATCGTCTAATGTTATATTAGTGTTCTTTTCGTTTTAAGCCTCTTGAAATTTTGAATTTATTTTTCTCTTTTTTTATAATTGATTTTAAGCAAAAATAAATCAATGCACATAAACATTTCGTTGTTGTGCCATTTATATTTTGCAGTATTTAAAAAAATATCAATATTAATATTATCCTATATAATTTAAATTTAATTCCCTTTTATGGATAAATTACCAATTTTATAGTGTTTAAACAACTGTGTATAAACAAGCTATGTCATTTACCAATCAATGTTTCCGAAAATTAATGTTTTATTTTTTTAAATTTTATTTCTTAAATTTTTTAATACCAATTAAGTAATATATTGTTAATATTAATGTTGATAAATAGTCATAATGTGTGCGTGTATATATAATAAATAGTGGGAGTCAAAAACATTAATAATTAATTTTAGCAAAATTCAAATGATGTAGCTGCTTCACTTCAACTATAAATTATAATTAACAAATAATCTATCTATGCAATAATGATTAATGGCATATTGATGCAACAATACAATAATGATTTGTGTGTTATAACTATTTTAATATTTTAATTTACCAAGATTATTGTAAATAGAAACGCTTTTTATCGAGTCGAGCAATAATATTTGTGAGCATATTATTATTATATTTATTTGTAGGGTATATTAGTAGATATTGTTGTTAATTAATCGAATTCCATTTATTGCGACTGAGGAAAGTTCGTAAGTATTTACATGTGTATGCAAAGCACTTTAAATCGAAATTTTTGTTCTCTCTTTGCTCATCTTTCCCTTTGCAGTTCATACTTATAAGATAATGTAATGATACATTATAAGCTTTTTTATCATCTATAGCACTCTGAGCTCCTTCCTTCACTTTTTCTTTTACTACGCTCTTATATATATCTTAACTTGCGCTCATGCAATATGCAGTAGCACCCCAACCTTTTCTTTGCCAGTTAAACTATTATTTAAGAAGGGCGATTTTCCATTTTTTAACCTTTTGAAACTATTTCATAACTTAATCATTTTCGAATGTTAATTTTTATATTTGAACCCGACCGCTTGGCCGATTCTCCGATACATCTAAAACTGTAAGACAATCCAAAAGATAATAAAAAGTGTTACTCAATTTGTGAATATATCAATGCTTGTTTACTGAATTACACAACGATTATTACAATGGTTCATCCAAAAAAAAAAAGGTATAAATTTATCATTTTTATTGAATCCAGAATATTGAGAAATATTTTGCTTGTACTTGTAATAATGGAAATGTATTGATTTTAAAATAAAGCTTAGGCATCGATTGTAAAAAAAACGCATGATAAATCATTTACGATTGATTTTTGTTTTTTTTTTTGTTTTTTTTTTTTTTTTTTATTAAAATAAATATATTCGGGAGTGAATTTTTAAATAAAATATAAATTTAATAATAATTTAAAAATCGAATTTATAATCAGTTCATTGTGTTTTATAACTAAAAAAAAAAAAATTTTTTTAAGATATATTTGTCAGTTTTCATTGTCTTTGTTATCAGATATAAAATTATCATTTGAAGGATCCAATAATACTGAATGTGATGCAAATAGAACAAAAACACATTTTGAGAATAAATTAATAACAAATATGAAGAAAATAATAGTTTCAATTTTTACCACTAAAGGATACTTATTTTATATTTATGTCATATATTTAATGCAGCACAATTCAATAAATCATTTATTTTAATTAGGCTTGATATCATTTTACGTATAAATATTTAAAACTTTTGTATTAAATAAATTTTTTTTTATATTGTATTACATTTTATAATTTCTATTTTACTATATAATATAATTTTTTTTAAATTAGTTTTTTACAAATATAAAAAATAAATTGAAAATGAAGAATGATGATTCAACAATACTCGAGCTATTTTTGGACCACATTAAGTACGTACACATGATAACATTATATCCAAATACTATCAATATACTTTCAGGTTTCGATCTCAAAAATAAAAGCATCAAATCACTTACGTATACGACTTATCTATGCTTTTTATTCGAAAAGTTTCGCAAAAATAAGTTGAAGTCTTTTAATATTCATCGGATACCAAATGTTTAACTATCTAATGCTTTTTTTTATATTATTCTCGTTTGCTCCAAGAGGCACTTTTTCTGTATTTTTCGTATTACCTTCAACGCAACTTTTACGGAAAACTTTGAAATAACTTTCTTCGTCTAACAATTTTGTTAGCCATTGACATTTCAGAAGACAAACAAATTGAAAAAAAGAAACATACTGTAAGTTTTAATACTCATTTGATTTAGTATGTCAGGATCGGTACAACATTTGCTGCATTAAAATAATATTATGGTGTCATTATAATCACTACTAGATGCAACAAACCACATAATTTGATAAATACTACTTGCTATTTTTTTACTCGATATCAGGATATTAATAATAAAATATCATGTAAATATTTTTAATTAATATCTTGATGTTCAAAATAGAAATTTAGCTGTAAGAAAAAATTTAACTAGGTTTGATAAGATAAATATTTATTAACTTTTACATTTACCTATTATCTATATATCTGTATATTATAAAATACGACAACTTTAATAGAAATTTTGTGAGAATTATATTTTTGGTTTGTTTTAACTATTATTACTTTGCGATCAATGAGTCTTTATTACCAAGTATTACAGATCATAAAAAATTCTATTCAAACATTTTACTTTTTTATATACAGCTATCCATGTAAAAGAGCAGATTTTTAAATGAATATTTATAAAAATAAGGCCACTATGATGTTAAAACTTCCACAAAAATAGTTTCAACTATTTTCGAGAAGTGTTGCTTAAACTTAAATATCATGTCTAACGTTAAATATCATCTTATATCATGATTAGATACAATTAATTTTATTTTACTTGCAACAAGAAAAAATTCATTAAATTTAGCCAATTTACAACTACTCGAGACATAAATAAAACTCGGGTAAATTAATCGAAAATTCGAACCAAAAAATACACACTGAAAATGTTATTACAATTGAAAGAAACATTAACATTTTAATATTGACATATATATACTATATTTTAATATTATTATATGATCTTATATAGAGATTATTACGGAAGAGATAATAAGAATAATAAAAATAACAAGAATGATAATATTTTTCAGTTGATGATGAATAAAATTAGGCTTTATCGCATATGCAAAAATTATTTAACTCTTATCATGTATCGTATGCGTCATCGTAACAAATTAATTAGATTAGATTTTAAAAGAACTTGAAGATAATGCTTATCAAATGCATTGAATTTATCTATTATAATTATGCAATTAGTCAGTATTTGAAATATAAGAGTATTTTTAATTGAAATATCTATGAGCTAATATTTTTAATTTAAATAATTTATATGTTATTCAGTTTAAAATCATTAATATACTTCTGAAAATAAATTTTTAGAAATTATAAACAGAGATTATTGTGAGATTATTTTCAGTATTTTTAGACACATTTATGTTTTATAATATGAAGAAATGCATCCAATATTGTGCAAAAATTTTTTTAATTTTAAAAAAATAATTTAATTTAATTTTAATTAGATGGATAAGTCAAATGACATTAAAATTATATAAAGAGCAAACTTTCATAATAATTTAAAAAAATGTGTTTTTTCAAAACATATGGTCGAACTCTACAACAATGCTTAATTAAAAATGTTCTTAAAATTTTATCCACTTTTAGTGTTAATTTGAAAGACTATTTTATTTGATTATTTAAAAAAGAGAAGAAAAAATTATTGCCGTTGTAACGTCTTCAATTGTTAATGAAAAGAAGTAACAAGAAATTAAAAAAAAATCCAATTTTTTTTAAAAATTTAAACTTTAATAACTAGTAAAAGTTTTAACTTACAACTAAATTCTTCGAGTATTCGTCTTATCTCCACGTATTATTTTGAGTGTCGGAGAACCGACTAACTTTTGAATATTTTCTATGGGTAATGAAAAAAACAAAAAATAACTGCAAGCAAACAGGCAATGTAAGTTTTAAAAAAAATTCATTGTTGCTTTATTGTGTGTATAAGTCACAATAGCGAAGATGTAAAACAAATAAATTGCAATGGCGTTGAGTCTTGGAGGAATGGACGAAAATTAGCTCTTGAGGATGAGGCACCTGCAGGCCCCGTCAACGCAGTATTTTCCCTTTTTGCCTCCGGGAATGTCGCCGACATTTTTGCAGGCCTTGTGGCACTCTTCTTCGGTGCACTCTGTTTGGAGAGAGAGAGAGAGAGAGAGACAGACAGAGAGATAGTAAAAAAAATGATTAATAAAGTGGATAATAAAATGGGGTAGGTGCTTTTCTATTAGCTCGTTTATTGTACATTATAAAGGTCCGTAAACCAGCAGACAAAGAAAGGGAGAAATATAAGAGTACCGCGGAGAAATTACTTACTGGCTTGGATGTTGACGACGAAGAGTAAGGCCACGACGAGGACGAAAAAGAAGCGCAAGAACTTCATTGTGAAGCGTATTTGGACTTGACTTAACTGGATGCTAACTCCTTCTGGTAGGCTGCACGAGCTCTCCCCTTTTATAACAGACAATCAAGTGGATGTTTTGTCGCGAGCCAAAGTTTCCCGGTTGACCTATGCACTCCTAATCTAGCCTAGAAGAGTAAATAATTACTTTTTCAACTAAATTTAGTTTGCGAGTGTAATTGAAGAAACAGCACTTGCATTTGTTTGGAGAGTTCAAGGATTGAGGGGCTTTTGCTTAAAAACGCTAATCGCCCTATCAATTTCCGATGCGAATCTTTGACAATTAGGATGAAAACGTGCCAACTTGTGACAAACTGATAATATTACTTTTGCAATATTATCAGTTTTCTCGAGCTTTCTTTACGGACAGTGCAAACGGTATAAAAAGTTGGCAAGTGATCAAATTACAAATAAATTTTTATGTTCACTTAAATCTTTACAAGATATTTTCCCCCGAAGAGGGTTTGTATTTGAAATTTGAATAATACACTGTGCTGCTTTTGCAAGGAAATTGGTACGCTAGATTTACATTTTAGATTTACATAGGTTCAATTTCTTCAGATTCACTCCTTTATTCCATAATTTTATACTCTTGGAATGCCAAATAATAATTTGGAATATTTATTTTAATTGGAATTAAATCTTTTGGAATATCAATAAAAACACTTTTACTGATAAGATTTATTTTTATAAGTAAACTAGAGATACGCAAGAGTCGATCAGTTGCGATAATAGTTACGATATAAATACGATAGGAGAAATGTCTTTGACACATTATTGCGCAGTTTAACTGATCAGTTGGGGCTGATCAGCTATTAATACTGGTAAATCATTTATCCTTGACATTGCTGGAGCAGCATAAATTTGATATTGACATTTACTATGTTATTAAACGAACGCATTTTTTCTTATTTATAATAATTATTATAAACCTTGCACGAACATTCATTTTATATTTATAAATCCAATGCTTGTGCAAAACAATTTATTACTGCAATTGTATAATATTGTTGATTAATATCATTATATCTCATATCTATCAATGATATTTTAGGTCAATATTAAAAATACTACTATTACGCATGTTCAGAATATGCAAGATTTTATCTATTTTATCCCTTTTCCCTCCAATTTTCTCTTCATTCCTTCTTTTTGATGCTTTTTACTTTTCGCAGTTGTGGGAGGAAATTCTTGCACCTTCAATTATACAGCGATGAAGAATTGTAAGCCGCAATATGAGAAAATCTGGAGCTGTCGAGGCATTACACGAACCAAATCCACCGGATTCGATAAGTTTTCAAAACTCAACTTTCAACATTTAGCACGTGATGTTGGATGTATCACGTGCTAAAGGTTTGCGGTACTTGCACTTGTCTACAATTTTTAAGTATCAATGGAAGTATCAGTCTTAAACAATGAAACAATATACAAAAAAAATTATAAAAATAATTTTTTGGAAATTTATAGGATTTAGAGCAAATTGTTTTTCAATAAAATTCAAAATTTCTATTTAATAATCTGATAGTTAAGGTAATGGCTTCAACTTTTCAACTGAAAAGTTGAAGCCATTTTTTATGCACTGACTGCATTCATAAAGAATATCACTTCTTTTTTAATCTACCATTTTCTTATCACACTCACTCGTTCATACATACTTATATTTCATACTTTTTAAGTTCGAGATTAACTGCATTAATCGAAAACTGGTACTGAAACACCTTAATCAACGAAAATCAAATAAAAGGAAAAGGTGGTAATCCCTTAACAATCGCAAGAACCACATGCGATATTGAAGTATATAGTTTCAGTGTGAATATTGAATTTGTACGTTATATTGTTTAATTTGCCTGATATATTATCTAAAATTTGAGAGTATCTTTAATCAATCAATTCAAAATTACTGTGAATATCCGACCAGATAGTTTTTCAAATATCGTGATTATTTGTTTAGCAATATCGACGCTACATTTGATTAACAACCTTTGGATTTTAAATTATCAATTAAATTTGGTATTTTTAGTTTTTTAGAATTTTTTATTTCAATTCTAACAAAATAAAATCAATATTAATTATATAAAAATTTAATTTGAAATATTTAATATTATTGCTAATGAAATGAAATTACTGCGCACATAATATAATTAAAATGAATAAAAGAATTGAGTTTAGATTTCTGATTTTTTAACATTCTACTTTAATTTACGAAATTTAGTTTAATTAATTCAGCCCAAATTTAATCCATGATTGCGCGAGTTTATCAACATTAAATATTAATAAATTATATAGTTTATTTATAAAATGTATTACAAAAACAGTAAATACAGATTGGTGATCATTTTTTTTAAAATATGCAAGTATGGAACGTGATATAAAAGATTAGAAACGAATATTGAATTCTGCTTGATGAAATTTCTCAATAATATAAATAATATTTAATAACATTTTATTTAATATAATAATTATTAATTTATTTGTTTTATTATGAAAATAGCGTACTAATTAAGTGACAATACAAGTAAAATAACGTATTGAATTGAATTAAAATAAAGCAGAGTCATGAAAATAATAAATTCAAAAAATAAATGAACACGTAAAGAAAACTAATTTATTTTCTTTCATTGAAAACTATCACACTTATTTTTAATAGATTCTACTTTATATTAATTTATGCAAAGTTATTCTATGAACTCTAACTTCTAATTAAACATGAGAAGGAAAAAATATTTTTCTAACTTTTTAACTGTTTTTACTTTAAAACAAAAAGTATTCTATGTGTGAAAAATATATTAGATATCTATAAGTTTTACAAACAAACAAATTTTTCACCTTAAAATAACTAAAAAGTAACTTTATATGTAAAAAAAGTACCATGCACGAGAGATTATTTATTATTTATTATATAAAATAAGTTAATAAAAAATAATATTAGCCAGTATAATTTTCATTTATAATGTAATTGTTATATTTAAAAAATAAAGACAATTATAAATTACAGTAACAATTATAGATTTACTTAATATAACTTATATCTAATATAAAGTATTAAATAACTTTAATTAAAAGTACTTTATTATTACAAATTTGTTACGTAATAAAATTCAACACAATTAATATTTTTAATATTATAAAAATTTTAACATTCTAACAAGTAATTTCATTAATATATTATCAACCAAGAACTAATCAAATGAAAAAAATAATACAATATAAATTATATAATAATTTTATTACTTTACGATTCGAAATGAATTATTTAAGATTCAAATTTTTTAATTTCAGTTCTTTAATTTGAGAATTAAAGAAGTTAATCAATTACCATTCGGACTTTTGTTTCATCCATTTCAATTTCGGATTTCATAAGCTCAAACTTTAACTATATGATATTTCATTGTTCATTATAATTCTAAATTTAACTCAATTTAAGTTTATTGGTAGGATATATAAAATATTATTTGTTCTTTTACATAAAAATACAATAACTAATTCACAATACATTTAAGTCAAATAAATTCTTTTTTTTTTTTAGTTGATTTGATGAAAAATATCTACAAATCATTTTTCTTTCGAATTAATGATCATTTAATCCAAAATAATTTTAAAATAAATCAATTTTAATAAAATTTTATTTAAAAGTAAATTTATACAGTTCTCATTTATCAAAAAAACTCGAAAAAAATACACTTAAAAAATATTATTTATTTAATACCAAAGTTAAAAATTCTCAATATATTTAAAAAAATAGCAAAATATAATATAGATTATTATTATTATTTATTATTAATTATAATAAACAAAACAATTGATAGCAATATATTAATAAAATAATATTATTCAAACATAATAATATTTTGATATGAGTAAGTTAATAAAATTCTGCAATATAGTGTAGTTTAGTTTGATTGCGTAATTCGTATTAGATATACATGTATATATATATATATTAACGATATAAATTTTAAACATAGTTTAAAACTAATATTTCAGAAACTTAAGTAATCAGATATAAATTAATTTCTTGCGTAAAATTATAGACAAAATATTCAATTTGAACTTCAACTTTCGACTTTGTGTTAAAAATAATATTATATTTAAACTAATTTTAATTTGGCAGTTATTAAATATTGTATAAATTTTTCATAATTTAAAATATATTGCATATATTTATATTTAAATTGGTAATAAAAATTCCTTCATGAGTACAGTATAGGTTATTTTATTTGCAAATATAAAATTTCCTTCAAAGAGGAAATTTTTAATTAAATTAGATAAATCCATGCGAAAAGAGAGTATCTACAAATATGTAAAATGTATAATAAATATGTTTACATTTTCTTTCCCTCTTTCTCTCTCTTTCTCTGTTTATCTTTTTCTATGTAGATATCTATTTGTAACTATTGTAGCTAAAATTAACAAAACATGACCATGAATTATTAACTGCTACAATCAGTTAAAAAAATTAGTTGGTAATATTTCGAAAAGAAGTACTTGTTGAAAAACATAAAAACATTGAGAGAAATAAAAAGCTTTACCATTATCACCTGAAGTTTACAGTTCCGGGAATGATATCCCACAAGACCAAGAAACTTTCAAGGCAATTTTTTCCCCAATGATCATGGAAGATCCATCTTTTACTTGAAAGTTTGAGTTGAAGTATTTGGTTTCTGGTTTAAGGCTGGTGAATAATAAAAATTTTGTCTCTCATTTCTTAAAGAGAGACTATGATGGTATGACCTTTTGCATTAGAAATAAATTGTTTGATATGTATTTCTTTGGTATAGAGAGATGGTTATTATTTGATAATTGAGCAGAGTATTACATATAATTAACAATGCTTTATTTTCGTTATAATTAAAGATTTTAAATATTAATGAAATTGATATACATATGTTCAATAGAACTTCAAAAAAGGGCTGGGAAATTTTTTATTTTTTGCTGATTACCCGGCTCAAATCCATTAGGGAACTTGGTTGAATTAAATGAATTAAATGAATTTAAATTTTTTAGATAGTTCAGCATGGAGTTTTCGATGAGAAGCCGTGTAATCCAAGGGATTACTGAAAATGCACGTGTTGTATACATTTCTCACTTTACCAAAAAGCTTAAACAATTTATGCGTAGTTGACATGCATAGTTCAAAAAATACATCGATCACATACCATCATACTTCGGAAGAAATGTCATCAACTATTTACAAGCGTCACATCATAAATGCTATATATATAAATACTGGATGATGCTCATTGAAGTTAACAGCCCAAAGTAACAAAAGTAAAATACCTCGTTATATTAAAATATTATGCATAAATTAAAATTGTTTGTATTATTATAGTAAACGTGCGAGTTATTCATTGGATGAACTTTAAATTTGGCAGGGTATTCGGATTATCTGCACGTCTCTTGTACGTGAGTGAGAGGAAAAACAAAGGATTCGCCGTATTGATACCGAACTTTGGATCATCCAAATTCACAAAAGAACGCGGATTTCGGAGGTTGGAAGTGCTTTAACCACGGACATCATTTTGGTGCTTTTTGAATGAAAAAAAGTTCCGATTAGTGGCAAGGCAACAGAAGCACAGTGAAGCACAGTGTGTCAAGTGAGGGAAAAATGGTGTGAAAAAAGGAGGAAAAAAGTTGAAGGGCCCATATACTAAAGGAAACAAAGGAAAAGCGGGAAAGCGGAGTTTAAGAAGAGCAGAAAAGTGGATTAGGAAAAGAAAAGCGAGATTTCCCAGTGTGTCCGACCCGAGAACACGAACGACTCAAAGAAATAAATTTATCGCATGTACTTTTTTAAATGCGTCTCGCAGGCGTCGCACGTGCATCACGTTAGTCGCAAACAGTTAAATAAATGGAATTGCGCTTATTTTTTTAACCGCCTGTATCTTATTACAAGAAACTCGGCTTTTATGAATCCCCCTTTCTATCGTCGCCCCTGACTTCTGAAGTCTGCCACTGAAGCGACCCACTCATTAATGACCCGACGTGAATCATTTTAACAACCGTGACAAGTGGATGTGGATCGGTGTTCGGAGCCACTTGTCACGGAATTTGCGTGGCGAATTACGAGTTTCGTGGACTGGGTCTGGGTGCAGGTGAGTCCACTTCTTTTATTGTCGGATGATTGTGTGGAGCTAAACTCTACTTCTACACCTGGACTTTTCGACAGAGCGGAACCACGGAAAATCCCATTACGGCCTATACATGTATTTTGAGGGAACGTGCATTGCTGCGTTGTAAGTTGTAAGTTGTTGTTTGCACTCGTGATTAGGCTACGACTTTCTTTTTTATCTTTTTCCAACATATGAGTAGCGAGATTTCTTGCGCTTCATGATGGCTAATAATAAATTATATTTTAATGCAAATTTAATGCAGCTCTTCTCAACAATTACTTATTGTCAAAAACTCTTTTTCCTCGCTCGGCAAATCAACCCGATTTATCTTTCATTTACAATCAATCATTTTAAATTATCATTATCATTACGATTGCTTTAATTTAAACAAATTATTTATTTTAACTTATTATATACAAATCACATTCAGTTTGAAAATAAAAAAATGCCTTTTCACGTAAAGTTCACCTTCAATAATCGTTTCTGTTAATTTTATTAAATTCCATGTCAATTCATTTAAATTTATTATTAACATTAATTCAATATTTTATTTTAATGGCTTAATTTATTACATTAATTTCAATAATTAATGATTTATTAATCATTTTTATTAATAATTATATCTTATTTAAAAGGACTTAAAAAATATTTTAAATTATTTAAAAATATTTCAAATTAATTATCGAAATTAATGTAATAAATTAAGCCATTAAAATTATATATTCAATTAACATTATCAAATTTAAACGATATTGATGTAATAATTTGTAACAATTTGTAAAAAAGGATTTATTTTGTTTCAATATTGTACATAAAAAATTAAAAAATAACTTAAATTGGAATTTAATATTTTTCATCGAAAAATATTGTTTTATGGATGCTTAAATTTAACTATTTCAATTTTAATTGTATTAACCATAATTGAAAGTAGCAAAATTTTACGAAAAAATTAAAAAAATTAATGTTCATAAAAATGTTTTATCTAACTAATTTTTTATTAATATTTCAATAATGTTTATGTAATGTAATTCTAAATAAGAGAAATCATGTAATAAAATCACCAAAAAATTACATTACATTGTTTGTGCATTATTTATTAAAACAAAAGCTCAATACTGTATTGTATTATTTTCAATATTTATTTAAATATTATATTGAGGAATTATACATAATGTCCTATTTTGTTTGGTTAAATTAAATATTTATATAATTTGTATTAAAATATATAATATACTTTTTATTAGTACCTGACATTTCTCTCTATTAATTTCTTATCTTGAAAATTTGAAGATAGTAATGAAGGATGGGCCAGATAAACATAATGATTTTAAAGTAATTAGTCACTTGAGATTCAAAAGTTTACAAGCACAATTAGAAGTAATTAATCATATAATTATTATCAACAAGATTAAAATTTTGCTTCAATTTCATTTAAATGATTTTCTTTTATTATTTCAAATAACTGTCAGTTTCAATGAATACTCAAAATAACTAAGGTACAGCATACGCATTTTGAAATAATTATTAGAAATCAATATTTCTATTTTAAATATGTGGTTTCGTTATAAAAAAAATTTTTAATATTTTTTAATTAGCCCTTTAAATATAAAATTACTTTTTAATTGACGTGCTCTTTATTATTAATAAATATGAGTACTGCAACGGTCACCTGTAAGAGGTTGTGTACAACCGTGTATTTGTGGGTGATGATATGCACGCGAAGGGGGGGGGGGTTGGAATGATATCATATAGTCGGGACTAAGCAAGGCAGAGTGGGCTTAGTCGCCACGCCGAGCAGTCATTTTAGTTCATACGATGAAATTTTGGGAACACACACACACACACACACACACACACACACACACAAAATACTCAGCGAGGAGATGGTGCAAGAAATTGCGGCTTCATTTGGCTACACGACTGCAACCTATTGAAAGAGTGGAAGCCACTGCTCGTGTGATCCAGAGCAACGACAAACTTCCTCGTCAACTCAAGTATACGAAGATATATTTCCCGGATTGTTCGTTGAGGGTATTAAAGCGGCGACTCTAATTTATTAAAGTATAACTTAGTCTACGAATTTATTTATTTATTTTTTGGAACTTATCGAATTCCTTTGTAATATAAAAGAAATCATTGAAGTACATTCATTTTATAAATTTTATTAATGAATTTTGGGCAACAATGAACTTCATGTTTACCAAATACTTTAAACCGAACATTCTCTTAGATTTCATAAAATGCTTATTTCTTGTTAATTTAAATAATCACTACCAATAAGTATACCATAAGTATGTATATATATATTGTCTGTGGGAAATAGAACTATTCAAAATTTAGACAAGAATCATGAGCAATAAGAAGATAATTATCACGGCGAGCAATTAAAACGTTAACGACAAGAGTCATGAGTCAACTCAAATAAGCAATGAAAAAGTCTTTAAGCTTTAAATTAAGATATAAAGTTTTGTTTGTATTCTTATCGCATTCATTTATGTTCATTTCCGTATCGCGCTGATGATGGCAGGCTATTCCAAGGATGGAACCAACAACCCGAATCTTTTGAAAAAGAATCACCACCGGAAGAGAAGATTAAGATAACTCCGGAAATGCGAAAAATCTCTGTCTGAAATAATGATAACCGCGGCGGATACTTCCTCGGATCGAGTTAAGTGAAAAATCGTGGGAGGAAAAGCCCTATCTACTTACAGGGGAAGGTGGGGTGAAGGGTCAGGGGAAATGTTGGGGACCTCGGGGGTGCCACCGGGGCTACCACTGGGGCATTCGGCGCACGTACTTCATTTCTCGGTTTCCTCAGCCTCCGCTAAACGCAATTAAGCTGTACAACGCCAATATTGGGCGTGTTTCTCATCTTTTATTTAACCTTTGCCCTGGAATTACTCGATCGCTTGCATTCTCTCGCGGTCCTCCATCCTTTGTGCCCTTTGCCCTTTCTTAAATGGCTGCCAATTGGCTAATCGTTCCCCTTTCGGGCAGTCGATCTTCTCGATTAACGCTTGGCTCTTATATAAAATTCTGCTGTACACGCGAGTGCTGAATTAATGGAAGCGATTTTTTATTCTAACACAGCAAAAGCCCTCAGGGCGAATTTTAGGTTATTCACTCGAAATATTGGCTTCGAAGTTACTTTTTGTTCGTTACTTATTACGCTTCCATAGTATCAGTATGTATCAGTATGTTGTACTTTGAATAATTGAAGTTTCTCCCCAACTAGTATGTGCAAACCAGTCTGTTCTTTATTATCACCGACACGGAAAATGAAGAGTTTCTCGCCGTGTGTGAGATCAAAGGAAAATCTGGTCAAAGAATAAGGGCTTTATCTTGATTTTTGCTGATTGCTCGAAAGAACTTTGCCCTTTAGAAAATATTTTTACATCATTAAGATCAAAATAATTGAGTTAAATTTATTAAGGTATTTTTCTCCTATTATTAAATGTATTTATCGTAAAACATTTGTATTGAAAAAGTAAAACTTTTATTTTAATTCATTTTAAGTGAAATAAATTAAACGCCACCGCCCGGAAAATTAAAATACTTAAAATTTCTTATTTAATCTAATTTTAAACAAGAATATTTTTATTTTTAGGTTAATTTTTATTTCCAGAAGGTGTGAACGAATTTCATTATATTAACATGCTCTTCCTTTAAACTCAATAAAGTTAAAAAAAAAAAAAAATTAAATAAAAAAAAACTGGTATTTTTAAAACGAGATGTTAAAGAGTTAATTTAGTTTTACTTGATACAGTACTAAACCGTTATATATTGTAATGAAGTTAATTAACTTGAATAAAATAAAAAATATAATTCAATGAAATTTTAGTAAAATAAAGTGAAAATTATGCAACACACGAGTTTAATTGTTTAGTGTTGAATGCACGTGATCATGAGCTTATTCACTATGTGTTCTCCCCCCCCTCTCTCTCTCTCTCTCTTCTTATATCTAATTTAAAGTTTCTAAGAAAAGTATTAACATTGATTATGTTACGGCGTCGAAGAGTAAGTTTACGATGAAAAAATCTGGCATAATATTCTTAACAGTCAAATAAGATTTAATAAAACTTTAAATGAGTCCCTGAAAACTAATGTACCAACTCACGCGAACGAGGCTTACCGAATTATAAAAATTTATGTACCACTTCGTTAAATTAGGCAAATATAAGATTACATGAGTTAGGTACCACATAATTACTTATACATAAAGGCAAATTAACGCAGCTGAGAAAAATATTACGGTAAAAGTTCATGATACCATCCACAAAGACCGCGACGTCGTAGGTAACTGATTTAACTTTACGAGTTTATATCGTCATTTTTCTTAGTTTACGTGAAGCATTACTGCGTGAAGTAGGGAAAATTAAGATATAAAGTCTCCGTTTTATGTAAATTGTCAACGATATATCCATTCGAACATTAAAACATGAAATTTTTTATTATTATCATTATTTTCAATGCCAGGACAAGAATTTTACGTAGCAGCTGATTTAACTTAGATTTAACGGAATCAGAAACCGAATAAAATTCACGAAGGGCAACTTCAGCAAAAGCAAAATCAGATCTCCTTCCGCTCGGATTTTCTTGGCCGACGATACCGCTCGCGTGCTACTTCCTTGGAATCCACCGCCACCAGCACTATTTATTTACATCGGGCAGTTTTCCATCCAGCCCTTAAATTATCGATTTTCCTCCACGCCACCCCTACGCAATAGGGAGTAGTCTCCCTTCATTCATCTATATCTCTATATCTTTAATCGTCATCCTCGGTTAAGTACCACGAATTGACAATAGTTGGGCGGGCTTAATTGGCGCGTCCCCGCCAGCCGAAATAATTAGCGCACGCGGCTTGCCCCCTTCCGATAAACTTAAATCAGGGCACAAGTCCTGTGTCACGCGAATTTAGAGGATAAAACGGGTTGTTTTGGATTGCGAAGGGCTGCACGTGCGACATTTGAAAACCGCGAATTTCAGGACGTCGCCCATTCCCTTTTTTCTTTGTTTATGGGATATCGGCTTGGCCATTGCCAAAATATGTTTTACTGCGGAGATTTTGGCAATGGCACCTCGAGATGCATTTTGCTTTTAAGCCGTTGTTTTCCTTTTGAGAGCATTTTTATGGTTCTCGTAAAAGTATAGAACCTGGGGAAATCATTTATTGCTGCGTCTTGGGCGGAACTTGGGCTCATCCGACGAATTGTTAAGATAGACAGGAAGATTAAATTAACTGCAGTTATTCTGCTGAGGGTGTGAATGTTCACCGAGCTTAGATTAGGACTAGAAATTCAAGTCCGGGTTTCATATAGATTGCTGTGAAAATATATAAACTCGCATGCTGTTAACGTCGGCATTAAATTTATTAAATTCATGCATTAACGTAAACACGTAGCAATTAAATTGAATAATACGTGTGGTGAAATTTATAATATTTATAACAACACATAATGAGAGGTATTATGAATTAAAAATTTGCATACTGCTATTTAAATGTTTTTATTAAATTATGCAGTAATAATTTTAACAAGGAAACTCTAATGATAAAAAAGTGTAGAGTTATCTACTTAACTCTTACCCAATAGAGAAAATTAAAAAAAAAAAGTCATATTTGGTTATTATTCATGTTTGTTATCATTTAAATATTCATTGGAAAGAAATAGTGTAGTAATTTTTCAATAAAATTTCTACATGTACAGTTGCTTTGCATCTTTAAACTCCAATAAATTTATTCAAATTTTCATTTTTTGTACTTTAAACATATTTTTATAAATTGTATTTGTATGCTTCAGCTATTAAAATACAATTTATATTTAATTACAAATTAATAAAACTCTTTCACCTCCAAGTTTAATTTAAAAATGTTTAAAAATAATATCTGTGGTATAATTCTTTGAACATTACATTTATTACCAAACATCAAATTATAAATAAATTTTTTTTTTAATTAAAAGATTAAATAATTTTTTTTTATTTTCGTTGTTTTTTTAATGTTGTATAAGAAGTAAAGTTAAGCTATTTGTATTACGCAAACAATATAAGTTTAAGCTTATTTAATTTAAACTTTGTACTAAAAAATATTATTTGAACTAAAGTTTAAAAATCTGGTTATTTCAAGATTGATACTTAGCATAGATTACATACAATATTAAGTATAAAGTATAAGGGAGGAAAGAAAATTTATAACAGATATTTTTACGCTGATCATAAAATTTTAACCAATTTAATATGAAGCTGTAAATATTTATATCCTTATGAATTGTAATTACTGTAACTAATTTTGTGTAACTAATCATATTGTAAGAATTTTATAGAAAGTATCCATCGAATGTGCTTTATCATTTTCAACTTAATTTTAACTTATGTCCATTCACACATTCCAGTATAAATTGTACCGCATAATCGTTAGCGCAATTACGCTTTGAGTTACGGTGTTAGTTTTAATTTATCTAGAGGATAAATTCTGGATGAAAATCTTGATCTGTGAGATATTACAGGGCTTTCATATTTTCGCATTAACAAATAGAAGCTGAAAGTATTGACAGATGCTCTTTGAAATGTCCGGCATCTGTATTTACTCGCAATTCGTTGACGTATATCCGATGGCCCCCTGAAACGTGTCCAATAACGATCTTGAAAAACAATTTGAAAACGAGTCGTCGTTTAAAATGAAAGCCACCCACACGTTTTTCA
Source organism: Eupristina koningsbergeri (assembly GCA_018907245.1). NCBI lineage: Eukaryota > Metazoa > Arthropoda > Insecta > Hymenoptera > Agaonidae > Eupristina > Eupristina koningsbergeri. The sequence goes on from JACCHV010002768.1 coordinate 1,569,022, forward strand.
CATGCTTGCACACAGATCCAGAGGCGGGATCACGTGCGCGTAGAGAACTTAATCTTTTGGTCGCCGGTATCGCGAGATCTCACTCCTCGCATATGCTAACCCCGTGCCATCAGCTTCGACAATCCCACTCGAGCGGGAATAAGAAGAATAAACGGTTACCCGGATTCTGCTCCATCCGCTGGTCCTCCCTGTTACCAATCTTATTTTACTACGTACATGAAAATTGGAGTCGCCCTCCTCCCGGAGATCACAAAAATCCTCTCCGCGTAATCCTCAATCTTCTTGCGTTGCTCGTGTTCATCCATGTATTATCGAGCCGGTGATTATTTTCATGCGCGGCGCATTCAGTCGCGCTAAGCCGAGATTTGTAATTCAATTTCGTGGCGGAGGATCGTGGGCACGGCGTTCCCCCGGTTTCGTCATCCCCCTGTCGCCTCCTGGATAGAGCTCGTCTACACGATAAATATGTGTAGATTGTTATCGTACCTAAGCGTTATGAAGCCAGGGCAGCCCCCCATTAATGGACCTCCTTTTTTCCCTGAATTAACTACTTATGGGGAAAAGTGAAACGGCTCGGGACGTGGACGAGGAGGGGAGGAGGAGGGCGGAGGGGGCGGGGAAGGACGCCTATTAATATCGATTACGCTCGAGACTCGGACTCGGACAGCACCGAGACCCGTTAATCCTCGGCATATGATGGATGGGATGTGCACGCGTATTCGCACGCGCGCGCGCGCGCGTGTGTGTGTGTGTGTCGAGCCAAGGACTCCCTTGCAACTCAGAGGGCATTAGCATTTGAATTCGTTTAGTCTGCGTACACGCCAAAAACTGCACAACTCGCAAATGCTAATGAAATTTATGGCTATTGCTTCATTATTTTTAAGCGTTCTAATGTTTTGACATACTCCTCGCACATTCACACGCACAAATACGCGCATGAATTAATTCACGATAGTGTTCTCAAAGCTCTCGAACTCGCGCCCATTATTTATTCATACTTTTATGACGAGACATACGTCATTACTTAAGCTTTCGCGCGATGTACGCAACAAACGTCGTTATTTATTTTTTAACCGCGTTTCTAATTCTCACTGTGTGCTCCACTTTCAAAAGTTTTCGTAATTACTTTACCTAAGCTTCGCCTTTGAGTTCTTTGATATCAGTCAGTTTTGTTTCAAAAGGAATAAAAATTATTAAAAACATCAATCTAAGAGGATTGCCACGAGTGCTTTCAAGCGATTCTCACTCGTTTTTTTTTAATTTTTTTTTTTATCATTATTATTATAAGTAATGGAAGTCTAACGTATAAATTACCCCAATTGAAAATTATCTATAAATAAATAACTATACCACCATCTCAAGAGATAAACGTGCGTATTGTACTGGGTACATTTTGTGCGGTTGTAAAAATAGAATATTTGAGTAGTAATAATCAACGTTGTCTGCGACGCGAGCGTATACTTGAGTATCATTTCTGCAATATTTTACAATCAATTTCCATTTTTACAATAAAAAAGATATAAAAAATATTGCAAATAAATAATATGTAGCTTAGAAAATATATTAATACACATTATACATCTTATACTGCATATTCTGACGTATCAATTATATCTTCTGAATTTACCATTTAACGGCCATTTTCCAAAATAAATACAAACTTTATTTTCATAAAATTAATATTTATTTTAAAATAATGATATTCATTTACTTATATTTGCGAGAAAATATTACTTAAAACTAAAATAATCATATAAGTAACATATGAAACGTCATGCATTTGAAAATCACGCGATGCTTTATAATTAAAAAATTCATATCTCGGAAATATATTATTATTACATTTTCTAAATAAGACATTTTAAACTAGATAAAAAACGCGATAAGAAAAATTTTGCAGTGTATTGTATAATATTAAATTCTAAGAAGAATTATTCTTTATGATTTAAAATTAATAAAAATTTAACAAGTAATATATTTTTTTAATAAGAATGGTTTGTTTCTGTATGAAATTTTTATCGGGAACTGTACCATGCTTTTCTTTGGAATTAATAGACTGACTGATTGTAGCAGGTATAATTCAACTTGAAATGAAAATATTATAACAAGAAATAATTTAGTTGAAAAAAATAAAAAACCACATATTATGTTATTTATTACTTGGTGAAATTTAATATTGCATTATACGTGAATTCAAATGCAAGAGATAAGTGTATTTTTAATATAAATGAAAAAGTTAAAAATTAATAGATAAATAATATAATACCATTATATGATGAAAATATTTACAAAGACATCATAAACCTTCTATTGTCTTTTTACTCCTTTGTATTACTCTCACACATTTTGAATACGAATATAAGCTAGGCTATGCATTTGTTCAGAAAAGGCTGACTCCACGAATTTTACAGAAAAACTAAAAAAGTAGCCTTGTATAAACATAGAAAGAAGTATTTTTATGCAATGAATATTATTTCTGAAATAAAAGAAATATGAAAAACAGACTTTATGGTAATAGAAGGAGATGCGAGTGTTTCAGATTAGTCTGAGGTTCGATCGCACATTCCCTTGCCTGTTGTCTTTAAATTTCAAATAAATTTGAAAAAGAAATGAGTTGCTTGTGTAAGTAAGATAAAATATAGCGACAGAACAATTTTCATGTTACGTCGTGAATAGATAAAAGTAGGTACACGTATTCAGATGAAGGCAAGCGATACTCGATGCACTCCGTACTTAAACTTATTATATACGTTCGAGCGGCTTTGCTAATAATGGCTATGAGATTATAAAATTTCGCGATTTCCTTTCTTATTTTAAATAAGCTATTCCAAAACGAAACCGCTTATTATTAAGCCCCGCTGAATAAGCTTTTTGAAATTTTGAAACCACTGACTGAGGCAGCGATACGTGTATTTCGCACTACGATTACGGTTTTTCGATATGCGATTGTTACACTACATTTATAGTGATCCTATAGGCGAATGGCTGAGTAATATTGTCGAATTTCCAGTTGACCCCGAGGTGATATTGCTAATTAAGATCATTCACGCTGAATTCCTGTTGTTCCTTTGTTCGAAGCTTTCCTGCATTGCGATTCGTATCTTTTCTGCACTAAAAAAATGTTGTAAAATGTGAATTCATTTCACTTGCACTCAACTTTAATTATTTAGTTCCCTTTTAGCTACGGTTATTGCATCGATATATTTTTAGTTTTAATGGTTTTATTGGTTACGATGAAATATGTATGGACTCATAACTACACCGCTAATGCCAAGGAATAAAAAAAATTATCGCATAAAAATTCCACAATTCTTTATTGCATTAACCGTCTTAAATATCGACGTGGTCGAATGAGATCTTGAAAAGTGATGTAAAAATATTTTTAGTAATGCTTTACATATAAATCAGACGATGGATTTATAATAATGGGAACATGAGCGATGATGGGATGTAACTGAATTCATTGACCAAATAGATTTGTGACCTCGAGAATTTGGACTTTTTTTTCCCCATAACAGCTGTATATGATAAAACAGCCTCTGTAGGTTTTCGTCGCTATTGGGAGTGTTTTTTTTTTATGGCTACAAATAAGTCTGGTGACAAAATAATATACCAAAGCTTCATTTTCAATGCTGACGGGAAATTAATCATTTTTGTCAAATTGACTGATTGCTTAAATAATTTATTCTAAACTATCTCGGTACCTTTAAAATTCATTATTTATAGCCTCGATAAGAAAATTGTATTACCTTAGAAGATCACACAGTAGGTGTGCTCGCGAAATTTTTCAGCAAATTTTCATTCGTTTTACAAATTTTCCTACCACTCTTAAATGTATAAATTTCATCAATCAAAATATAAGATGGATTCTGGAATTAAAGAGATATTATGTATTACAAAGGGTGGCATTAATAAAAGTCAAATATGACGAAAAAGTGTCAGTGGAATTCTTCAAAACCTTCTTGTATGAAGACGACATGAAGAGAGAAAATAAATTATATTATTAAGGCTTCTAGCAAAATGAATCTTGTAGCTTTGTGTTTTCGGGGTAGAAGCTTAAACCCACAGCTAAGAAATCCCTCCACAGTTGGAATAAAATTGTTCAAAAGAAATTCCTTTGTCGTTCGAGTGTAAGGTGAGCAAAAGTTGATTCTTTTGACATCTTTTCCTCGCATGCAATTGTCCAAATTGCGATATTTACCCGGTAGGAAATGCAAATAAAGAGGGAGAAAAATAGTGTCATTTGCCCGAGAACATAGGTTATAGGGGTGCTAAAACCCTTTTTCATAGAGGAATGGTGGAGGAGAACAAGAATGAGGGGTTGGAGGGAGTGGAGGACAGAGGAAAGACACAAGGATGGAGCTTCCCCCACAAGGCTCTTGGATTTCACGCTCCCGCTCTCTCTCTCTCTCTCTCTCTATCTTTCTCTTGCGCTTTCTCTCTCAGTTTCTCGCTGTGCAGAGGGGAGTCGAACTTTGACTGGTATCATGGAGGTTCGGCCAGTAGCGTCGCGACGCTCGAGGCGCACGTTTACACGATTAGACATTAATTTCGCCTCTCTGAGAACTTACTTACCTGTTGCCTATGTGCGCTGTCGGACGAAAGTGCCGCCCGTTACTTTTAAAGCCTCTGACGATTCAAGCTTTTTTGAGCTCCGTAAGTAATTATTCATCCACATCCGTGATCATTTTGTTGTTAATCATTTTTGCTTTGTTTTCTTTTTTTTAAGAGAGAGAAAGAGAGTGAGAGAGAGAGAGAGAGAGAGAGAGAGAGAGAGAGGGAGGGCGACCGGATTTTTATTCAGTCAGTACCTTTGTCGTTCGAAGAAAAATAATTTCTCTAAAAGAATGATGTCTCTTTTCATTCAGCGCATTATTGCATATATGATTAAAATTAAATTTTGTTTGTAAATTAAATAGTTTTTCGTGGTGATTCCACCTGTTTTTAAAGTGAACTACGATTTCCAAATTTTCAAGCGATGAACAAATTTTATTTTTTAAATTCGTTTAAACGTCAATGTAGTTTAATAAAATATTATCATTCGTTTATCAATTGCTTATTGTTTTTCTTAATAACAATAAAATTTTATAAATGTCATTTAAAAGTTACGACCTAATATTAATATTTCTTTTTAATACTATTAAATGAATTGCAACATAAAAAATACTATAAATATTATTTAAATAAAATTTTTTATCCTTCAAAATCCATGAAATTTTCATCACTTTACAATTTTTTCCTGTTTAATATTGGTTTAAATGCTGGAATTTCATGCATAATTCAGAACATATTTATTTAAAATTTAAATTCATTTTCAACACAATTTGCATAAATTAATCTTTAAACGTACTTTTAAAAAATTCGTGATTCTAATAATATTTTTTAGTTAGAATTTATTAACTTTATAAAGTACCAAAATACTTTAGAAAATTATTATAATAATACATATGATTTAACGATGTTATTAAGTTATTTTTAAAAAAAATTAAATTCATTTATGTATCTAATAAACTTGATACATTTTTTCTATGAAAAATTAAAAAGTTCATAATAAATACACATAAAATTATTAGCTTCATGAAAAATATTGCATCAAAAGTTATGAACTTTTCTTAAGAATAAATTAAACATTTATAAGAATGTATTTTTTTTCACAAGCTTTGTGTTCATTTTTTAATTCAAAAAAAGTATTTCAATATATATTAAACTAAAATTATGTAAATAGGTATTACACTATTATTATTCAATAAAAAGCACAGTTATAAATTTTACATTGTAATTATTATAACATAATAAATAACATTAATTAATTACTAATTAAATTTTAGTAATTATTATTTTTACCTTTCAGAATTATTTTTATTCATATTATTTTAATATCAGGTAATAGTTATTAAATTATAATATATAACATCAATTTAGATATTTGTATTAAACCCATTAATGATAGCATCTGAAAATGTATTTGAATACTTAATTCACGTTTTAATTTTTAAATCGTTTGTGGGTATAACCTAAAATCATTTTTATTCAATCGTTTTTAGTATTCAAAGCATTTATTATAAAGGATGAATATAAAATTACTCGAATATTTTCATATTAAAAAATACATGTTGTAATCTATATTGATCCAAATAATTTCTATATTGGTATTAGCCAATATACTTTTAATTAAAATATTTTCTCCATTTTTGATTATTTGTTATGAAATAATAATTTATTATGTGATTTTTAAAATTTAATTTTTTTAATTTAAGTACATACAATAACCAATTAAAGGAATAAATATTTTAATATGCAATATACATAATCTATTTATTTACTACTAATATACTAACGACTACTATTAATTATTTAAAAGCTTATCTATCCTTAAAATTTAAAATATCAAAAGTAGACTTCTAAAAATAAAAAAAACATGTTTTTTATTATTTAATAAATTTTTACTTAAAAATTATATTTCAATTAATATGGTAATGTATATTTATGATAATAATTAATCTATTAATTAATATTTTAAACACATTCTTAATAAATAATAATAAGACTAAAATTTACATTACACTTAATTATAGAATTTATAAGTATTTATTAAATATGCAGCCCTGTTACCCTAAAATCATTACGATCCTTCAATTTTACCTTTAATATTCATAATGTGAACCTATATAATTATACTTAACTTAAAATTAAAAAAAAAAAAACAAATTATTTTAATCACTTAAATAATCACTATATCACTAACAATCACTAATTTATTAATTGATAAGTAATAAATTTTATTAATAATCTATTAATAAAATAGTTTGTTTCATTTTTTAAAAATTTATTCGAAATATTTTCAATAAAAAATCTTTTCTAGTATAATAATTGAATTTAATCAACATTTATTGTCTCAATTATTTTGAAATTTCAAGATACTTTATTAAATTTTGAAAATAGTATTTATAAATAAATGTATAAATATTGTCAATGTAAATATCATATCAGTTTATAATATATAATTTATAATATAACTCAAATGCATTATAATTAATATTATAAATGTTTCACAATATAATATTTTTCAAATACTTATTTTATTAAATATATTATGTATGAAATATCTAATAATCCTATAAAACGTACTTTTCTATACTTTAAAATTAATTAATACATAATATCTAAATCCTAATATAATATTGTATTACATCCTTATTAGAGATTTATATTGTACTCAATATGTATTTGCCTGTGTACTGTAATAATGTACATTCTATTACAAATGTATTGTACATCATATGTATTGTAGTGATGTGTATTGTACTAAAATATGCAATTTGTGTAATGTATAGTTTATCTAAGGATCTAATATTTAGAAATAAATATTTCTAAAACAGAAAATTTATGTATACATAAGATTTAATTGAATGTAGAATAAAATTTAATGTAAATAAAATGTTTATATTATGAATTATAAATAATTAATTATTAGAAGAAACGTAAGCATATTAGAAACGTGAGAAGAACTTAAAGATTTATTGATATTACTATTTATTATTATATTACTATTTAATTATTAATAATTGTTATTTACATTATAAAAAAAAATAGATAGGTAAAAATAGTTTTTGATAATAGTCATTTACGAAAATAGTAAACATTTAAGTTTATTAAAGAATATTAAAATGATTTGAATTGCTAAAACTTACCTAAGAATATGGAAATTCAACAAATGAAAGTAATAAGAAATATTAGTACTAAAACTTTCCAAAAATCTCCACAAACCCCAGAAATCACATATTAAAAACATGATAAAAATAATTTGTTAACAGGAAATAAAGTAATATCCAATATGTTATATTAATATTTAGACCTCAATAATTTATTTGTAATTTGTCTATTTTTGATTAAATATAATTATTTCCTCGTATAATTATTATCGTGCTTAATATTCATTGACTTAATATTTATATATAAAGAATGTGATAATAATTTGTTTTTTTAATTAATTTTTAATTAAATTTTATAATTTACTTAAAAATATTGTAAATAATATAATGTAATGCATTCTTGTCATACATTAAATTCCGTACAGTTTTAAAAATATTAAAATAATGTAAAAAACTCTTATGACATAATTATAATAATTATAATAATTTTTTTTTACTTATATTTTTATATCGATGTTTTATACAAGATATTAGTACATATCAATGTATATGGATCTAAAATAATTAACTTTGATATTATTACAATAACCATAAAAACATAGTTTCTGATTATAAAAATTATTTTACAAGTTATAAATCTCATGATATTTCTAATTTATATATAATGTAAATTTTAGATAAAAATTGACTATTGTAATAAAAATTGATCTTTTACTCATTTAGTTCGAAACTCAAAACCACTAAAAAAACAACTATCAATTCTATATATCCCTTGCGTCTCAATTTCTGTCAAATGGAATCAAGTTTTATAGAATTGTTTACCTATATCACACTTGAAAAATGTGAGTTTTTTAAATTAAACATTGATCCCATAAACCATATTACAAACATTTGTTAAAAATTTGCATATTTTAACTATATTATTTTTAAAAGGAAAAGAATATGAATGTAAATTATTGTGTAAAAATTATTCCGCGTTTATTTAGATGACAATCGAAAAATTTATGTGATTCCATTTTGGCACTAAAATATCAATACTACATGAATTAATAATAGAAGTTGTCTATAAAAATTAAAACTGTGTATTTTAAACTTTGTATTTCATTAATAAAACATTAAAAAAATTTTAATACATAAAGAACGTACAACCAAAAATTTTATAATATCAATTATAAAATAATTTATTTTAGCTGAGTTAGTGTAAATAACTTTATTGAATTTATCATTTTCTATCATTTTTTTTAACAGTCAGTATTAATTATAAGACAATTAAGAATTTTTAATTAATAACTATAATTTATAATTTCTCAAAAAAAAAAATTATTATTATCATGTTAATCTAATTTTTTAAAATCATATTCTTACAAATCACATTACTTTCGTTTTTATTACAAGTATAATTATGTTATTGTTATATTTATTTATAATTATTCTTCATTTTTAATATTCTGATTTATCATTATTATCGGTATATTTGTCCTTAACATTAAGCCTAAAAATTAACGTTATTCACTACTATAAATTTAAGCAGTGTGTGTTATTAGGTTTTTGTGTAATATCATTTGTAATTTTCACCTCACAAATGACGATTATTCTCCGTTTAGTAAATTACTACACCGTAGTAAACAGAAAATTTATAATTACTAAAGCTATAAATAATATAGAAAAGAAAAAAAAAATTTTTCAATTAAAATTTCGTAAATTTTAAGATAGTAAAATTTGACAGTTGCAAAATTTAATTGAAAATGTAATTGAAAAGTTAACGTAATTTGAATTTTTTAAATATATATATTAAATGTAAAAGTTAGTTCACAACAAAATTTATCATTTTTACATTATACATAATGATATTGTACGATGTTTTTATGTCATTTCAGATTTTCTCAATTTTTTAAAAATACGCAGCAATCTTTGTTTGAAAAGTTATGAATACCACTGTCCTGCTTCTCATGCTATCAAAAAATAAAAAATTCTTTTTAATCATAAACTGAAAGATTTTGAATGCAAAAAGAATAAAAAAATTGTGATCGAATTTATAAAATTTTTATGATTTATTGTATATGTAGATATTAAAACTTTACTCATCAATGAAAGTTCGAAATTTCGAAATGTAAATATAAAAGGAACTTTTATTTACTAGTAATTACTGTATTAAAAAAAAGGTATGAATATATTATTTAAAAAGGTAAGAAAAGTACAAAATTAATAATTAAGGGAGAAATAATTAATAAATGAACCTAATTAGAATCAGATTGTAAATTATTATTTGCATAGCTAAGTGCAGTTTATGAAAATTTTTCTTCGCTACAAACTAATGTATCTAATTATTTTTATATGTCCACTCTGCATACTATTGAAATCTCAATGGAAACAATCGATTGTCTAATTTTAACTTTTCATTAAATCTCATTCAATTATTAGTGATAGATATTTTCCTTTAATTATACTTTTCAATTGAAAATTAAGAATTGTATTTCGTTACTGTATAATGAAATTGTCACTTTTATTCTTCTACGTTTATAATTAATTAATAATAAATTAATCGACAAAGTAGTAACTTTATACGTTTCCAATATGTCGATGAAGAAAGGATTAAAATTTAATTAGCTTAGGTGTAATGTATTGACTTTTTTTGACGATTCTCGCAAGACCTTCGATTTTTACTTGAAAGACACGTACTTTGAGAATAATATAATAATCTTATCTGGAACGTTGATCGAATTATTTTTGAAATACACGTATTACAACGGAATAAGAAGAAAATTCCAGGTGACAGTAGCGTCAAATATACTTAGGAAATGCTTTTTGTTGGCATTTATTCTCATATTATAGCTTTACCGCCGTGGGAAAAGGAAGAAAAGCACAAAAATAAACTGTCATTACTTGTCCTATTGTTATTTGAATGTAATCGAGCGAATTAAGTTACAGTTACACAATTGGACAATTTATCTTCTTAATTTTAATAGAACATGACGATCTCGACTTATTATCCATAGAAAATGAGATTTATCTGGTGAATTTTTGCTAAGTTGTATATTATGTGATTACTAATAGATAATGAGGAATTAAGTTGATTTGTCAAAATTTTAATGTCCCAATTAAATTTTAGTGACTTGTAAAAATAAATAATTCAACATTAAGATTTTTCAATCAGAAAATTTTTTATCTTAAGTTATAATTTATCATTTAGTCAAGTATTGAAAGGACTCATTGACTTGAAAACAAATTATCAAAGTTTAAAGTTTGAATAGAATCGTAGTTTAAAAAAGTTTTTGAATTAGCACTCAAAAACTTGGCGACATATCTTAAAGATTGTATTAGTACTAAATAAAAGAAATACCTCCAAACTATAAAAAAGCTTTTCTATGGTGGAGCTCGCACTTTTTCTATTCAGATAACAAATGTTCAAGACGCTTTCATTAGCAAAAATGAGATGTCTACATGTCGTCATTTATCTTGCAAAATTTAATATATAAAAGTTTATAATATAAAGGTACTAAATAATATAAAAAATTTCGATAAAGGGATAAATATGTTTGATCGATAATTCGCGAAAGCGGTATCTCCGCGAAACAGGTGTTTTTTTGCGTTTTTTAAATATGCAGATATCGGTTATAAAAAATCTAATCTCTTGACGCAGACTGCGAATTATTCTCAATTCATGTCAAAGAAAATAGAATTTTCCACTCAAACTTTTATTTCAATTAACGGAACTAAATGAAAGTTTGCTCGATCAACCAGTTTGGGTCGATTAAAGTGGCTGGATTGGCAGTGACAAATTCGTTTGTCCCTTCGAGTCTAAATATCAAATCAAGGCCGCTGTCGGCTTCGACTCGGAAATATTTCGAATTTCCGAGATAGATAAAAGGATTTGTAAAACTTGCCACGGTAAAACGCTCGAGAAAAGTTAAAAGAATTCAAGTGACAGACTGTGGAGATGATCTTTGCCTCGTCGCTTTGGCGACACAACAACCCCACCACACGCGATAACGAAACGACCGGTGCCGCCTTGTTGTTTTTCGCCAAGACTCCCTTATTATCCCTTCAGCCACCATCCACCCTCTTCAAACAAAGTTATTCTGTTAAAAAGTGGAGTAATATTGATCGAGTGTAATTTCCGGAGGAGGAGGAGGAGGAGGAGGAGGAGGAGGAGGCACGCGACCCCGCGCGAATCGCATCCCTCGGAAAAGCCAAATTGCAGATCGCACTTGCAAAAACTTTTTGTAACTGAAGAATCGATGGCGAAATCCACCCTCCAAACCAAAATTCAACCCCCAACCCCCAACCCCTTCTCTTAAACTTAAAAAAATTTAAATTTACAAAAAATGTCACTTTCCTCCTTTTGTATTTTGTATTTTGCCCCCCTCTTTTAATGCCGGATCGCGTGATCGTGCGTGAATCACGAATTACGGATGACAAATGTTCGCATTTCCAGGACGAATGTCGGCTCGTGACACTCGCACGGCAGGCATGTGCTAACGCAAGTTAATCGCGTTGCAAAATACTTTTTTCATCAAATTTATGGTTGCGACTGTGATGAAGGAAATCTGCCATCTGTAGGTAAAATTTCCAGCGTAAAAAGTTACACATTTCCGTAATCGAAGAAAGATTACTTTTACATACATAATAAATTTTGCTGGTTTATGGTTATAATTAAAGCTCCGTAACAATAATTTATGGATTCCTTCATTATTTTTTAATATCGAGCATTTGATATCCTAAAACTAATTAAACCTTCATTATCGATACTTCCCCGGATGTATCCATTGAGATATTATTAATAATCATTATTAATTAATATCGATCACATGATTTTCGTTATTAACTATTCATGTTTTATGTCTCGGTATATATGAGGCAATGATGAGCGTGTTAAATTATTCATCTAATTTCAATATTATTTATCCGAATTTTCTTGTTTATAAATTTTTAAAAACATTAATAGCCATAATGAATAATTAATTTTATTAAAAAAGAAATTTTTGCACATTAAATTTTTAAACCATTGATAATATTGTAATATAATTTCAGTTACTCTTAAATAATATTATTTACAAACGATGTCAAGAAGACAAATGAGAAGAATTGATAAATCGCTTCTGCTAACCTTAAATTTGTCTATTCATGTCATTATTGAAAACTACTTTTAAAATAATTGATGCATTTATGTATGCATTTTTATTGTAAATATACGTATTAAAGTCGGTTAATAATTTTAAAGTAAATTTTATATCAATAAATTTTAATGTATATCTTGCACAATCCACAAATGATAAATCACTGAAAATTGGATGTTATATAGTTTTTATATAATATATTTTTCATTTAATAACAAAATCATCGGTAATTTGTATATTTTTAATAGAACTATAATGTTTTTCTTATCATTATTATTGTAACAGTTTTTCAAAATAGTTATAAAATTTATAACTAGCTATATAATTTGTAATTTAAATTTATGATAAATCAAATATTGAATAATAAATAGTAAATTATATAATAAAATCATATTTGTCATGAAATCGAATATTCCGATATTTCAATTTTCTATATTTGAATTAAAAATATTACATTTTTTCAATCTTGATGAATTTTTAAATAAAAACTCTGAATATTAAATACTTAATGCAATCATGCAAATATTTTTATGTTTAATTGAGTTTTAAATGGAAAATTTAAAAAAATTTTTGATAAAATTTACGGCATAACACATTGAATTATTGCAACAAATATTTTTAGTACATAATAAAGATTATCATAGTAATTTTCAATAAAATCTAATGGAGCATTCTCAATGGAAGTTATCCATTTTTTAAAGAATTACATTTAATTTCAATTAATACATAAAAAAGGTATGCACAGAGAAATTTCAATATTTCAATATTATAATTTCAATATTTAAAAAACACTAGATTTTATTCGTGTAATAGGTCTAGGTCCTTGTTGAATAAATTAGAGACCTAGTACATTTTTTAGATTTCGTGTGTGAAAATAAAAGGTCTGTATCGATTGGTGAATGCTCAAGTGATGATAGTAGCATAAGGTTTTGAGATAACAGAACTGTGATTATTGAAATCCATTCATCAACCGAACAAGGGAAGCAATCAATAATGGACTTAAATAAAGAGAAGAGTGAACTGCTTGAACTGACGTTGACCGCACTTTCTTTAACCCGATAAACTCAAATTCTCCCTCTCTCATAAAAACTTTCTCACTTAAAAGGGACACGTACAACTGCAATCGAAATAAGTAATGGTTGAAAACACTTCGACATTCGTCCTTCGTATAAACTTTGATGTATCCTGGCCTGCAGATGGCCCCCGACGTGCGCTGAGTCTCTAGCCGGGCCAGGATGCAGCAGTCCGAGTTCCAGTCCGACAGACCGACCAACTACACGGAGCTGCTGCGCCAGTTGAACATCACCCAGGAGGACCTCGACTACGTAAGCAACTTCGCGTCCTCGGGAAGTAGCGAGGGTGCGGACTCCGCGGGTAGCTGCTCTTGCGGACCCTGCCACTGCGGCGACCCGGTAAGGAGATTCACGGCCGTCTACCGCGAGTACCACGGCTACGTGTCACTCCTAGTCTGCAGCTTCGGCAGTCTAGCCAACCTCCTCAACGTGGTCGTCCTCACGCAGAAGGAGCTTAGGCACGCGCCCATCAACCGCATCCTCACGGGGCTGGCCATCGCTGACGTCCTGGTGATGCTGGAGTACATGCCCTTCGCCGTCTACGAGTACATCATCCTTCCGGAGCGCAGACTTTTCCCCTACGGGTGGGCTGTCTTCGTCCTCTTCCATATGCACTTCAGCCAGCTGCTGCACACGATCAGCATCGGGCTCACCCTCACCCTCGCCGTCTGGCGATATATCGTCGTGAGGTAGGTTTGGTTTGGTGTAAATCTCCCTTTGTCTTGGCCAGCCTCGTAACTCTTGTCGCGTGCAGGTTTCCGCAGTGCAGCCGCACCTGGTGCACACCCACGAGGTGCCGGGTGGCCTTGCTCAGCAGCCTCCTCGCGGCTGTTCTGGCGTGCGCACCCAGTTATTTCGTCTTCGAGGTGAGTTCCACTCTGAGGTCAAACAGTTTTTGCACCGGAATAAGTGTTGCCGACGTCTCGACTTTTAATTGAGAGAACAAGTGATAATTAAATTCTTTCACTCTTATTATATTCGCTCGGGTTTGATTGTAATTTAAAATATTTTACACTGCTAATATCTTTGTTCGTTTGACAAGTAAATGACGGGTTCATTTTCATTTCTTTATCCTACTATTAACATTGAGATTTTTTTATAAATCTAGAAATAAGTAAACGGCAAATTTAAAAGCACAAATATGAGTTTTAAAAATACAATTTTAATACTCTGTGTTTGTACAATATCTGCATATAAATATTCTCTTTTTTTGCTTAACTAAATAAGAGATATGTCTGTGATATCAAGTTTGTAGTGTACATAATAGAATATCATATTTCCGTGTTTGTAATTTTCTTTTTTTTTATCTTCACGAGAAAAGCTTTGTTCACTGAAAGTGAAAGAAAAATTAAAACAAAATTACAATAAATACAACTCGTGTACTATTTTTGTCACTGTAATAAAGTTATTAACATGCATGTAGACTTTATATTGACATTTATTAATTTCAATACTCTTTTTCAACAATTTATTTCACAACATTTATTAGAAAAAGTATGTTTACTTAAATTTCATGACATTTGCTTCAGAATATACTGCTGCTACGTTTTTTTATGAGAAGCAATCAATTGACATCGGTAAAACAAGTTAAATTACTTCTAACTTCAATCGTTGTATCCTATTCGTAATAGAATACAAGTATTTTTTGTAATTATTATTTAATTACAATAACTTAATAATGTTTAGCTGACTTAAATTATATTTAAGATCATTTTTTATTTCACGTAAAAATAAAGTAAATATTTGAATAATTAATCAAGGTTTTTTTTTAAATAAATATTTTTTTTATAAATATATATAATATCTAAAGTAAAAAAATATCATTTTAATTCAACTCTAATCTTGTTTTATAACAGAAACGTTTATGAATGTTATGCTCAAATGTGAAATTAAGTTTTTTTGTAAAACACATAAATAGTAATATAAGAAAAATTCCTTAGAAACCTTTATAAATCAAGTTTTAAACTTATATAATAACTATAAAATATTTATTCGTATAGAAAAACATAAATAATCCACTCGTTTCATAATCTATAAATCATTTTTTAATATTAAAATTATAATTATTTCTATCTAGTAAATACCTAAATAATTGATTTGTCAAGATATTTATTTTTTTATTATATTGATTAAATATACCAATCAACAAAATTGTAATCAATACAAAGTTAATGTCCCTTATAATTATAATTATAAACACTGGTGTCTTAAGATAATGAAAGATAATAAAAATTTCATGCTTATACCAAAACAATTGTTTTAACTCTAAAAATATACATAAAAATTAAAATTTTTATTAAGTTTAAATGATAATCAAAACATTAAAGTAATATATATATATATTCATAAAGTTTAGGGAAAACAATATTTTTTAATATTTATTAGCTTTAATTAATTATTTGCTTTGTAAAATATGATTTTTTAATTTTAATAACTATTCTACAAAAAATTTTTAATAGTATTTTTTTTCCCTTTGTGTACACAATATAATATCTGAAATGCAGCTAACATTATTTAATTAATTATGTTAAAAAAAATTAATATATTTGCCTAATTTGAAATATATTAAAACTACAACATTTAATTTTAATAATAAAAAAGTATATAACAAAAATTGTTTTATATATAAGATTAAAATCAGACATATTTTCGACAAAAATTTATTTTTAACATTATCAACCACTTCAAACAAAAAGTACATAATAACAAAATTTATGTATTAAAAAGATAATAAGATACTGTAAATTATTGATTTAATGAAAAATTGTATATCGAAAAGTGAAATATTTAGCAAACAGAATTTCTGAAAAACTTTTTATAACTTTTACTTTAATATAAATTAAAGAAAAATATTTTTAAAGAAATTTAACTTGAACTATTTATTATATAAAAAGACAATTAAAAATAAAGTTTTAAATAAAATATATTTCAATGATCTTAAAATATTGCTAAGAAACAAAATAAGAGTAATTTTAATACGTATTAATAATAAAATATTCCTCAAGCTTTAAACATAAAATAGAGAGCGGTTCAGATTATTATTAATACTTAAAGTTTTCAAATATCAGTATCCATTAAATAATTTAATAATTATCTATGATGTACAAAAAAGACTTAATGTGCACATTGTCTTCAAATGAAATATCAAAATACCACAATAAAATTACAAAATATAATATTTATTGATTTAATTCTTTTTTACTGTGATTTTGAACAACAGTGATTAAAAAATATTCACGTAATGTTACATTTGAAAATAATAATATGATATATAAATACCACTGTAAAAATTGATGTTAATGTATAATAATTATTAAACACATTATTAAAAATGCATAGTCCTTTTAAATAAATTAAAATAAAATATAAAATAAACTTTTGTTGGTTAATAGATATGTACTTGAATATCTCTTTGCCTCTCTTTGTATTATTCCATATAATATAATGTAATTTGAAACAAGTTTACATCAAAAGCTGAAAATTGAATTATCCAGCTTTTAACCAAGTCAAGTGTATGAATTACTGGCAAATTTATTTCAATGAGTAATCATTTATCTTACATTTTAAGTAAAAATGTCGGAAAATTTCATTTGTGAAAATATTTTTTCTAGTCAAAATAATAATGCCTTAATCTTGCTTTGAAATTTAGACGAAAGTGCAATATTGTGTTTTTATTTTAGTTCAAGTTTCTTATTTAAAATTCTATAATATTTTTTAATTTAAAGAAAAATTTATATAGAAATTTATAATTTACAATACTTGGTTGAAATATGAAATGCTTAATTTAATAATTTTGAATGATTTTAATGAAAATTTTATCAAAGTCAGAAAAAAAGAATTTATGTAAAATTTACGTAATAAATGTTGAGTTTAAATATATTTTATACTTAATATGAATTTACATACGTGTATTATGCGCATATTATAAAGTAATTAATTGTGTGTAAAATATTCATAAAGTGACAAATGAATATTATACTAATACACAATATGTACGTATATATACATATATAGTTATAATTTTAGTTACCTTTATAAAAAAAGTATATGTCCTTTTAACTAAAAATACTTGCATGAATATATACTTTTATAAAAATTATTATTTTTCCGTTAGAAAAGTTGTTTATATAAAAATATACGATTCAAACATTTTAATTTTTAAATTATAAAAGTTATACATTTATTCCTTTTCGAAAAATGAAATAATTTTTTCTTTTTTTTGAAGTATCAAAGTATCAAGGATCTTCTAATCTCAAAAAATATAATCAATTTTATTTGTATGAATGCATAATGCACATATGTAGAAATAGAATTCTGAATACGATTCCAATCGTTCTATTATTAAAAATTTAAACCTGATCGTAGCTTTGAAAAATAATCCATATTGTTTTCAATCAATTTCTTAAAAAATTTGAGCAATATCTTTCTTTGTAATCAAATTTTCAATATAATTTAATCGTTATTTCGGTAATAAATGTTTTTATTTACTATTCATTTTAAGCTGACATTTATTTGTATTTAACAATGAACATATCAAAATATTTTAACCTTTTTTTTTTTTTTTTAAATATTTTCAAATCCAATGTTGCTTTTACTTAACCTAATTTATATATTTTATTAACTATTTGATATCTGCAGTTGGCATGATGGACTAAATCTCCATTTTACTATTTGAAAGTAGCTTAATTTTATTTTCGTATTAATATAACAAACAATACAGACTATAAAAGTGACTCATTGAAGAGTAGAATAATTTACAAAATAAGAGTATTTTGTAAATAGAATCAGTTTCATCAATAAAATTTTACGCTTTATAAAATAAGACTATTGTATTAATTTTCTAAATTTAAATCGATTTACATTAACATTTCTAAAGTTTTATTACTTAAAATGTTTCATTTTAAGAAATAAAATATAAATATAAAAATAAATTGTTATAGATTACATTAAATACTTATTGCTTACTACACTTGATATTAGAAATTTTATGCCTGTGTCAGTGTTATCGGAGTTTCATCAAATTATACAGGTTTTTCTACAAAGTTTTATAAGTAAACGTAGAATCTTAAATTTATCAAAATATAATTTTAACAAATCTGATTCAATTGCATTGCAGTATTTGAAGATTATGTTTGAGCTCAATAATAATTCATAAATTTAAAAATACAATGCAATATTTTTAATATTTTAAGCATAAATATTTGTTTCTTTATCTTCAATCAATCTATAATATATTAAATAAAATACGTATAATGTATTTCATGTTCTTTTCAATTAACACAAAAATATGAATGAACCTTTGTTATTTGAAAACAAACGATAAAAACTCTACAGAATTTGTAAGCAATTGATCTTCTAATTAATATCTTGGTATTTATGGCGTTTTAATAATTTTAAGCTAGATTAAAAACATCTTTACAATAGAAAGAAGTTCCTAATGTAAATTTTGGCGCGGCGAATGCCAGTAATATCATTTTAAGCAATTACATTATATTGCAACTTAAAACTCCACGATATGCACTCATATTATAGTGTAATAAAAAGTAGTTGAAAAAAAATGTTAAATAAATTAAATAAAATAAGTGAACAATTATTTCGTTATTTAATAAGATGAAATTTATTTCAAATATTTTATGAAAATTAATAAAGTTTAATTGACCTGTATTAAAAAGAACAATGGTAACTTGCATTAAATTTAAATTCAACGAGGTAATCAGAAATGAAAGCTCGTTCATAAAATTACACCAACTGCAAGCACCAACACTTAAGCAAATGTAAAAAGGGAATATTTTTTTCGAGCCAATAAAGCACTATAATGGCTGCTGATGAATAACTGAGCTGAGAGTGTTTCAAACGCAAGTTATCCCTAGTATTTCTTTCCTTGACCTCAACATATTTACGAGAGTGGGCAGTTTTATCGGTGAAAAGGCTACGCGAGTTAGAGAAGTGATTTAATAGTAGTGAAAGGGGGAATCAAACACCTGCACTCCCATAAAAAACGTGTCTCCACTTTTTCCAATCCAGAAGCCACACCCTCGCTGAATACCCGCATGCTCCCGCAACCCCAATCCAATACACCTACCCGGAAGGACAACTTTCATGCGCGGTCTTACCCCCAGGACGATTTAGTCCTACCGCAAACGCGATAAGGAAGATAAGGACGAGCGCCAGAATGATTAATGCGATTGACCTGGGGATAGATACGGGAGCAGAGGCTGTACGAGGACAGCAGGCAGGAGGTTTTGTACCACGTGGACGCGAGTCGGACCCGGAGCCGCTCCAACGGCGACGCCGAGGGTCAGGTTTTGCTCTACCGCCTCAACTTCTGGCTCCTGGGGGTCCTCGTCAAGCTGCTGCCGTGTGTCGTGCTCACCATCATTAGCTGTCGACTCATACAAGCACTTTACAAGTGAGCAGAGCATGCGATCTCTCTTCTTTCTCCCTTTTTTATTCCCTTCGGTAGCCAATTTCTCTTTCTTTCTTTTCTTTAAAGTAAACCCGTGTTTAGTGACAATTGGTGCATTTCATAGACCGGGAATATGCAAATTTTTATCGAGCGACCGGAGAATCCGAAAGAGAGGCGTAACAGAAATATGAAGGCCTAAAAATTTTATTTATATTATACTTGTCTTTGCTCTTTGATCGAATAACCACACCAGGCAATTGAATAAATAACGAAATCATTTTACGCATAAAATGCGATAGCCTATTGTCTCATTGTTTTATCATTGTCTCAAAATAAAAAGTAAGTCGATTCATCGGGTGGAATTGTTAAAAATATTTGTAGATGCTGGACTCCCTCGGATTACCATGTTTTTTATTTTCAAGAAGGCAATGTTCTCGTTAAAGAAATAACGAACTTTCAGCGCGTATGTATTATAAAGTTAACAAGGGCAGCCGAAGGTAACGGATCTTTAATTAAGTTCCGGTCGTATATCTCCATAAACGCTTGGAGAATCTTTATACGAGAAAATGAGTAAAGCGAGAGCGTTTTTTCCATTCAAGCAGAGCGAAGGCCAGAAGGAGGCTTCTGAGGCCGACAGGCGGCCAGGAACTTCCCCAGGGACGGACCGAGCGTCGTGCCGATCGCACCACCCGCATGCTCGTGGCGGTGCTCCTGCTTTTCCTCATTACGGAGATCCCCCAGGGTGTTCTGGGACTGCTCTCTGCCCTCCTCGGCGATTGCTTCTTCCGGAGCTGCTACCATAGCCTTGGGGAGATCATGGACATACTCGCCCTGTTTAACGGCTCCGTCAACTTTATCCTCTACTGCTCGATGTCGCGGCAGTTCCGCACCACCTTCGGCAGACTCTTTAAGCCCAACCTCATCGTCGGCAAGTGGCAGCCCGCGTGCACCCACCACACCGACATCCAGAGCACGTACGTGTGACGTCCGACCGGACCGAGGAGATGACGCTGACGAGGCGCGGGGTGCTCGTCCTCGTGCACCCCGCCCGCGCGCCCGCCCAGCTTACCGAGTGATGAAATGGGAAACTTCGTGACACAGGGAGGGGAAAAGGGAGAGAGAGAGAAGGAATGAGCACATAACTCTGAGCTTTGATCCGGGCGTGTGAATTTCTTTGAGATTAAAGTGCAGCTCTCGAGTACATTGACACCAACCCTATTTGAATATTCATCCCTTCCGTATTACGACGAAACATGTACATACTTCTGCATAATAAATACATCGTATTTGTCACGCAAGAATGAAGTGTGCCGATTTGTTCATCCTTCTCTCTCTCTCTCTCTCTCTCTCTCTCTCCCTCTCCCTCTCTCTCTCTCTCTCTCTCTCTCTTTCTCTCTCTCACCCTTTCTCTCTCTCTGTATTTATATAAATAAAACATTCTATAATCATGTCCATACCATCTCTTACTACAATTTCACTATTCAATACAAATAATTTTCATTTTCTCAACAAAGTTTTGCCGAGTTCAATAAAATAATAATTATGTATCATAGTATCGAATAAAATTTCAAAATGTAGTAGTAATGATACATATATTCAAGTGTTCCAATCGATTTTAATTTAGTCTCTGCTCATATTTCAATATTATAAGATTCCTCGAGCTTCGGTCATATATAAAACATTATTAGTAAAACAAAAACGAAATTGAATAGGAAAAAATGTTAAACTGAACAATAAGTGAGCGTTAAAAGTAATATATCTCAGTGTTCTTTTGTATATAAAGCTTGAAAATATTTTAATTGAAGAGTAGTTGATAAATTTTAAACTATGTACTAGTCAAAATTATTTTTTTAAATTAAAAATAAACGATAATTACAAGTCCAACAACGAAGATTATCGTGTCGTAGTGTTTATATAGAGCGTTCGATAATTAATGTTCGGTTTTTACATTAAAAATATTGTCTTATTAATATTCTGTTCGAAAAAAAACATTAAATTTAAGTAGATAAAAAAAACGACGATCTTGATTCGCTTTCCAGAAGATTTACAGCTCTTGAGCCCTGCTGAATATCTTTGAAAATTTGAATCTTAGTAAGCCTTCGATTATTATTGTAAAAAAATTAAGTAAATAAATAAATAGTGCTTTATCCACTCTAGTTCATAAATTTCTTTTGAATTATTTGTTATTTCTAATGTTTTATGTGCAAGAGCTAAGTAATTGTTTTTAAAGGTAAGCATTATTCGGATTTCAGCTTTCTCGATATTAAAGTTGATATATCAATGAAATATATTGAGACAAATTATAAATCTAAAATATACATTCAATTTTTATTTCTTTAAATTAGATATAGTATTTTATTTTGCTCATTCACTGTTTTAATAAAAGGAAACTTTTTAAGTATTTTGTAAATTGTAAACATTTATATTATATTTAACAAATATAATTCCACTTAGAATAATGAAAATAAAAGTCGATATTACATGCAAATCATTTTTAACAATATATTCTGAACTTTTCCTAACAATTTTTATAGGATTTCTATAATTTTTATTACATATTGTTAAAGAGCTATGGTTAATATATTATAAATTATTCAAACTTTAATCCAAATGTATTAGTTTACCGAGTTATTATTTATTTAATCGATAATTAGGAAATTATATAGAAACCGTGTGATGGAATGAATAATAAAAGTATGATTAACAGAAATAAAGCTATAGCTCAATAAAAATGAACCAGTTGTGTTAGCTTATCTAATTGTCCATTCACTAGAAAATTGGATTATAAGAAAGATTTCAATTATTTTTAAATACTTGGAGATTATGTCTAGGAATAATTAATTAATGCTCAAAATAATTAAACAAGAACTCGCTTATTTATTATTAAATATTATTAAACATTTATAATTCACTACGTATATTTATAAAAATACGCATTTTGTTCAAATATACAATACAATTTAATTTAAATTACCTACACTTCATCATCACTCAACGTTCTTACTTCTTGAACAACAGTAGCAGAAGGTTGAAGTAATTTGTCGTCAATCTGTAATTTATCAGACAATTTTTTTGCCATATTGACTATCTGTAATCAATAAAAAATTAATCAATTTAACAATAGACAGTAAAATCTATTTAATAAATTATTTTTCAATATAAATTATATAATTTCAGAAATTTCGTTTGAAATAAGAGAGTTAAATTTTATCTATTATACAAATATTTTGGCTTTCTTAGTCAAAAATGTGTGATTTAAACAATAAACTTTCGTGAGGCAATATAAAAAGTAAGAATATAAAAGTAAGCTTTGTTTTTATCACAAAAAGTATAAAGTCAAAATAAATTTTTATATAATGTTTTTGTACGTACAGTTTCCCAATTAGAAATCATATTTGTTTTACAAATCTATTTAGTTTTATTCTTTAAGAATATTTATAAAAGTAGCTTTTAAATTTTATTTGTTAAAAAAATTTAATTCTAATTGTACAAATAATAAAAGCACGGAAAAATTGACAAATTAAAAAAAATAATAATTTGACTAATGATTTTCGATAAAAATTGTAATTTAAAAGGTTATCCTTCGAGATATAGAAGATATCGCGGTATACAAAAAGTATTGATGTATTTTATCCATGGATTCTTTTAATAATATCACTAAAATATATGGATACGAATTTGTTTCCAATACACATTCGCGAAAATCATAGATAAAAATTTCATTTTAAAAGATCATGTAATTCAAAGGCATCCTGAGATCGTATATATAATAAATAACAAAGGAGTAACAAAAGAGCCTCCAGTGTAAAAATGCACCAGGACTATAAAAGAATTTTGTGAGCTACTTTTATATTTTTTCAATAATTCACAGTTGAAGGAAGCTGTGTCTTATAAAAAAGAAAAAAAAAATCGTAAAGAAAAGGGTGTGAAGGAAGTAAAAGAGCTAAGGAAGAGTTAAGAAAAGTTTTATAAAGTTCATCGATCTTCCGCGTTGGAGAGGATGAAAACTGACCTGGTCATCTATGCTGATAAGGGCGGCGATGTCCTTGAGGACGATTAAAATCTCCCGGGCGCGTTCATGCTTTTGCTGGGCATACAGCACGACCGCGTAGTTGATGAGCACTTGCGGATCCTGCGGAGCCAGGGAGTAGGCCTTCTCTAGGGAACACTCGGCACCATCTACGTCCTCTAATCGCTTCAGGGCCACTGTGAGCAACCGAGACTTCCCTCAAATTCCACACAAGTGCGCAATTAACGGTACGGAGTCATGCTTATACTCACGACCAAGCAGGAGATAAGCCATTGGACTTTTAGGTGCAGAGGCCACCGCCGAGCAGATGCAGACAGCCGCCGAGGCCGGCTGTCCCGTCGCCAGGAACACAAGCCCCAGGTTGCACCCCGGCTCCATCGCCAAAGGATTGAGGTAGTGAGCCTTCTTCAGGCAAGCGATAGCCTGAAATGGAAAGCGAAGACCCTGTCCAAGTAAGCGTAACCGGAGGATCATTTGCCAGGCGGATGGGATGCTTTCAGGTTTATATAACAAAGAGAGATTCGGAAAGATGACCCGGTCGCTTCGGGGATATGAAATATTGACACCAACACTCGCACTCGAGCGCAGCGGCAGATTTATAAAATCTTTACTTCCCAATTACGTGTATACTCAACTCTTGAACTCAAGTCTTCACTCTTAACCTCTTTTCTTTTGCCTTTTAATTAGCAGTGAATATTAAATTAAAAACACCGGAAAATCAACTCTTTTTATTCAACAAAGGATAAAAATCTTGCTTTTTAATACCTTAAATTGATTAGCTCAAAAAAACACTTATTTGGATGAATTTCTATGAGCCGTTTATTGGAGTTTGAATGTAATAAAAAATATATGCGTAGAAATTATGAATTATAAAAATAATAATATTTTTTATAAATTTCTTTTTGTTATCATGTTTGAAACATGCTTGTAAATTTAACTCTGATCGTCGAAAAGAAAATGATTTTCGTTTAAATAAGATTCAAGTGCGAGTTCATAATATAAAAAAAGATTCTAAAAATAATTTAAAAATTTTATTTCCCTTGTGCAAGTGATAGTTTTTTTTTTTTTTTTTTAAGTATTCAATTCAATAAATTGTAATTCAACACTTTCATTTTTATTAAAAATGAGTTTAGAAATATTATTTTATTAAATCCAATACCATCGATTTTACAACATCTATTTTAATGAAACTTGTTTTACATTTAATTCCATTCTTTGCGAATTTTGATAAAAAAAAAAAAATTTCAAAAATTCATTTATTTAGAAAGCTTAACTCTAATTGAAAAGCAGTCGTGCAATTTATTTTAACAATGCTCCATTTCGACAATACCACAACATATTTAGACTAGTA
The DNA here is from genome assembly GCA_018907245.1 of Eupristina koningsbergeri. Lineage (NCBI taxonomy): Eukaryota > Metazoa > Arthropoda > Insecta > Hymenoptera > Agaonidae > Eupristina > Eupristina koningsbergeri. Next base: position 1,594,651 of record JACCHV010002768.1, read on the forward strand.
TAATAGTTAGTGGATTAACTATCTTTATTATTTGTTGGCCAAAACTTTGCTTTTCCCAAATAAATTTTCTATTTCCTTTGCTTATTAAAAATATTTTGTTCTTGTAAAAAAATTAAAAGGCTTATGTACTATTACGTAGTATTATGTAAGCATCGTAAGAAAATGTTAAGGATGTACTATCCGCTTTAAGTTTTTCCGTACAATCTACAGACTAAAGTTATGTATAAAATACTCCAAATACTTATTTTCTTTTCCTATCTCAATCAAATTGAATAAAGAATTTTTCCACAATGTTTTTAATAAGAGAAATATTTATAAATACATATACAAGAAATAAATAAATTCTTTAAATATTTTAAAGCGCCAAATCCTTTTTGAATACTTCTTTTTATTAATTAAAAAGAAAAATTTAACCTAGTCAATAAGAAATAATGCACTAATCCTAATGTGTTAAAAGTTAAAAACCACACTACGACATAAATAGTAGCTAAGCTAATTTCCATAAATTTGAATAATTCATCTTGACGAATGATTACCTTCTTAAAAGATGCATTTGTTTTTGACAATTTTATTAATTTTATTCAAGATCGCGCAAATTCTTATTTTCCGGAGCTCTATTGCTTAATAAAGTATATTTTTATGAATTTCAAGAATTAGGTAGGCATTGGAAACGGAAAACGTCAACATCGCACAAAAATTTTACGAGTTTCTTGACGAAACTCATGAGGCAGGAGAGAAAAATAAACAGCAAAAATTCGAAATGGGCAAGCAAAGTTCGGAAAGCTTTTTCCGCTGCCACCAACTCTTATTCCCTAGAGAGGTTTCACATTTCTTTTATTTTGTTCTACTTCTTCATATTCTACTTTGTTTTTGCTGACAAACGCAACCCTAATTCAAATTTGTTTACGCTCACTGAATCTAGCAATTACTCTCGACACAGTTAGCATGGATTGTGGCGTGCGAATATCGCAACAGTCATGCATACAATACATTTTGCAGCACAAAATGTCGCTATCAAATGAAGAGTTTCATCCTTAACAAGTTTTGTCGACGGATTGTCCAAATATTATTTGGAGGAGAGCTAAAGATGCCATTGCCATTCGCCGAGACAACCTGGCAACCGTCACGTGCAATCTTACATTTTCCATTTAATTATCACATTGATTTCTCACGTTGTCACACGTTCGCCTTGTCTTAATTGGAAATACCCGCCCTTTCCACTATAAACATAAGCCAATATTCCATGCTACTCCGTTCATTGATTTTACCAACCCCTTAATACACCCCCAGACTTTTATATTTTATTATGATATTTGCACAGTTGCTCATTGCTCTTTCTCTTTTGCACTCCTGCGACAAATATCTAGTGTACAATATACAGTGCTCAATCGTTCGGCATGGTCTCAAAATTGCAAATGTATATAAATCAACTTACGGAAATGTATTTTTGCTTCCCAAAAAGGCACATTCCAATGTTGTTCCAAAGAGCCCAAGACTCTGGGATTAACTGACCAGCAATTTTGTACTTGGAGTAGGCAACGTCGTATTCCCCATTGGACTAATAAAGAAAGACAAATTTAGCTTTAGACCGATAGTTGATCGTGGTCGAAGGAGAACCAATTTTATCATGTTTTTGTTTTTTCTCTTTTTTTATGATATAAAATTACCTGCAACACATAAGCCAATGGGAAAAGAGCTCTTGCATTGTTTGGAGATTGACCGAGTGCTGTACCAAACTGTTGAAAAGCTCGGTTAGAGTCACCTAATTCAAGATATGTGAGTCCAAGCTCAATGGCTATTTCCTCACTTTCCGGTAAAGCGCTACAACAATCGCAGCAAATGGATTTCCTTGATAACTTACGTAAACGTAATGAAAAATAAATACAGTGCGAATGCTTGAAATAAGCTGAATACAGAGTTTTTAATAACAAAAAATATATTAAATATTATTTTATCAAGGTTTAACAGATTAGCATGATTTTATTTCACTTTAGTCCACGTATAAAAGTAACTTCATTTCCTTTTGTGTTAATCGTGTGGCTAAAATGTTATTAAAATGAAATTACTTCATATAATTATAAAGAAAAAATATTACTAAAAGCGAAATAAAAATAATGATCGTTTTTTTTTAATTAAAACGATTAAAAATATTTTCCATGCAAAATCAGAATTTCTTTATTCTTATCAGGATTATATTAATAATTAATCTTAAAAGTAATTAATGTAAGTGATCTAATAAAAGATATTTTATAATATTATTAATTGATTGAAACTTTTATATAACATAAAGAAAAGCGTTTAATTAAGAAAAATACGCGTATGAATAAAAATCTTGATTTGTAAAATATACTAACGCAATAGCTTTTTTATACACATCTATTGCTTCAATGATTCGATCTTCTATGATATAAGTTTTGACAAGCTTTATAAATGGAATTTCAGTTTTTATCAATTCTATTGTACGTGTTAGATGTTTTCTTGCATCTTCCAATTGATTTGTTTTTATATAACATTCACCTAATAAGAAAAATTTGGATATTAGGTATAAAATACAATGAATATTGATAAAAAAAAGTATCATTACCTAAAAAATGATGAATTTCCCACTCTGGTGTAGTGGTCATTTTTAGTGCATTTTTATATAATTCAATAGCTCGCGTGTAATTACCCAAAAGAAAGCTATTTACAATATTAAAAAAATATATAAGATCATGTTAATAAAATTTATTATTTTATGATGAAAAAACTTTTAAAATATATGGATCATAAAATTCTACATGCAAAATTATGTATTCAAAAGTATAAGTAATTTAGTTCGTAAATTTGTAAATATCATTTTAAGTTTTTAAATTAAAAAATAATATTTACTCATTATATTTGCATACGGATATATATAAAGAGCTTTAAAAACAAAATATTTAAAAATATATTTATTCACAAATATATCAAACAATTGCATATTTCTATAATATTTAGATTGCTACCTAATATTATAACTTTAAAAAATAAAACTATCGTAGATTTCTTACGAATTCTTTTAAGTTAATTAAGTCTTATGAATGATAATTAAAGTTATAGAAGTAAAATATCAGATAAAAAATAGTATACAGCAATGCAGTCGTAATGTTGCAAATTTTTATGAAAACAAAGATGAAGATTTGTCTGAAAAAAATGATCTCATACAGTTTAATATTTGATAGAAAATTAATATTTTCGAGCAACGAATGAATAAGATTCTATGTTTAAAATAGCTATAAAATAATAATTATAATCATAAGAAATTTATTAAAAAATACTGCGTAGCCCACGATAAAAAAATAATTTAAACTTGTATGAAGAGACAAAATCCTAATTGAGTCAGACAAAAATACTATATTTAAATATATTTCTTTCAAAGCAATCTAATGTAATCTCTTGGCACCGAATGTATATCCCCGTATCATTTCAAATTATTTTATGCACTACGCACTTGGATTTCGCAATTTGCATAACGTTATTAACATTGCGACAGTTATTTTCGTAGCTCTTTTCAAAGCAATTCAAGGAATCTTGTACTTTCCCTTCTCTCCTCAGAATCAAGCCCTGCAATAAAACGGAGGTGAGTGTTCCAAAGTAAATGGTTAAACGCGAGAATGAAAATGTAATGACCTTCAAATAATATGGATATTCGGTGTAACCGGCCCATCTTTTTATCTCTTGTTCGATTAGTTTCATGCACTTTTCAAACTCATGCCGCGTGTAATATTTGTGCATCAGCCAATATTTTTCCTCGACAGCTGGTAGTTCTCGTGGTTCTATAAAATAAGCTTTATTATCGCATTTGAATAAATTTTTATGCCGTGTATAAAATTTACTTTGCAACATGAAAGATAAAAGTGCAATAAAATTATTACGATCAAACTAGAGCAAAGTACTCGCTTTTTAAATCAGTCAACGCGGTGTTTTAATATTTTAATAATTACCGATAATTTTTATTTTAAAGTACCTTTTTTCGACTTGCCAATTCGAAAAACATTCGAAGTATTTGGCTCTTCGTTCAATTGTTCATTTGGTTGTTCACTAGATTGTTCGTGTATTCCTCCATTACTCAAATTGCTATTGTTATTTTCCATAATTTTGTTCGTGATTGTTTCAATTCAAACAATGACTACTCATTTTATTGTCATCAATTTGTTGCTATGACAATGGAAAAAATATGAATTTTTAATAATCCCTGTTGCTGTTTATCCCGCATTTATTTTGCGTAACCCAATAACTTTTGCATTCGAGTTTTTAATCCAACCGGTTTTACTACATTCTAAATTCTAAATTAACCGATTGCGAATGTAAATATGAATATTCATAAATTTCTTTTGATTCTAAATAAATTGGAGCAGGTTGGGACCTCTGGAGAGGTGTTAGCTAACTATCTAACGTCAGATGATTTGTATACGTCACACGTCAACATGGCGCCGGTACCAGCGGCACTGAGGACAATTCAACACCACTAACTTGCAAAGTAGTGTACCCCGTTCGTTAGAATCGATGTGCATGTGCGTGTACTTATATGGATTTAAAGTACATAGTACCTCCAGACAATACGCAATGATATTTTGATGAACCATTATTACCTAACTTGTCAACATATCACTCTTCTATTACGACGGAAACACACATTTTGAAATGCAGAGGTTGTCAAACGTTGATCAATTATTATTTCCTGTGGTAAAAAGTGAATAAGAGAAAGGTAAAGAAAAAGGAAAGAGTGAGAGAGAGTGAGAGGGGGGGGAGAGAGAGTGAGAAACAGAGAGAGAGAGAGAGAGAGAGAGAGAGAGAGAAAGAGAGAGAAGACAAAAGATAAAAAAGTAGCAAGAATGCGATCGAACACTTTTAGCTTATCAACACAGTGGTGAGTCAACTATTCGATTAGATATTTACAACAGAAGCACATTTATCTATATTAATCACGCATCATTAAGAAAAATCATTGAGGTTATTATTTTTTTTTTTAATATACGCACACGCATATCCCTTTCCCCATCTGTTTTCTTCACTTTTATTTGTAATTATTAATTGTGATGCATTCAATTTATTGGAATTTTTTTAAATGTATTTTGTTTTTAGGTGTAACTAAATATATAAGAATATAGCGAATAAATTATTTTTTTATATTCAGATGAATGACGTTTGGAATAATGAATTATGTCCTAGTCTGTTATAACAGACATTAGAGATGAAAGCAAAAAAAATGACAAAATAAATAAGATATGAGCTGCTCCGTAGAATTACATCAACCAAGGCAGCACGGGATGGCGGAGGATCCCCATAAAATTGTAGCAATGATGAATAAGTCTCAAAGACTTATTCTGGGACTTTCCGTTTTATTATTAGTTGACATTATCTGGGTTTCCAGCTCAGAACTTACAAAAGTAAATAATTTATTCATATTTATGATTTAAAGTTGACCATTGTTCTATTATTAATTATTATACGCTTGCAGTATATTTATAAAGAAGCATCATTTGATAAGCCATTTTTTAGCACTTACATCAAAACTTCAATGTTTACATTGTACTTACTCGGTCTGTGTTTCTGGCCTCCTTGGAGAGATCAGTGTAACAAACCAACCACTTATATGGTAATTTAAAAGATAAAGCATTTTATTAATAAATAAATCAATTCATACTTATTTAAATAATATTTAAATAATTCTCTAGTATATAGATCCAAATATAGAAGACGATAATTTTTATTCGGAAGGTAGCACAAGTTTAAGTGATTCCACTTTTGTACCAATCAAAACTCCAGACCAGTGTGATAAATCTTCTGGTACCGACAGTGACGATTCATCTGTCCGTTCAGTACGATTTAGTAAATTAGCAGAGGTTAGACACATGTCTGAAAATGATGCAACTGAAGCTCTGTTAGCTAGATTAAGTTATCATGCAAGTGTTAGAGCAGGTGAACATGCTAGACGACAAGCCAATAAATTTTCCATTCAGAAAGTTGCTAAAATTGCATTAATGTTTTGTTTTTTAGTAAGTAAATTATTAATATTTCAATAATTACAAGTTATAATAATAAGATATTTAAAATACATGATAAAATATACAATATCATTTTATTTTATAGTGGTTCATTGCAAATTATACATACCAAATGTCTTTATCTCTCACAGAAGCTGGAATTGTTACTGTATTATCTTCTACGTCTAGTTTATTTACTTTTCTTTTTGCAGCATTTTTTCCTAGTAATAATGGAGATAAATTTACATTATCAAAATTAGTTGCGGTAACAATAAGTATATTTGGTCTTGTATGTAATACATTTAATTTTTCAACTATTTATGTTTAAATGAAAAAAGTATTTAATATACTAAAATATTTTTAAATTTTAGGCTCTTGTTGGGCTCTCAGACTTGGCAATAGAAACCAGTCGAATACCTACTGGTATAATATTAGTTCTAGTCAGTGCATTTTTTTATGCTATTTACATAGTATTCTTAAAAAAGAAGGTTGATCATGAAGATAAAATGGACATACCAATGTTCTTTGGTTTTGTTGGTCTTTTCAATTTGTTACTTTTATGGCCTTTATTTTTTATACTTCATTATGGTCGATGGGAAGAATTTGAATGGCCAAATCCTCAACAATGGACATTTTTAATAATTAATGGACTAATTGGAACTGTTTTAAGTGAAGTTCTTTGGTTATGGTAATACAATTATTGAATTTAATAGTAAATAAACCTACGAATAATGATAATTAAATATAACAAATTACAATAATTTATATATTTATAGGGGATGTTTTTTAACATCTTCTCTTATAGCAACATTAGCAATCAGCTTAACAATGCCAATATCTATGATTGTTGATGTATTATTGAAAAAAGTAGAATATCCCTGCATTTTTTATTTGGGAACCATTCCAATGATTTTGGCATTTTTAACAGTATCTCTTTTATCCCATTTTGATAATTGGGATCCCGTTCTAGATTTGGTGAAAAAATTATATATTTGGATTTGTCGTAGAAGTAGATCTTTAAGGTAAAGTTTTTAATCTACTTCAGTTTAACAATCAACTATTGTTCAAATTATATTTATGAAATAAAACTATTTAGAAAAAAAACATTATTCAGTTTTAATTTAGCGAGAATAATAAAACAGTAAATATAAAATTATATATTTATTCATAATTTTTACAAAAATTAATTTTTTAATTCTTTGATCACAACAAATTGATTGATATTTAATTTAGTTTTTATTTACAGTAATTTAAGTTATTTGAATTTATTAAATTTAAAAAATACAAATTCTAGGGTCTTTAAAAATTTGCTTATATTTTATTTTACATATAAGTTGAAGTGAGGATCCTTGTTTTAAATCTTCAATAGAAACTAATTATAAAATATATTTTAAATGTTATATATTAAAATAAATAATAATAATATTAATCAATCAAGAGAACATGAAAAATTTACACAGACACTATGACTTCTTTCTAAAAATTTTATGTAAAATTTGAATGGTGTGGAATAATTAGGTAAATTTAATATTAATTTAATATTAACTTTATTAATTACTAAATCAATTGAAAATTTATAAGTTAAATTTCAAATGTAATGGACTTAGTAATGTATAATTCACGGCATCGTAATTATAAATTAAATATATAATTAGTTATAAAACGATATTTCTTTAATTAAAATTACACAATATGTAAAATTATTGCATAAACATTCACTAAATATATAGTCCTGAAAAAGACAATATACAGTTATTGAAAAATTGGTAAAGAATTAAGATTCATATCATTTTTTATGGTACTCAATCAAGGATTCTTACTTTAACTTATATAAGTAAATTTAATTTTTTTTTAATAGAAGTATTTTTTTATTCAAAAAAATTATTGTTTGATCAATGAAAAAATTGAAGGATGAAACTAAAACTTACAAATCCCTCATAACTTATATAATTATAAACAAAATTTTAACTTTATTTTTATTTTCAGGATACCTGACTTAGAAGTGGAGCAAACAGAATCCCTTATTGGTATAAATAGTGGAGAGCATGAGGCGTAACTTAACAATAAATATTAAGTTACGTGATACTTAATTTTTTAATATGACAACAAGAAATTATATACTGAAAGCTGAATTGTAAAAAATGAGCACTACAATGATGTTTTGTTCTAAAACCATGAGTAATATTAGAAAAATAAGTGCCATTGATATAAATTCTTATCAGAAAGTAGATAATTCAAGAATTAAGTTGTTTATTCGTAGTATTAAATTTTACATGACTAAAGAATTTTATTCAAGTTAACAAAATTCCTAAGTATAGAAACTTATTTTAAATTATTATAAGACAATGGATTCTTCTCCAAGTATAGTGTAAAAAATATTGGTGTGAAGCCATGTGATAAAATATTGACTGTACAGGCTGTTAAATTTTCAATTTGAGTTTAGTAGCTTTGTTTTATTATACATTTCTATTCATTGTTAACATATAAATATTAATAATAAATGACTCTGCCAGTAAGAAGTAATGAAAAATAAGAAAATCGATAAAAGATTCATTTATCTTTTTAAAAATTTTAAAATCAAAATCTGTAAGTATAACATTTTATAATATCATTAAAATTCAAAAAATTTAAATCAAATCATAAATTTGAAAATGTATTTTTATATTTGTGACGTACAGTTTATGCTTTTATATAAATAATACTTTTATTTACATAAATTTCTGAAAAATATTTAATGTTATTTATACTGTATTAACATTAATTTTTAATATAGCTATTTGTTACTATACTATGAAAATTGACACTAACGCATTTTGAATATGCAATCATTAAATTTAAATGTATATGAGCTTAGATCATTTTCTTTTTTTAAATAATCGATAAGTTTGTTTCTACAATTATTTAATAAAGCACTTAAAAATTATTGATACTTTATTGAAAACAAGACATCAGTGAGATACTTTTTAAGAGTTGTATAAGCTTTACAATTTTAATAGTTACAATTCTTATGGCACATTGGACCAATTAACATTTATGTATTAAAAATACAATATGTAAAGAAATAGCAGTAGCCAAAAATTTTTGTTAGTGTTACACTAGTCTAGTCAAAAAAACTTTATTGCTTTTGATGGACTATTGACAAATTGGTCTATTTAATTAAATAATAAATAATTTAATGAATAACTTTAAATAATTAATTAAAATGTATTAATAGAACAAATATCTAAATTTTATATTATTGCTCTAATTAAATTGATAAATTATACGCACAGCGTAAAGTTGTTAATAACAACTTGAAAATTTAATTATTTATTTTCAATTATTTTCTATCAGAATGATAATAATTGTCAAATGTATGAAATATTTCAGAATTCCAAAAGTTAGCTTAGCAACGTGATACTAAACGTTTGAAAGATGGCAAATTGTAATAACTATTTTAGATAAGCGATTTTGTCATAAAACCTTTGCTAACTGTTCCTATGTGTATCTATTACTATGCATTGTATATTTCATGTAAATATTGAATATACTGTACAACCATTGCAAAAAAAAATTGCATAAATATTGTAAGAAATATAAGAAATAATTAAAAAATAATGAATAAAATAAAAGAAAATATCGTTCTTAATTTATTGAAGATTTTCCATTAAACCTCCATAAAGTTTTCCTTTAAGACGTTAAAATATTAATATATTTTTAATACCATTATTGATTAATATATTAGTGACAAATGAAGTAATTAAAATAAATAAAATATAGTGTCAATTTCATTTTACTCCTCCAAAACACGTAAAAGAGTAGTAATATTGAAACTTATCATGGTATTTTCATGATATTTCATTGATCAATTCATACCCTCGCATACGTTAATAAGATGAAAAAGAACTAGTGTTACAAATAATAAGAATATTTAAGGGTTAAGTAATAACAAAATATCAAATTCAATATGGCCTTCCACAATGACAGCCGTATAGCCCTTGGCCCCAATATGAGAGGTAAACGTACTCGTAAACATTTTCGTATTTATTGCATAAAATAAAAAATTAATAGCAATGTAATGCACATCTAGAAAGAAATGAAAACTCACGCATGTCATTGAATAAACACACCAGCTACTTACGGTAACTTTTTTTTTTTTTTTTAAATCAAAAAAATGTTTTTCGATTTCTGTAACATTACTTTTGACGTGATACCGTTTAAGAATTCCGGAAGACACAACTTGGCCAAAAATACCTGAACGAAGATTACACGAAAACATTATCAATAATGCCAAAACTCCATGTGTTATAATGTTAAATGGAAAACTTCAAAAATCTAAAAATGTTTCTTTATCACCATCCCAGTACGTTTTTCATTCCTTCTATTTTTAATTTAAAAAAAAAAAAAAAAAAACCATCAATACTTAAATAATTTCATGTCTTCTATCATTGAAATGACATTTAAAATAATTTTTACATATTTTTCTGCAAACATCAATACGCTTAACTAAGAAAATTCCACAAAATATAACATTCATTGCTAAGGTATCATATTTACCTAAATAGGTTCGTTAAAGTGCTGCCACAAAAAAATGATACGGAACATAATACTTGTAATAAATCAGCATTCCAAACAACCGCAAAAGAGCGAAATACATCTATTTTTCCTGATTCTAAGTTTAAAACGTATGGCATTTTTATCATAAGAATCATCCAAATATAGGAATTTTAATTATAAAACAAAATAACAATTGTAACTTATTCCTAAGACTTCATTTATAACTTTATTTATACTTAATTTTTTAGTAGATGAAATCATTTATTTAGGAGATAATACAATAATATGATAAATAATAATAAATATTACATACATTATTCTGCATTGTAAAATAATCCATTTACATTAATTTTTTACAATAAAGTTAAAAAGTCTGAAAAATATTTTAAAAAAAAAAACAACAATTTTTATATCATTTTCTTTAATAACTCAAAATTACATTAAATAGTAAATTTAATCAAAACTAATCAGTTATCTCATAAATTCACGTTTTACGTCATTTTTCAAAATAATAATATATCATAAAAAAATGAATTGTGCACATTTAATGTAATATTTGTGATATTTTGCTCGATTCACATTTTTAACATAAAAAAATACAGATATTTACAATAATTAAAAAATGTAATAGAATTACATTTAAAGACATGCGTACACATATATCTGATTTTTTAGAACGATTGTACCAAACGTTAATACTAGTGAATCATTAAAAAATGATGAAAGTGAAGTAAACGAAAGTAAAGAAACAGCGTAAGTTAAAATGAAATATTATTATATATAGAATTACATTAATTAAATTATCGTGTGAAATTGTCAATTTTAATTAAATTTATGTTGTAATTTTTAAAAAATTAGAGAAAATTTGAACTATGAAAAGGATACGAATAATCATGATGTTAAAAATACCATTGAAATAAACGCATTACAAAATAAAGAAAATCCAATAGATCAAGTCACTAAGGATAATTTTTTTATAGACACAAGCAAATCTTCAATTATACTTAATAATAATAATAATAATAATAATAGAGAAAGTAATACATCGACTAACAAAGTTAATAGTAAAAAAACTAATTTTTCTCAGGTATTTAGTATTAAATAATTTCAAAGGTACATAAAAATTATTATAATTATTATTTTAAGTCATTAAATAAATAAAATTTATAGCATTACAAACATTCAAAAATATATAATCACCAAGATTGTAGGGAATTAAATAACCACAATGAACATTATACAAATAATAATAATTCACGTAAGTAAATATTTTTATTTTACTATTTTAACATAAATTAATATCTGTATAGTTCCTTACGTAAACTATTTTTAGGGAAACAAGTTGAAAGTAATTCCAATAACAAAAATTCGTCTATTCTTCGAGAAAATCCTCAATGTGCTAGTTACCAAAGTACATATATATAAAATTAATTTACCGTTTAAAATTAATTTATTAATAAAAAAATAATATAAAAAAATATATAAAATACGTGCAACCTAATTTATTAAAGTCTAGTAATGGCTGTAAAAATAAAAACATGTTTTTGAAATAAATATTAATTACAGTAATTATCATTACTATAATATATAAATTATGATGCTAAATATAAAATTACACAGCGAAACATGATTGGAAACCTAAAAAAGTGAATTCAACCCGATTTTGCGTAGCTGAAACAACAGATTCTGAAGTTTACTCTTCGGATACAACAAGTAGAACGGATCAAACGAAAAATTTATTGGAAAGACGGATGCCGAATCCACAGAGAAAAATCAATTGTTGTATGGCAACTAAATCCATGAAACACCTACAGCCTAAAAAAGAAAATTCATGCACGTGTAAGAATTTGTATGCCAATGCCTCGTGTTCTTTAAGAAACGAAACGAAACGAAAAGAAATCCGTGTTATCTTGACAGGTCGAGAGACTCATTACGAGAGGCTGTGGTCAATGAAAAAACTCGCACAAATGTCGGAACCTCAAATCGGCGCCTCCTGTGACTCCTGGCGATGCTCCACCGGGTATGGAAACAATGCGCACTGTTGCGTGAAGGATTTCCACCGGGTGGCTTCGGACTCGGACTGCAGGACAATGGCGCACAAGAGCGAGGTCCCCAAGCACAAAAGCCCCAACCGCTCTCGCACTTCCATGCGCAGCATCCAGAATTTAATCTCGTATTCCAATACTGTGAATGCTTTGCATTCGGCAAATAAATTGACTCGACCTCAGCAGGCTGAGGACAATGTGCACAACTACATTGAGACGAATTTTTTTAATAATAACTTTGAAAGGACCTACGACAATAATGAGGTTGGAATGGCGCAAAGTGCACCACAACTCAAAAAACGAAAATACGATGGAGAAAATATCAGAAAGTCCGACCCCAACAAGCTCTTGATTTTCTCGAATGCGGATGGCGGAGACGCGTAAGATTCATTATCGATATTTTTTTCATTTAAAACTTTTTTTATAGTTTAGATAATATACTTCTACTATTGCAGCTAATTTATGGATTTTTTCCATTTTTCATTTACTGCATATTTTGAAGATTAATGGAACGATTAATCAATAGTAATGTAATAAAAAAAAAAAAAAAAAAAAAATTAGTATGATAAATAATCATAATCTAGCTTAATCCTATTGACAATAATAATATTTTCATTTAAAACTGATAATTTAATGAAAACAAACATCAAACTGCCAGGAATATATAAAATAAATATAAAATTATATAGAATGATTTCATTTTATTCGTAAAGATTTTCAATTTTTAAGTTTCTTAAAAAAATCTTAACTATTAAATAATGTATATTTTAACGTCTTGATGTAGTTTCATTGCACGTTGACATTTACGTTAAATATTTTTTTTCACCTTGTGACAATTATTTTTAATTTATTACTGGTTCTATTTTGTATTTACTTATAAAATACGTTAATATTAATAAATATATATCCAAAAAAGTACAAAATTTAAATTAAAGAGAATATCCTAACTACTATTTTATTTCAAACAAAAAAAAGCATTGTAAACAAGTTCAAGATTTTTATGACCACTAAAACTAATTTTTAATTATTTTTTTTATATTCTCGTCATCTATGAATGATCATTTACTAGAGATAAAATTTATTGGTATTGATGAAAAACAATTTAATATTTAACTAAATAGAGCAAAACTTATTGAAAATATAAATTACATATTATTCTTAGTTATTTAATTAACTACTAATTTTATCCTTAGTTAATTATATCGAAAATATCAAGTAAAAAACATATTTTAAATTTTAGTGTATCTAGGAATATTCTCAAAAAATTATGAATATAATTTCAATAATAAAGTTACATAATTAACAATCAGATAATAATATAGTCACAATTGAGGATATACTTACAAATGTGATTTATAACATGCAAGTTTCAATTGTAAAATATTTTATAAAATTAATTTATAAATAATGATGATCAGAATTATATACAATAAAATAATTAATCAATAAGCTGTATGGAATATTGAATAAGAAATTGTTTACAATGTAATTGTAATATATTAGCTGTAGGTTACTAAAGTAACTAAAATTTCTATTAATTAATTTTATCAAATTTTGTTGAAAATATCTTTGAAATAGAGAAGTTTTGATAGATAAAATAATCGTGTTTAGTGAAAATTAATTTATAAATACAGATTAACAAATTTATAGATAATAAAATAATTAATAAGCTGTTATAGCTGTTAAATAAGAAATTTGTTTACCATGTAATAATTAAGATATGATATTAATTTAAATTTCTATCAATTAATTTTATCGAATTTTGTTGAAAATGTCTTTGAAATAAAGAAGTTTTAATAGATAAAGAGCAATCATGTTTACTAATATATATCTATAATCATTATCTAATTCATTTTAGAAATTCAAACTGTTTCAATGGAGGACATAATATTCGGCGCTCAATCTCCGACTCCAAAAACAAAAACGACTATTTTGGCGAAACAAAAAATTCATCTTTCGGAAAAGTCCCAGAGGAAAACAGTTCGAAACGGACACTTTTGCCTAATTACGATGAAAATAATCCTCCAGAAAAAAATCTAGAAACATATCACTTGAATTTAAAAAGAGCGAGTTTGTATATTTTTATCTACATTTTAGGTTTAATAATATTTTTATAGATATTTATGACGAATGTTCATATTTTATGTAGTATTTTTTGGCACTTTACTTTATGCCTTAATTCTCACTTTACCTGCAATTTACGACTACTTGTTTTACGTGGAGGAATCTGAAGTTTTGGAACAAAATTACTTCGAATTTGCAATAGAATACATAATTTCATCGTTTCAGGAGGCTTTTGGTGGCCTCTTCGATTTTCTTAACAAAATATTTTTTCAGTCTGTAAGTAAAAAGTCATAATTATAATAAATTTTACATCAACTTCATAAGGCACATTTTCATCATAAAACATTCTAAATTGACGCATACAGTTTAATAAACAAAAGTATTGATTAATATATTGCAAAAAAACTAGTTTTAAATTCATTATTAACGATAAATTAAGTTTATTAAACAATTGAATAATATCTTGGTACAAGTTAATTTTACTTTTAATGCTTTCCTTAAAATTTTTAATATTTTTTCAGCGTACATGTAAAAAGTGTTCCTCCTCTACTAGTTCGTAATGGCAATGTGCTTCATTTGTATTCTTGTCTTTATAACATTCTGGTTATGGCTGATTTTCATAATTTTTTGAAGCATTTATTTATTAAACCGCTTTTTCTACTTTTAATGCACCATTTACTCTATGCAAATGACTTCAACAAGATATAGATGCCAATAAATTACACTTGGACTTTACGAAGAATCATTAACGAGTAAAAATTAAACTTTTGCTCGTAATAAAAAATTCTAAAAATAAAAAAGTACTATTTTTAATAAATATTACGAATTTACATATTTTTGTGTTGTTAATTTCTCAAAGAATCCACCTAATAATTGTTGGATAAAATTGAAGGTGTTGACATCACAGTTGTTCATCTCTTTAATTTATTTATAATAAGATATTCCTTATTTTTTTATCCAACTTTTATCAAGGTTCTCTCGTGGTCTCCTAATTCGTGTCAAATGCCAGCTCATTGCACTAATATCCCCTTTACCTTGTTGCGCCCATATGTTTTGCAAAAAAAAAAAAAAGAAAAAAAAGAAAGAACGCGGATTCAATAAATTAGTAGCTGGATCATTGCAAATCCAATTTAAGCGCGGAAAAGGTATTTTTTTTTAACTGAGAGGTCGGTCTGTTACGCTACGGGAAGCCCCACGCGATGACGACAATTTATAAGACACATGTAAAACACATTTCCTCTGCTTCTTTCCTTCGTATTTTTTTTCTCTTTTTTTCTTTTTTTTCTTTTTTCTCTTTTTTTTAACGTAATTTAAACTACATTTAAAGAATATTGAATTGAATTATTTATCGAAATTGCTTTTCTAACAAATTCACATTGAACTACAAGTAAATGCTTTATCAATTTAATCAAATTATTAATTGCGTTACTTTTCATTTGGTCAAAACAATTTTTCTTTTTTTTTTTTTGCCAGTAAAACCTTTTTAATTTCATTTATTGAATCGATAACTGAACTAATAATAAAAGCGCATTTATTCGTATAATGTAGTTGCAAACTATAATTGTTTTGAAGAGTAATTTTTCTGTGAAGCAATGCAAATTACAATCGAATCGCTATTTTCTCCGCAACATCGTGTTTTTATTATGTAATGAAGCTACTGCTTTTTGTTTATTTCGAATTATCGATACATTTATTTTGAAAAGCTTGAAACATTTGTTATCATAATACACACTCGCAAAATCTTGTATTAATAGTATGAATGAGGATAACAAGAGAGGAAGATCGTAATCGTCTAGAAATAAGACTGTAAATTAATGTTTGTGGATATACTTAGATAACCATTCATTTTTCTGCTGTTTCATAAAATATGTACTCTTTTTATTTACGTTGTAGAATATTTATGAATCATTTATTGCAATGGATCATTTATTACTTGGCGATATTATAACACTAAACAATGTTTATTAAACGACAGTATCAAATAAAATTTATGAATTTTATAAATTTATTAAAATAATGTTATGATTAAGATTGTGATAGATAAAGGGATTGACAATATGTGTACATAAACTTTTATTTTAATTTAGAATGATTATTGCGTTAACAATACATTTTTAATAGAGAAAGGCTTTGACACTACAAGAAATGCATTTAATGTTTTACTTAGCCAATGTTACATATTAAAAATAAGAGGAATCATCAAACTCGTTTTATAAGTTTTTTTTTTTATTCTGTAATATAAGAAATGATTTGAAATATGAGAAATGAGTATCATTTACTCTTGTCTTTCAGCTTTTAAAAGTCTTTACTCGTTTTTCCAGCGTCTTGTACATTTACTTTTGTACATGATACACATGTAAAAAAAAAATATGTGCATATTTAGCAAATGAGAATATCTTTTACACGAGTAGTTACATCAACTGTCTCATTTTAATCGTACTCCTATAATAAAAATATGAAATTAATTACTCATATTATATAAATAGATATAAGACTTTAAAGTATTAAATAGAAATTTAATTCATACGATAAAAACATTGAATTACTTTTAAAATATTTAAAAGCTAATAAAATATTGATAATGGACAAAAAAGAAAAATACAATAAATTTATAATATAGAACATAATTATGTTCACTTTACATAAAAATAATGCAACTTACTTATTATTATTACGGTGTAATTCCTAATAAATAAATGCTTAATTACAAAAATCTGTCAAGTATTTTCAATTAATAATGAAATAAATGGAAAGATATAATTGCTCTGATTAAAATTTAAAAAAATATAAATTCAGCACTCAATTCACAGGTTTAAAATAAAAAATACGCGTCGATCTTTCTTCTGTAAAATCAAAATCGCGTGTGAGTATTGAAATGATTTAAAAAGCTGCACGCAAAAGCTGCATAATAATAATTATAGATGCAGAACTTTACATCGACAGAGTCATGTTCATTGTATATTAGGAGAAGCAAACGATGGAGATTGATCAGGTAAGACGCAAGAATTTTTTTGCTTGAATTCCCAATTTTTTCTTTTTGTTTTTTTGTTTCTTTGTTTCTTTGTTTTTTTTTGTTTTTTGCAGGCGACAGTGAGTCCCCCGAGTCCGTGCATTCGTGCGTAATGAGCACAAAAGTTATTTATTTAGATCGCAATTGCTGGTAAAGGAAGCGAGCCGCGCTCCGGGAAAAGCGCAACAAGAGAAAAAGCTCAGATCGAAAGTGCGCGGGCGCGGGTCGATTGCGGCGCCGAGCGATGCGAGGGCCGTTCGACCTATCGAATGGGAGCGCGCGCCTCGGCGGCTCGGTGATTGTCAACTGTCAGGACCCCGGCGGCCGGGGGGCGGGGGCGGGGGAGGAAGAAGGGCTCATCCCCACCCCACCCCACCCCACCCCCCTACAGTGATAAGACCAGCATCGAGCGCGGAACGACGGACACACGCGAATAACTTACAGTCCTGCACACCCGCAGCAGCACGATTGTGCAATTGAGCTCGGCTCTCGTGGCGAGGACAATCCCAGAGGTGCTGTTGGCGGGGGGTCGCGAATGCCGTTGCTGGATCTCTGCTGCGGTTCACTGTCGGGGGAGTAACCGACCGGGTGGTGGTGCTGCTGGTCGACCTGGTTCAGCGTCTCTGAAGGAGGGCCGTCGGCGAGCCGGCCAGGAAGAGAGAACGCCGCGCGCGTTTTCTTTCGGACTGCGCGCGAACGCCGCCACCGTCACGAGCCACGTGTTGCCGCGGCCGCCGCTGACTTTTAAAACGAATAGCCGCAGCACGTCCTCGAGTGCGTTGCGAGTTTGGCTCCGAGTTTGGGGACGCGGTCGCACGGGTGCTCCAGGTTGTTCCCGGTTGCTCGCTGCGAGAGCCCGCCCAGGGGAGCCTACGCTGTCGGGAGGATGGCAGAGCACGTGATGAACAACGACTGCGAGAAGAGTCCAACGCTCGAGGAGGACGGGCTCACGGCCGCCCAGCTATTCGCCAACGGGGATGGACTCACCTACAATGACTTCATTATCCTGCCCGGGTACATCGACTTCACCGCGGATGAGGTCGACCTACACTCGCCCCTCACCAAGAGGATCATCCTCAAGGCACCCCTCGTCTCCTCCCCCATGGACACCGTGACCGAGTCCGACATGGCCATTGCCATGGCACTTTGCGGTGGCATCGGCATCATTCATCACAATTGCACACCCGAGTACCAAGCTAACGAAGTGCAAAAGGTGATTACTCCCTCTTTATTCTCATTATTTCAAATATCAAATACTGTTTATGTTTTAATATTTTTTTATCGGGAAAAGAATCTCCCGGACGCCTTAAAATGTCTGGATGAAACATCGATACCATCATCTTATTGTTATATGTACAATTTAAATTCAATCGGCACTGTCAATCTGCATTTCAGTCGAACCTGATATTTAAATATCAAGTGCAAAATTATTCATGAATTGAAATATAAAATCAAAATAATTATAAAATCATTTGCAAAATCAATCATAATTTATGTTTTTTTCATTTATAAAAGTACATCTTTACATATAAAATTTCACGGTAATGTGTTTTTTATTTTTATCTATTCTATCGAATGGCATTCGTATAAAAATCAAAATTGTTTATGTACAAAATTTATTCAAAATGGCGGTGTCATAAGAATGCGAAAATATTTTTTTTACGCGACAGATAAATAAGTAAAATTTTTATTTACTACCCATTAAAAAATATATATTCATTTTTTATCTTCGTGTACATTTTACATTGCACGGCATATTTCGAATGCATTTATTTCTCCTTTGTATTAAAAAAGAAATATTCAAAAAATTTAATTTTCACATTTAAATTGTGTATTTTTTTAAGATTTGAAGACATCATTTTTACGAAATTATCAATTAATATCTAAATGATTATTAAAATAATTATTTCCATAATTATTTTCAAATGCATTTGTTATACATAAAGATTTATACACAAAATTTTTAATTTTTTAAATTGATTAAAAATATTTTAATCCATTTTATTGTTCTAATATTACAACAATAGGTCATTTTATCCGATAATCAATTCAATTAAAATTGACCAAGTTAAAAACAAAGTTTAATCGACGAAAATCAATTTGAAATATGCAAAAATAGCTATCGCGAAATCCGTTAAAATTTCAACTCGCCAGTTTGAATATTACGGACGTACGTCTTAAATTAAAATTGAAACGAATTCCAGAATTCAAATATACTACAAACATCTGTGTATACAATATTATCTTTTGGATTGAAATGCATGATATCAATTCCAACAATAGTACTCAACAATTTGTTATGTATATCGGGTAATGCTCGAAATATAATTTCTAAAAAGGAAAATTAATGCAACTAAATTAATAAAAAGCAAAAATATTATATTATTGATGATATTTGTTAATTTAAAATTTTTATTTAATTTTTAATAAAAATTCATATACCCCTTATTATAATTAATTTATAATAAACCTTATTTACGATATTTTAATATATTTAATCATATATGCATATATATTATTTTTTTTTAATAATATTTTTTTTGCATGAATTACGATGGAAAAATGTTTTTAAAAAAAGCATAATCAAAATCTCAGTAGCACATTTATTTATTTATTTATTATACATTTATTATATTTTAACAAATTATTTAAAAATATATTTTTTATTTATTTCTATGTGTGGAACTAAAATTATATAAATCATAATTATCCATATGTATTTATAAAGAAAATCTTATTACATAAATAGATTATTATATAAAAGTATTATAATATAATCAAATCAGGTTATGATATTTAAATTCTAAGGTCTCATTAAATAATTTTATTAACCAAGATTAGTATTGATTTTTCTTGTAAATAGTGAAATAATTTTTATTTTTAATATGAATGAATTATTGCTTTTCAAACTTTTAACTTACAATTTTTTATATGTAGAAAATATTTTTTCAACTTAATTGTTCATTTAAAATTTTTACCATTAATTGTATTAATTATTAAAAATTTAGATCTTTATAAATTATATCAAAATTTACATTTATATTGTGTGTATTATTTATCAAAAATTAAAATTTTTTATATTTTTCTATATTTTTATGGTCAATTTATTTAAAAATATAATTAAAATATTTTATAAAATTTTTGTAAATGTATTACGTCAATTTAGGCTTATAAATATTTACATCCATATTTAAATTTGTATACAATTTTATACATTAATGTAAAATGTAGACTAATGATCCTCATCTATTAAAAAACATTAATTTTAGATCAATTTTTTATAAACTACTTGTAATATATTTTTAATATATTAAATTACAATGCTTTACTAAATATGAATATACAATGAATAAAAGTTAAGTTTTACATATATTTAAATAATTTTATAATCTTATGATTTTTTTCATTTATATTATAATTACTATATATTTATTATTTGTTTTATAATTTAGTTATTTATTTTTGTTTTTTAATTTCAAGTTACAACATATTAAAATAAGTTCTTTGTATTTATTTAGGTGAAAAAATATAAGCATGGATTCATTCGAGATCCTATAGTACTTTCTCCAAGTAACACAGTTGGTGATGTAATGCATGTTAAAGCTATGCATGGATTTTGTGGAGTTCCAATAACTGAAAATGGCAAGCTTGGTGGAAAGCTTTTAGGTATTGTCACATCAAGAGACATTGATTTTCTGGAAGATTCACAATCTCAAAAAAATGTTAAATTAGAATCAATTATGACAAAGTTGGAAAATTTAGTTACTGCACCATCGGGTGTTACTTTACAAGAAGCTAATCCTATTTTAGAAAAATCTAAAAAAGGCAAATTACCAATTGTTAATAATAAAGGAGAATTAGTAGCGTTAATGGCAAGAACTGATTTAAAAAAAAATCGTAGCTATCCAAATGCTAGCAAAGATAAAAATAAGCAACTTTTAGTTGGAGCTGCAATTGGAACTAGAAATGGAGATAGAGCAAGACTTCAACTTTTAGCAGGTGCTGGAGTTGATGTGGTTATCTTAGATTCATCTCAAGGCAATTCAATATATCAAATTGATATGATCAAGTATATCAAATCAAAATATCCAGATTTGCAAGTAATTGCTGGAAATGTAGTTACTGTTAAGCAAGCAAAAAATCTGATTGATGCTGGAGCTGATGGTTTAAGAGTAGGAATGGGTTCAGGATCCATTTGCATTACTCAAGAAGTAATGGCAGTTGGTAGACCACAAGCAACTGCTGTTTATAAAGTATCTGAATATGCTAGAAGATTTGGAGTTCCTATTATTGCTGATGGGGGAATACAATCGATTGGTCATATTACCAAGGGTCTTAGTATAGGAGCCAGTACAGTTATGATGGGATCATTATTAGCTGGAACTTCAGAAGCACCAGGTGAATATTTCTTTAGTGATGGTGTTAGACTTAAAAAATATAGAGGCATGGGATCTATTGAAGCCATGGATAGGAAAGATGCTAGTGGCTCAGCAATGGACAGATATTTCCATAATGAAATGGATAAATTAAAGGTGGCTCAAGGAGTTAGTGGTTCAATCGTGGATAAAGGAACTATTTTGAAATTTCTTCCATATTTACAATGTGGTATAAAACATGGTTGTCAAGATATTGGAGCAAGATCTATTGCTGAACTAAGAACAATGATGTATCGTGGTGAATTAAGATTTGAAAAGAGAACACATTCTGCTCAACAAGAAGGTAATGTTCATGGTTTGTTCTCATATGAAAAAAGACTCTTTTAAGATTAATAATGATAAAGTGAAAGTTTATGAAACAATTTATGTAATAAACCAGTACCTGTATTTCAAAAGATGCAAGTGATATAAAAAACCTTAGTGATTTAATGTTGCATAAGAGTAATTCACGTTTCGAACATTGTAACGTGTATCGATTACAACAGAATTATTCTAAGATATAAACACTCTGTACCTGGTGCATAATTATAATTGTTTTTAGCTTCAGAATAATTATGTGCGATAATAAAAATATATTTCGACTCCTCCACATGGTAGGTTCTTACAAATATTTTAAATTATATGTTTAGTGACCAGGTTTTTTGTAATATATACTTGTATCAAGCTACTTAATTTTTATATTTGTAAAAATGATTTACTTAATAACTGAGTATAACGTTTTTTAATATTATTTCATTTTATTTTCTGTAATATGTTGACTATTAATGTTTATTGATTATTGATTTTAGCTTAAATTAAAATCAAGTATATTCTATGTATATAATCTTTTATTTTTTAAATTTTTTTAATCAAATAATCTTACTCTTTTGAGTAAAATATAAAATTAAGTATGTGAATAGTATAAAATTTTTAATATTTTATATTCTTTTAAATTTTTTCAAAGTGTGTGAATATAATTAATGTTATCTAAGTAATGTTTTAATTTGATATGAATTTTAATTTAAACATTTTAAGTCAACTGTATTGGTTATATAAAATAACATGTATTGTTTAATTTATATAAAACATTGAAAATTGTTTTACAAATAAAAAATCTGTATTATGTATATGCAGTTAATTAATTTTACATAATTATGTTTAAGTTATAATTACTTTGACAAATAACTAGATTTTTAAATTTAGTGAATAAATTTTTTACTGGTAATAATGTGTAAAATTATGTACATGTAAAATAAAATGTATATTGAAGTTGAAATAATCACGATTATTAATTTATTTCATGTTACTTTTATAAAATACTCTTAAGAAAATACAGGAGAATCTTAAATTGATAAGAAAATTCAAATGTACATACAAAATAACTTTTTAAACAAAAAAGAATTCATCTGTTATAACATTATAAAGAATATCTATATACATCTTAGACAAAAGTCAAATATTTTGTAATTAAAAATAATAGACGATTTACTTTATACGTTTGAAAGACAATTATGAAAATGAAAATAATGTTTGTATAAAAATTATTGAAGTAAAAAACTTCATTATATTATTTGTTTACAGTTGTAGACTATTTAAGTCTTCTAAGTTGATATAATTAATTTATCATTAATTACTTTAACATTCATCTATCATAATTCTAATGTAATTGTGAAAATATCAATTATTGGCCTCTGAAGCTAAAAAAACATCGATAAATAATATCTTAGTATTTTGAAGTTTACTTTATGTTAAATACATATTACATTAAATACTTTTAGATACCAATTTCATAATAAAATATTATTTTCTCTCAATAGCTGATAATTCGCTTAACAAATCGTACGATTAGCACTATTTACTAGGAACTACTCGTACGCATCACAATTTTTAATTATACATGTACATTTATCAAAACTAGATAGGTTCAACAACATTATGCATTGCATATTTCCAAGTCCATGCACGAGCTACTTCTTCAAACCTTGTTCTATTATTCAAGTACATTTCACCTAATTCTGGTTCCATGCATACCTACAAAAATAATCAATTTAATGAATCTCTTATTTAAAGAATTTTATAAAAAAAATTTTTATTTATTACCTGACAGTAAGGATCTGTAAGTAAACTTTGTACACTAATAAGAACCTTAGATATTGTTAATGCTAAAGACCAATTATGGTGTATAGAATCAATTCCAACATCTCCATGTCTAGATACATTTGGATGGAGTATTTTAGTTAAAAATCTTACTATTGGTGGTCTCATTGGATAACTTAAATAAGAAATAAGCAATTAAGTCTTAATAATATATATAAAAATGTATTTATATATTCAAAAAATTACCCACCTATATGGTACTTGAAGATAAAGGTAAAATAATCCTCCTTCATATGGACTACCAGTTGGTCCTGTTATTGTTGCTTGCCAATGACAACACATTTGATCAAGAGGTGTTGCTTCTATACCTTCAGGTGGATCACTTCTTAATGTTTTTAGCTCAATGCGTAACCTATTTCGTCTCCAAGAATTTTCTTCAATTCTAGGTGGTCTTACACGATGTATAGAAGTTTGAGATAAGCAGGTTTTACAAGGTGCTGAAGAAGCGAGTTTATCATACACTTTATACCAGTTTGTTACACTACCCATTGATGGTTTAAATAAAGGCCATCTTAATTTAACATGACGTTGCCATAATTCAGAAGTTATGTGAACAGATAACAAATTACACCACCTTCTACATACATTCGCTACACACCAAAGACTAACATCATCTAAATGAGAAAATACTGCTAAAAGGACCTCTGGTGGTAATCTTTCAATAAGACCTGATTCATTAAGTAATTTATTATCTACATGTTTGTAATTTGTTAATAAATCCAGCCTCTTTGATAAATTCCATGGTTTGGATGGTTCACCATTCTCTGCACAAGCTTCAGAAGATTTTGCTGGTTGAAATAATCCAGCATATTCATGATTATCCGATTCTGGTTCTTCAACTGGTACAGAATCTTCTTCAGGACTTTGAAAATCTTCTTCAAGAACATCATGTTGTGGATAATTTTCAACATCTTGTCGAATCTGAAGATTGTCCAAATTTAAATGCAATTCATTTGGGTCATAATTATTTTGTTCAGGGCTGTCATTATTGTGATCCATATGGTTAGCTACTTCTTCATTGTTAATTGGTACATCATTACATCTTACAGGTACAAAATTATATTGCTGAAAAAATAATGCACGATTTTGATCTGGTGAATCAGAGGGGCTGGAAACTATAGGTGTAGAATCTTGAGAAGAATTATGGTCTGTCTGACTTGCTCTTCGTTCTGTATTATAATATAAATCTACAGGTTCATCATTCCCTGAGTCTTCATCATCTGTTTTCTAAAATTAAATAAGTGTGAATAAGGTTGATATGAGAAAATAAAAACTTATTTAATGTATCTATTTTACTTCGCTGAATATAGGTGCTTGAAGTACTCCAATATCATCAGGAAATAAAAATGCATGACAAGTTGGACAAGCAGGCTCACCAAAACACGGTCCATAATAACCATTACAAATGTAACATGCATTGGTCTGAAAATTAAAATATATATTTTTCACATTTATGACAACTTAACAAGAATGACAATAACTGTGATAGATTTACAAATAAATCATTTATAAGAATTTCTAATGCAATTATTATTATTATATTATTTTTGAAATGTGTTAAGCATTTTAAGTAGAAATATGTATTGGATAAATATAATCGGTATTAAGACTTTAAGAGAAAAACTTACCGCAAATTCGAATTCAGAACATATTACAAAGTCAGGATTCTCTTTATCATCCTCTTCTAAATCTGAACTAACGTTGAGTTCATCCTTATCCGTCATATTTTCACCATTTTCAACGTAGATAGCACAACAAATTTTATCTCCAGCCATGTTGACAGAATGTTTTACACACACTATAGACTAAAAACTATATTATACTACGTCAAAAAAACTTGTCGAATGTTGAAAAGTCGAAGAGAGAGAAGAGGATGTATTGCGGTAACAGCGAAGTGTTGAAGAGAGAAGTGCGATAGGCGGCAGCACAGTCGTGACTTATTACGTTATTACGTCGCTTACCGCTTCCAATTAATCTGTGAACATGTTAGAATGCGCGACACCAACACTTCAATATTCACGAAGGAAGAAAGTAGGCTCATACAAAAGAAACATTAAGTCATTGCCGACGTGAATCGGCACAGCATTAAACAAACAAAATAAACAAAATAAACAAATAAATAAATAAATATATTGAATGGATTTATAATTAATAAGTTTGAGTGCGAGAACACTACCTCTCGCCCTTTACAACCACCTTCAATTCGGACTTGGATCGCATCGCATATTTATAATTTAATGATTGGATTTTATCTATTTCAAGGCTGTTCAAATATGCATTCATACGCAATTACACATACATCTATACTCGTCCTCTACAGATAAGATGATCTCTTTAAGATGATTCGAAACGATTTCCTGAATATGCCCGTACAATATTATTATTGTTAATTTGTTGATTGCCAAATTAATGCTACTGTTGTTAAAAATAGTAACTATTGTAACAATCAACTAAAAGCATTGGCTTAAAAGTTCTTCAATAATATTTTATACAAAAAAATCAATCAAGCATATTTATTCTTGTCTAATGCGTAATAACAGAACTTTTGAAATATCCAATAATCACATCCTACACATACATTTTTATGCCAAGATTCTTTGAATCGGCCCTTTTACGCTGCGGTTCTTTTCTACTGTTCCCTCTCCATTTAATTTATCAAATATAAAATTAATATAATTAATTTTGACTTTGTCGTTTTTTTTTTTATATTACACCAATGGAAAACAATGGAATCAAGTGTACAGGCCGATGAAAATAGGTGTATCGTTAAAATCACTACTAATAAGAAAAACCTAATATAATATAATTTACGCTAAAATTCGATCGACAACATTAATTCGTAAGCATTTGCTTTTACAACGAGAATATAATTAATTTTTATTTTTTTACAATAAATGAATTTACTTGACATGATTTTTATCCTGAATCGATAGGCACACAATACATACATGTATACATATGTATACATATATATATATATATATCTATATAGATAGATAGATAGATAGATAGATAGATAGACGCATATGTAATTGATGATAAAAAAATGTATAATTTCTGTGAAAACAGGAATGATTGAGAAACCGTATCCTTAAAAATCTGATATTTCGCGCCAATTAATTATTTTAAGTCAGGTTAGGTTTAGGCTGCACTTGGATGTTTATTCAAAGAAAAAAAAATTTAGCGACCATTTTGCAAAACGTTGTATCAGGTGCCAAGAGTAACCAAAACTGATAATAAGGAATAAGCAACGTGTTGTATTGAATGTCGACCTGTGACCTAACAAAGTGGTACCATCGTCTTTACATTGTACTATTTTTCTTTTGAAAGAGCCATTTCACAACGAAAATCTTGAATGCAGAATTCATTGTATTTTTATCATACATTGCCATTTACGCACCTACGATCTAGAAATAATTCTTCAGATATGAAGGATTGACGATAAAAGCGATTGCTGCTAGAGAATCATGAAACGAACAAAATGAAAAAGACCTACAATATTAGTACTGATCATAAAACAAACAATAATCTTGAAATTACAAGACGCTTGTACAGGTAAAATTAGTAAATTTATTTAAAAATGTATCTCAATGATTAATTCTTATAATTATTATTACAATGAATTGATGATTTTCAACATAACATAACCTTTATGACTAAATTCTATTAATCATTTTAAATTTTATTGTTACATAAATATTTCTTCCTCTTTTTGTCACAATTGTCCATTCCTTTTTTGATTAGAAACATAACTGAAATTGCTAAAAAATTGGAAGAGCAAAAGAATCATGCTTTAACTATTATTGATGTTTTTACACCAACTGGAGAAGCATTGAGATCTAAACTAAGAGATTATTGTGAAAGATTAATAGTTGATGATCCTATTAATCATGTACAAAAAACAGAGGAATTATTGTGGAGAAGAGGTTTCTATGATATTGTGTCTGCTTCAAAAAAATTACGAAAGGTAGGAATATATGCATTTGCTTAATTTTTTCATTCAATAGCATAAGATGTTCAAAAAATTTTATAAGTAAATGAATTAATAATTAAATTAATATAAATGATCTTTTGTTAATTATGAACTCTTTTTCAATTTACCAATATTTTAATTAAATTTATTTTCTCATTTTTATGAAGTTTGCTACTTTATTGTTATATTTTTTTTAAATAATATAATTAATTAATCTTTCAAT
This sequence comes from Eupristina koningsbergeri, assembly GCA_018907245.1. Lineage (NCBI taxonomy): Eukaryota > Metazoa > Arthropoda > Insecta > Hymenoptera > Agaonidae > Eupristina > Eupristina koningsbergeri. The sequence goes on from JACCHV010002768.1 coordinate 1,623,079, forward strand.
ATTTTTTTTTAAATAAAACTTATCATTTTAAATTATTGATTAAATGTTTAAAATACATTTCTATAAAATATTTAAAATTCTTATTAGGGAAATACCTGGAATGACACTGAAAAAGCATTTTTATCAGCACATTTATCTGTTGGAGTTGGATTTTATCATCACCTGATTTTACGTTTACAATTAGAATATGATTTAAATCTTATAGGTATGATAGATTTTGCATATCCACAAAATCAAAAACAAACAGTTTGTGTAAGTTTTTAATTAGTTTCACATATATGAAGTAATAAAAAAAAAATAAATCTATATCATAGAAAGTAATTAAGTTATTTTTTTAAGATTGAAAAATGTATCAACCCATTAAAAATACAAACTGCAGAATTAAGAAAATGTATATATCGTTTCATTCATCGAAGTTTAGTATGCCTTGGAGATTTAGCAAGGTACAGATTGGATTTGGATCCCAACTGGAATCCACAAATTGCAACAAGATATTACAAAATGGCAGTTGCTGTTAATAACAAATATGGAATGCCACATAATCAAATGGGTACTGTAGCTAGTAATAGAAATTATGGACTTGATGCTGTATACCATTATATGAGAAGGTATATTTTTAAATAATATTTATTACAGACATTTTGTTGATGAAAATGTAATTACTAATGTATACAAAATTATACATTTTCTTCAAAATTTAGTTTTATTTTTTCTTTTACTGTAAATCACAAATGTTTCCTTTCATTATATAATAATTTGATAAGATAATAATTTTTTAACTATTAAGCATTTATAATTGAAGTAAATATTGTTATTATTAAAATCACATTTTCATTTATATTAAAGAATATATATACACAAATATTATTTCAGTATTTTTTAGTTGTGTAAATGTAGTCAACATCATTTGTGATATTTATCAATATTTATTTATTATCATTAAACTATATTTTTAATTTTTATTTAGCTTTTTCTTCTATAATAAATTAAAACTAGAATATAAGAAATATAAAAGACTCATACAATGAGTTTTTGACATAAGAAATAGTTACAGGTAATCTTATATTATTATAAATTGCTTGTAATTTAAATTAATTATATTGTGAAGTTAAAATTTAGAACATTGTTAATATTATCACTGATTTATAAATTATTTTATAACACTTAATTCTTTTCCAGCATTTTATGCTTAGAACCATTTGAAGGAGCTGAAGGTAATTTAAAAAGAACTATAACAGTTCATTCTTTCAATGGTAAAGAAAAATGTTTAACGCAACGTTGTATTGCAAGACTACTATTATTACTACAATTATGGGATAGCAATTCCATGAATACTGACAGGATTAGTCAAGAGTCACAAGTAAAGATAATTTTGATTCCATAATTATTTATTTAATTGCTAAGAAATCTTAATAATAATTTTTAATTATTTTCCTAGACTCTGTTACAAGATATTGAAAATTGTTTAAATATGGATAAATCTCAAAATATTGATCATCAATCTGCTGAAAATCAAGATACTATTGAAAATTATTTGTTACATTACAAAAATTATGAAACATCTTATTTAACTGATGACATGATTTTTAAAATTGTTGTCATTTGCCTAATGAAAATTTTGAAGATGCAAATGAAGGAATCGAATGAAGTTCACGGTATTACAGCTTTTGTTTTAGCTGTATTTTCTCAGTTACTACAATTTATTGTGGCTAGATTACAAGACTCATTTATAGATAAATCCATAAAAAATAAAAATAACGAATTAAACAATATGAATGATGGTGAAAAGATTGACGAAAGTATAATTAATTCGGATAAATATGAAGTAAAAAATGAAAATATTAATGACTTGACAAATCACTCAAATAAAAACGAAAATTTAAACGACAATGACAAAATTGAAATAAATGGAAATCATGCCAAAAGAATAAAAAAACATCGTGATAAATCAAAAAACCTTCTAACAAAACTTCGAAGACCAAGAAATCGTAGAAATAGTTCTGATTCTGATGGAAGTGATGCAGAAGGTATACCTTTAGGTTCATCTAGTGAAGATATAAATTCTGATGTTACTGAAACTGAAGGTGAAATTATGAGCGATGAAGCCTTAACTGATGATTTAACAGATGATGAAAAATCTAGTACTAAAGAAAAATCTATTGATAAAGATGAAATAGTAACTCAACACATTAATGGACATAATGATGAAAAAGAAAAGTTTGTAATAGAAAATGAAAATGAAGATCAAAATAATACAATTGAAATAGCTGTAAATAATAAAGAAACAAATTTTGAGATAAATAAAATTATTAAAATTGATAATTCTTATGAAAATAATACTTTGGAAAATACAATAGTTACACACACTACACAAAAAGAGAAACAAAATTTAAATCCTGCCAAAGTTTTAGCAGCTGTAAATAATGAAAAAATATTAATTTCTATTAAAGTCTGTTGTGATTGGCTTCAAGGACATCAAGATATTATAAGAACTTGTGCAAAAGGATCTAAATCATTATTAAAACGATTAATTACTTTATTAAACTTTATAAATATTGATTGTGAAGATCTTTTTAAAAATTGGGACAAAGACTTAGAAATTTGTTCTTGTCCAGAAAAATTAAAAAAAATGGTTGAAAATGTTCCTTTGCCAGAAGATATTGATATACGAGGTTTAAAAATATTTGAAGATGCTCATAAAAATATTAACTGGGACATTTTAAAAAGTAAAAAAATGACTAATTTTGAAGAAACACTATTACGAATTCTCAAGATAGTTAAATTTGGTCATTATTTATGTTCAATAAAAGATTCTGGAGTTTTATATGACAATGATCTGAAATTATTTAGAGTATTTGAAGAAAAAAATTCAACTAAAGAAAATCAAGTTGATAATAAAACGTTAGACTTAAATCAATCAAAGGGGAAATTAATGAGACACATGGGTAAATTATGGCTTAAAGCAGAAGTTCGAGCTTTAGAAAGTCGTTTACATTTTAGATTAATGTCCCCATATTTAGTTCCTGATCACGAAGCTTTTTCGAAGTTTATGCCCATTTTAAAACATTTAGTTTATGCAAAAAAATTTATTATTGTTATCCCATCAGTTGGTAATATACTTTTAATAATTATTTAACTTATTTAATGAATCATAAATACATAATAAATATTGAAAAATATTTTTTTGTTTTTATAGTGGTTTCTGCTTTGGATGAATTGAAGAAAACAAGTAGTCATGCAAGAGAAGCAACTAGATGGCTTGAAACTCAATTGCAATGTGGATCTAGGTTTTTGCGAGCACAAAGACCTCATGAAAAGTTGCAATTACCTTTAATTAAAGAACCAAAACCCAAAGATAAAGAAGCGTGGCTTTACTTTCAAATAATAGAATGTTGTCATTATCTCACGCAACAAAATAAGGCTGGTGACGCAGAAATTCCAGTTGTAACATTATTAACTGGCATTGATGATAAAAAAGTATTTAGTTTTAGCCCTGATGGATTAGCCAAAAGTGCAGGTGAATAAACAAGTTTAATTTAATTAAAAATGGAAAATCAATTAATTTTTGTATGAATTTTATTTTAGGTGTAAATTTTGAACACATTGGTGCTTTTCATGCAAAATGGAAATTATCTGTCAAAAGTCATGGTTGAACGAGTAAATTTATGTATTGACTTTTGAATTTTATTGAGTCAAAGGCATAATGATCAATTTACTTCTTCAGCAGTACAAGAGTACAAGAATGATTGATCCTATGGATAATATGGGTTGGAAACCCACGAAGAAGATAACTGATGAGAAAATACAAGCTTTGGCATTATGCCTAGCTAAAGAAATATTTATTTCAGAAGCGAAATTTTTATTAAATCTTTAAGCATTCATTTAATTATTTAATAAAGTTATTGTATTTTTATTTAATTGTTTGTTTTAAATCATGATTCACAATCCTCACTTCTTTTTGGACAAATTATGCTTTTTTATGATAAATAGGAATGAAATTGAGAACAAAAAAGAACTGAAGTTGAGTAATAAGAAAATAGTGATTTTTTGGTCAAGTTATTGGTAGTTCAAATAACCTATAAAAATTCCTTAAAAGCGAACACTCCTTGAGTGGAGCGCTAAGTTATGAAATGCAAAAAATTATTTGTATAAAAAAAATTAAAAGTTTTAAGTAAAATTTAGAAGACAATTGTATAAATAATTAATCGAAATTTATTTTATTTATTGTCTTTTTTCCAAATACTTAATTAGTAATTTCCGAAAATTGAACGGTGCGTAGACCACTTGATGTAGACCACGTAGACACTTGTTATTGAATCGAGTCGGCACGAGATGCTCGTCTGTATTCTTTTGTATTTCCTCGGAGAAATAAAGTTAAACGTGAAATTTCACGTAGATAACTTCTTTCAGGACGAAATCAAAAGTGTGGCTCAGAGCAACGTCAATTAAAGCAGTGCTTCGACGTGCCGTTGCTCGTTTTTCCCACGTTTTCACGAGGAAAAATTGAAGGCATCGAAAGTAACGAGTCATCAACTAATCCAAGATGGCAGAAGGCCAGGACAGTCAGAAGAAAATTACTATTACCATTAAAACGCCCAAAGAAAAACAGAGCGTTGAAATTGAAGAAGATGCGTCAATTAAAGATGTAAGTGCAGTAATAATTAATTATTAATACTTGGTTACTGTTGTTCTTCAATACGTAGCGTTAAAATGTTGCGAGCCGAATGTCATCAATGTTTGGTTATACGTTATTCTAATTGTCGGTTTTTTTTTTATTATTTAATACGCAGTTTAAAGATGCAGTTGCCAAGAAATTTAATGCGCAGCCCGAACAGTTGTGTTTGATATTTGCTGGAAAGATAATGAAAGATCATGAGAATTTATCAAATCATAATGTTAAGGATGGTCTAACAGTACACCTGGTGATTAAAGCCCCAAGAAGTACAGCAAGTCAAAACAATCAAGAGACTACAACTCAAAGACCTGCAAGTATGTAATACATAAATAATAAATTTTATGTGTAATTTTTTGTTATGTAATGTATTAAATTTGTTGAAATTACATTCAATTTTTTTAGGTGATGCTAATATGTCCGCATTTGGATTGGGTAGCATGGGTGGTCTAGTTGGTTTAGAAAGTCTTGGATTAGGTTCTGCAAATTTTGTAGAGTTGCAGCAAAGAATGCAAAGAGAATTATTAACAAATTCAGAAACTTTTAGACAAGTTTTTGATAATCCTCTTGTACAGAGTTTTATGAATGATCCAGAAAATATGCGCAGTTTGTTACTTGCGAATCCTCAAATGCAAGATTTAATGCAGCGTAATCCAGAAATTAGTCATATGCTAAACAATCCAGATCTGCTTAGGTAAACTAAAATTTATTAAATTTTTATTTAAGTATTAAAAATAAATTATATTCATTTTAACTTCAATAATTTCAAATTTTTTAGACAAACTATGGAATTAGCTCGCAATCCATCAATGTTACAAGAGTTAATGCGTTCTCACGATCGAGCTTTATCTAATCTTGAAAGTATTCCTGGAGGTTACAGTGCACTTAGACGCATGTATAGAGATATTCAAGAGCCTATGTTAGCTGCAGCGGCTAATGAAAGAAATCCCTTTGCAGCCTTAGTAGAAAATAGTAATACAGATACGCAAAACCCACAACAAGGCCAAGAAAATAGAGATCCTTTACCAAATCCATGGAATCAAGGCCAATCTGATTCTGTGAATACTGGTGGAACACCAGTTGGATCAGGAACAGGAGCTACAAGAGGTCTTATGGATATACCAGGAATGCAAGGTTTTGCAAATCAAGTGCTTGAAAACCCCACTTTAATCCGCAATATGCTGAATGCTCCATACACACGTTCCATGTTAGAAGCTATGGCTGCTGATCCAGCAATGGCAAGTAGGATAATATCTGCAAACCCATTCTTGAGAAGCAATCCACAAATGCAAGAGCAAATGACAGCTATGATGCCTGCATTAATTCAACAAATGCGAAATCCACAAATGCAAAATATTGTTACTAATCCTGATGCTATGGCTGCTGTAATGCAAATACAGCAAGGCATGGAGCAACTTAGAACTATTGCACCAGAGTTAGTTGGAAAGTAAGTTAAAAAATTGGAATAAAACAAATTTATACTATGAATTTATTGATCAAGTATTTATATTATTGTATTTATAGTATGGGATTAACAGTTCCTCCTAGTCCTATGAATAGTACAACTAATACAAGTGCAACATCCACAACAAATTCAACGAGTCCTACAACAACAACAACAACAACTGCAACAACTGGTCAACAACCAAATGATACCAATCAACAGGATGCATTTTCTCAATTTATGACTCGAATGGTAAGTTTAGTCTGTGTAAAAATTGTGTTCATTTAATTTATAACATGTAATAATAATGATAATTTTTTATTAAGCTTGGAGCAATGGGTCTTAATCAAGGAGCCGAAGTTGACGGTCAACTTCCTCCTCCAGAGGAACTATATAGAGCACAATTAGAACAACTAACAGCAATGGGATTTGTAAACAGGGATGCAAATTTACAAGGTAAATTATTTTTTGAAATTCAAATGCATTTATTTAATTAAAAAATAATACAACAGTTTTAAATACTTTGAAACACCAAATTTGTTAAAAATACGATGAAAAAATAAAAATATAAAATTATTTAAATTTTATTTTGTTAAAATTTTTGTATTTTCCTTTAGCATTAATTGCTACATTTGGAGATATTAATGCAGCTGTTGAAAGACTACTGGCCAGTGGACAAGTATCTATGAGCTAACCACCAACTAGCAATGCTGTTATTCCATTATAAATAATAATTTTCCTTACTTTCCCAATTGTATCAGACAAGGTGACAGATAACTTGAAGTAGCTTTTGACTGTCAAAACTTATAAAAAAAATTTTATTCATGCTATTATTGACAGAATATATGCTACTTTTTTTCATTCACTGTGCATTTTCTTTTTCTATTTAATAGATACTTGTGCCGACAAATCATACAAGCATTGTAAAACGTTAGAAGTTTCTTTTCACCTGTCTATTACTTGATGTGCTATAGATTTATATAACTGTATTTACAACTTTAATTTGGAGAAAAATTATATTTTAATTATTTTTCTGTTATATTCGTTAGATGAATTCATTAGGCATTTTTAAATATATGTGTTTAATTGCTTAATGTAATTTCTATAAATTATATCAAAGAAAATATATACGATTTTTATTTTTGCTTTTAGGAAAATTTGGAAATAACTTGTGAATTTTGTCAAATTTATAATCTAAATTAAGCCAACAATACGATTTTTATTTAAAGGATAATAAAGTGCTATAAAAAAAAAAATTTAAAATATTTATCTTCAAATTACGAAATGTAAGGTTTGAAATATGACTATGAATACATTTGTTTTTTCTGTAATTATTTAGAAATCTTGGATGAAACATTATTTAAATATATATTTTGTTAGAATTTAGTTTTACTAAATAAAAAGAAGTCAGTGTATAAATATATATAACTACCAAAGGTTTATTGACTCTGCTAATGAAATCTTAATTTTTTTGAAATACTTTTTAAAATTTAATATAAAATATTTATATCGAGTGCGATATTAATCTACTTTTAATAAATATTAAAAAGCAATTTATCACGCAGTTAAGAAATTGAATATGGTTATGATTAATCCAAGATTGAGAAACAAAGAAAAAAGAAAAAAAATGTAAACATAAAATACATTAAATTAATTTAAAAAAAAATATGCGTATCATAAGCTTTGGAAAAACCTACATATCTAATTAATCAGCCGTAGGATATTGTCTTAATCAATTTTGTAATGGACAATATTTCTAAACAAAAAATGCTCATAGCAAATTAAAAATGAATTGTTTATAAATGAAACTGGTGTGCTTTGAATTATGATAAAGATTTCAATTGCGTAATAAAAATTCTTTCAAAGAAATTTTAACGGCATTGTTGAATTTTTCGTGACAATTTTTTATTTTAGAAAGTTTTATACCTTTATCGACATTTAAAATTGGTAAAAATTGGAAATTTATAGAAAAAACCACTGAAAATGTTTTTCCAAGCTTTCGTAAGTCAAATATTTTAATTTAGTACAGTTACGCAATTTTATATTATTTTTTTTTATTCGAGTTTGTTCTTGATTTAGTTAATCACGGTGTTTTATAATTAGTTTTTTTTTGTCATGGGCAATGCATAGTATAATTGTTGATATTTTCATCTGTACAATGGTGTTTACCAGCAAGTAACGAGCATGCTTTTCGAATTACAAATTTTTAGATTTGTAGTGTAACGAACGTTTGAAAATGAAATTATAACGTAGGGTTGTTATAGGTGAAGAGGTGTATCGGTTGAATTATGTGTTTATATATGTATTTATGTATGTTTATATGAATATGTATATATATGCATACGTGCCCGCCCTCGTATACATATAATGAGTGCACATACACGTGTGCACACAAACACAAAAAACAAATAAGCAGTAAAAAAACGATAACACATGCAAATGTGTTACACAAGAAAAACATTAATTGTCAACTTAGCTTTAAGAGTAATAATACGGAAGTCGACAAAACAAAAGTGAATGTTATAAATTGTCTTTATTGCAAAAATGAATGATTTTTAAGATTTTGATTGACGTACACTTTTGATCGATATATTCATAAGCATTGTATTATGATTTTCCGTATAAATTCACTGAAGTAAAATTTTTATGTAAAAGCAATTATATAATGAAATAAAATTATGGTTGATTCGTACTAATTTGCAGGAATTATTGCTTAAACATCCTTGAATTTTTATAGATAATTTTGAAAGCAAGTAAGAACGTGAGTTTTTTTGTTGCCATTTGTAACGCAATTTGAGTTGAAATGTATGTTAATGTATTAATAATTATCTTATAGTTATTTTCCTCGGTGAAATTATACCGCGCAAACGTACAGGTATTCGAAGGTGTGCATAAGTTGAGGGCCGGCCGTCCTTTGCCAGTCGGTACACAAAACACGTATAAAAACCACCCATTGGAGTAAAAATATAATCGATGGGTCGATAAACATTGATTAGAACAAAATGGATAGAAGTAACCCAAGGAATTAAAAATTAAAAAAAGACTTTAATGGCCTATAAACTTGGATCAATACGAACATTTATCCGTACATAAATACCGGGGAGACCAATTTATGGATGCAGCTCGGAATCGAAGTTTTAAAAGTAGTGGTGAAACGGGATGAAAAGAATCAAAGTGAAAATAGATTTTGGAAAAGGCCGGACGGCGGCAAGGGGCGGGGTGGGGGGGCAGGGGTAATGGATTTTGGAGGAGGTCGGGCGATGGGAAAAGACAAGTGGATCGGTAAGTAAGAATCGTCAACTCGTGTTTTATTGCAGAAGGCCGAGGAAGCGACGTAAAAAAGGAGGAGGAGCAGCAGACGTTTTTAGAAGCCGCGACGTGCAGCCGCTGCCGCTATTAAATCAAGTGCAACGGAAGGTCTGAGCCGTCGGTTTGAAGGGTCGGTTGGAAGGTGAGCAGAGCCGGGGTGCAGAGGTGCGGAGGGTGCGGAGGGTGCCGGGGAGCGAAATTACGAGGCTGAGGATGCGGGCGTGCGCCACCTGGTGCCGACCGGCGCGCGGCCCAGAGTTCAACTGTTGAATGTGCGCGGCCAAGCCCCGGCCTCGGCTCCGAGGTGCCGAGCAGTCGACGCACAGTCGAGCGACGACCACCGCGGCGGAGACACGCGGCGCACTCCGAGGCACGAGAGCGAGTCAAGTTGCGCGAGTCTCGCCGCGAGCGGCTGGTTCTCCAGAGGGAAAAGCGGAGGAAAAGGTGGTTGCCCAAAACGCCCTTTCCACCTGTTGAAGCATTATCCTTGGGGCGGTTTCCTCTGTTGCGAGGAAAGTTTCCAAGCAAATATTGACAGAGGTGGAAGAGCCCGCGCTGCTCCCGTTTTCGGCGCGGCCCACGCGTGTGCGCGGACGGGGGTGGGGTCCTTGGCCCGAGCACGGCGCCGGTCCTTCTGGATGTCGTCCCGTGAAAAGTGACAGTGCGGTTCTGTGCGCCAAGGAGGAAGAGGAAGAGGAAGAGGAGGAGAACGAGGAGGAGGAGGAGGACGAGGAGGAGGACGAGGACGCGAGTGCAGCAGCGTCCCGCACACCGTCGGAATGTGGCACGAGGTGAGTTTGGCTCGCAGCGTTCTCGGTTCGCTCCGAGTCTTGGGTCCCGAGCGCGTCTCTCGGCTCTCCAGCCTCCAGGGACGTACACCTCCACCGAACCCTCGCCGTACTTCCTTATTCGATTGACGACAAAAAACCGAGCAGCAGGACACGGGCCGAGCAGCGCAAAAAAAAGGAAAAGCAACAAAAAGAGGAGGGACGTGTGCTCCGGCTCTCCGCAAAACTCTTCTTTTTTTCTTTCAAATAGCTCGCATTCCGGGTCGCGGCCCAACTTTTTTTTCCACCTCACCTTCTTCTTCCCCTCCTGCGCGTGGGCCTTACGAGAGTTAGGCGAGGACCGGGCCGGGGCACGAGGCGACGGGATGCGGAATTATTGCGAGCCGCGCCTCTCACCCCACCCCTGGGCACCCCAAATTTTCGGGGGATAAGGCGGCGAGGGGTGCGAGATCCGCAGGTGCTCCCGAGGGGAATCGGAAGCAGTGCAGCGGTGGTGCAACGGACACGCGCGCTTCCCCCCAGACCGACGACGTCACGTGTGCTCTGGTTGATCATCCTCGTCGCTGGCCCTGAGCCTGACGTTGACCTCGCGCCTCGTGCCCGCGCTCGAGCACCTCTGCCTCAAACCTACAACCCGCGGCTGCCGCTGCTCCATCCTCGGCGCGCATTCCATCTCTCGCGTCGCGTTCACGGTCGCTCCGTAATCGATCTCTCTTCATCCAGTGACATTCCATTCTCCGGTTAACGAAATGCCCGCACACGGCTGCGGCTGTGGTGGAGGCTGCGGTCCACGGCCGCCGTGATAATACGTTTGCCCTTGTTTAAGCGCCCGAGCGCAAATCGCTTATCCACTCAATGAGCCACGGCCGATTATCGCTCCTTTATCATTCGGGCGAGGCTTATTTTCATTTTCCTTTCTCGCCGAGGCCGGGCTCCGGAGCGGCAAAGAAAAAAAAAAAACAAAAAACCCGTCCGGATGAGAGGATCCCTAAGAGACCAAAGGTAAGAAGGCACGAAGACGTTCGTTCTCAAGGTCGGCGGACTCTCGGGCTCTCGGGCTCTCGGGCTCTCGGGCTCGCTTCAGCTGGCCGAGTAAAGGCTCGCTCGACTCCTCTTCGCTCGCTCTAAGCGTCCATCTCGGCTGTCCGTCCGTCCGTCCGTCCGTCCGTGGCTAGAGATTCGCGAGGAGAGCCGCGCGAATTGTACAATAAAAAAACTCCCGTACGAAGCAACGGATAAATCGGCGCGAGCGAGCGCAGGATCGCGGATCGATCGGGGTAGCGCGGAAAGGAAGACGATGATGGTGGTGGTGGTGGTGGCGGCGGTGCCGGGGAATCGTGGGACACGTGCGGCACCTAAATAAATTCCCATGAATCGGGGGGATCGTTAAAGGAAGGCAACGGCGGCCGCGCTCACTTTTATTGCCCCTCGGGAGAGGAGAGAACGTACGAGGCTGTAAATTAACAAGGACAAAAGAAGTTTCCAGGGAACTTTATACATTTCGAGCGGGCGAGGGTACTCCACGCACAGGAACTGAACATAACTGAACTCCATCGGGGAACTCGCGGGCACGCAGGTCCAACATGAAGGAATGCACTCGAGCTCAAGAGGCTCAGAGGTAACAGCTGCACCTGGGGGAGCGCGAACGGGATAAGGAGGAGAGCCGAGATGCGCGAATCCTTCACTTTTTGTCGAGGATCTGCACGAGATGAAAAGGAGGGAAACGCAAGAGGATCACCGATAAGTCCGCGACAACCCCCCACCCCTGCCCGCCGTGTTTGCACGTGTGCGTGTCCAGTCGCAGCCGAGGAGCGACCGACCACACAGCTTCCGTCGTCCCTGCGACATCTCGGCAGAAATGCAGGGTGTGTCTCGTTATTATTGTCCTCGCGTATCTCGTTTTCCTCTCCGCGGCCGCGTCGTCTTTCCTCGATCTGCCTCACCTCTCCCTCTCCCTCTCTCTCGCTTCTCTCTATGCATCACATGCGGGCTTAGAATTAATTTCATTAATCTGAACTGATTGTCCGTTCTCATCTCCCGCCCACTACGGCCCCAGGCCTACGCCGTCATGCAACTCGAGCGAACCACAAGCCAAATAGTAACGATGCGCCGGAATTCCAAGTTGGAGGGAAGCGCAACTTGAGCCACGAGGAAGACGGATCGCTAATTTACAAACGAGCCCGTGGATAACAAGCGTTGCAATACCCTTTGCACATGATCATTTGCGTCATTTTCACGAGAATTATCATTATGATTATTTTTGTCGCGACTCGATTCTCTTTTTCGCTCGGAGCTGGAGCTATTAATTATAGCGTTTTATTCGCGATGCGCACCACAAGGCGGCGTGGCGTCTTTAACTTGTCGCTCCCGCGAGTGACTTTTCCCTTGGATTACAAACGATACGAGCGAATAATTTAGTTATTAATTGAGGACCCAATACAACACGTGGAAAAGTTAATGATGCCCTTTAATTGACAATCGGAATTCTTTCCGGGTTTCGTAGTTGTCACATCAACGAGTTTAGAGGCACTTATCTTGCCTTTAATTGGAGTTTTTATGTAGCGGTTATTAAAGTAAGCAATAAAGTTGAAGTAAATGCAAACTAAAAATTTGTATTCGAAGTATTCAATAAGGTTTAACAGATTTCAAACTCAAAAATTATGCAATAAAATTTATAAATTACTAAAGAAGTCAATACAATTAGTAGGAATGCTACGCTATTTCAAGTTAGAATTTTAATAAAAATATAAAGGAAACCTGTATAACTTGTGAATCATCTTATGAATCTGCGGAATAAATTTCCTGATCAATTCTAATACAGTCATAACTAACGACTATAAATAAAGCAAATCCTTATCATCCTTATCTTGCATAATTTTTATAATCATAAAGTCTTTTAGTTAAGCTATAAGTAATAAATTTAAAGTTTGCGCAAGGTACACGTAGCAATAAAAATAAATAAATAAATAATGATAAAAAAAAAAAAAAAAAAAAAAAAAAAAAATAATAAAGAAACAGAAAAGGCTCGCAGGTAAATAAAGAAATTCCGTATCGTATTAACTAGTAAAAGTCCATTGGCACGTGGTACGGCGCTGAGTCAATAAGATAAGGACACGTGCTGGAGAGTAAAGAAGAAAAAAACAAGCAAAGTCGCCAATTTGAGCAGGTGAAAAGTGCGGCTGCATACAACTAAAAGGGGGGGGGGTGAAGAGCGTAAGTGCATTACAAGATAAAATTTAACAGGGACTACACCTGGGTGGAGTAAAGTCGGCTCGGCACACGCCGCGAGGGTTCCCTTTGCCTCCGCCCGCGCGTGAATGATTCACGAGGATGGCGGCGGGCGTCGCTCTGAAAACCGAGAGAGAGTTTTCCCTCGGGGAGTCGGGCCCACGCGCACGGGCCCACCGCTGATGCAGACCTTATCGAGCGCGACTCGAGTCAAGCCGATAAGTCGCGATGAGACCGGGGAGAAGGTGACGTCGCGGTCGGCCACGCGCATGCGTCCGATTTGAACGTTCCGCGAGATCGCGACGAGGACGAGGACGACAAAAGCAACCGGGACGGCTTCGTATTAGGCGCGAGGCAGCTTCGATTGGTCGATCCTTTTCTTCGTCTCCGGGCACCTCCGCCGACGTATCTCCTTAATGTCTTGGCTCGCTCGCGGAGGAAGGAGTTGGCCGATTACGCAGATTGCGAATCTCTCCCCGGGACCGCCGCAGTTTACCGTATTACGTAGATTATTCTCGTTCCCGATGATGATAGAGCGCTCCCCATCCGAATGAAAATCCCCGGAGGATTCCGATGGTGGATAAGCGTGCTCGAGGTTTTTTTCGGGAATCGCGCCGAGAGAGTCCGGAATTATTCAATTGGAGCCAATTGATTCCTGCCCGAGAATCTTATTCCGATATCATTAAGATGATGATGGTCTACCCGTCGTACATCATGCATGTACATCGACTTTTATATTCGCACGCGTCTCTCGATGCAGCCTCGTAATTTCTCGGGGCACTTTTCGTTTAGGAATGCTGCAACGAGTCCTTGACCTCAGAGGTAATGCGGAGGATTATCGAAAACCGGAGGAGTTTCCCTCCGGTTTTCGGGACGTTTTCCCCTTTGGCACTCCAGGGGAACGAGGGTGCGCGCACCAGCACCATCTCCGGTCCATCGCCTCCAACGGAATCAATTTGAGAAAAGTCCGTTCCGCGTAATCTCCTTATAAGGTCGGGACACTCGCGAGCGGAGGCTGCATCTCGCTCTGGTCCAGAGCTCGGGCGGCTTTTAGCGTCGCCTCGCTTTCGAGAAAAACGCAAATGAAGCACCAGCCGACGACGAGGGGCTCGGCGGTTAATGAAAATGGGGCCCGTCATGGGTGAAAGTAATAATGCGAAGACTCGTAAAGGACGTGCGGTGGTCGGTCGGTCGGTCGGCCGTCCGTACGTGGTTTAGTAGTGCCCCGCGCCTGCATTCCCAGCATCCGCAGCAGGATCAGGATCAGGAGCAGCAACAGCAGGAGCAAGTTCGCGTGTGCGAGGGCCCCGGCAGCCGTGTCTCCCCCACTTTTTGCGCGCCTCCTCCTTGGCATGCGAGTCAACTGTACCTTGCAACTGTTATCTAGGCAACGACCTTGCCTTCTCTCCCTGTACTTCGACTCAACACATCTATCGGGAGGCATATCTGCACCCCGTGCTCGCGCCTCCACAACCGGTCTCTCCCCCCTCTCTTCTCCCCCTCCTTCCTTCCTCTCTTTTCTTTCTTCTCTTTCTCCGATTTTGTCATTGCTTATGTATCGTACATTGTGAACCCGCTCACTTCTCAAACAACAAATGCAACGGTCGCGGTTCGTTGGGCCAGGGTGCCTCCCTCCCCTCTCACTCTCTCTCACTCTATCTCTTTCCTGTGCTATCGCGACCTGAAAATGGAGCTAATTGGAGGACTCTGGCTTTGTTATTCATGCCCTGTTTTTATTTCCTACTCATCCTCTATGATTATAGCTTTACAATGTTTGTGTAAATTAGGGGACTGCTATACATTCTTTATCCGGATGACTCCCCAACGCAATACATTTTCGATTATTGATTTGTCATAGATTACGGAATTCCGTTAAGTCGTCGAGAACGATAATGGGCAACAACGAGAGAGGCGAAAAAGTCGTAAATTACGTAACTCGATGATGAGAGACAGAGGCACGTTCAAGGCCAATTAGCGCTCACCATCATCTCGCTTTTTCGCGTGGCTGCCCAGGAGGGTGAAAAACCGTCAAGGATCGAGCATCACACGGGTTTCCCGGTGAGCAGCGTCCTGGAGAACGTGAAAGTACACTCGCGTGTGTATGTAGGAATTCCATTAAAGCGCAAGTGGGAAATCGAGAGAGAGAGAGAGAGAGAGAGAGAGAGAGAGAGAGAGAGAAGGCAGAAGCGCCGAGGGCTCAATGATGGCGATCGTCGCGCAGGAACTCGGTGCAGGTTTGGTTCACCGTCCCATTGGTCCTCCGGGTCTCCCTCTCCCTCGTTCTCGCGTGCGCGGGAAAATCGTTGACCTTGCGCGCGAATGCTGTAGAACGTGGCCGAAGGAGAGGTAAAGAGGAGGTGAGTCGAGCAGAAGAACAGGGAGGAAGGCGAGAGACAGCTGGAGAACGCGGCAACATCGCGCCCGTTGCGTTATCCTGGCGTCCGCTCGTACGTACGTACGTCGGTTCCTGTCTGACGCCAGCGTTTCCGGTGTAGTTTTTCCTCCTCGGTTGGTTTGCGCCTTGTGCACACACGATCAACAACATCCTCGTCCATTACAAGAACGAGTCAGTCCTCCAAGCGCGAGATTCGCCTCCTTCTCGGCGACGGCAGCCCCTCCATTTAATAACAGTGATTAACTATGTTTTTAGATAGATTAGCAAGTCAGCGGCTCTATGACATCTCTCTCTCTCTCTCTCTGTTTCTGCCTCTTTCCTTCGAGCTTCCCTCTCTTTTCATCCTGGAGCTTGGTTTTCCTTTTGCGGCTCTCCACGATCATACGCATTTTCTCGGAGGCCCCTCGGTATTTTTACAAACAGAGGCTTTATTTCTTGCGCTTTACCTCAATTCACCAGAGATCGAGCAGTCGAATAGAATAGAATCCTTATTTATAGACTTTGGCGATCTTTGGATTTTTTGCCCAAGTATTATTTGCTCTTCCGTGCATAAACGATTCTTAATTTAACGTCCTGGCTATAAAAAAAGTACTTCATGTTTTTTTGAAGCGCACGCCGAAATAATTAGATCGGGAGATAATGCTATTTTACGTCAATAAAAGCTTTACTGCCAAGAAAGTTGCGAAAGTTAATATTTGCGTACTACTCCGAAGACCACAGCTTAATGGCGGGATTCTCGTATTTTACCATTTTTACTCCGGATCCACGCGAGATTTCCATGAGATTTTTTATCAGTAACATTAATAACATTAGCTTATGGAAACAAATGTTTCTCGGCGATCATCGGCGATCATCCCATTTGCCCGTCAAATAGAATATTTAATAAAATCCGCTCGAAACGAGTCTTAATTCGAGCTCAGCCATGCGATAAAAAAGTCGCCGCTCGCTTACCATCTGCAAAGGCAACATTTTTTTATCGAGCAAGTAATGATTTTCTGCAATCTTACGAATCGGGATCAAGTGCTGGAGAGTCTTACCTCGCGACTTTCCTCGGTAACGAGTTATGGTAAAAATACTCGGGCAGAGAAGCCGTTCGAGTGCGCCCGAAGGTTCATTACTCCAAAGTGCGTTAACAAATTCGGGCCTTTTGGTTGCGGTAACCTCTCCCCCCTCCTCTCTCTCTCTCTCTCTCTCTCTCTCTCTCTTTCTCAATAAACAAAATGAAAAAGAGGAGCCGAGTAAAAAAGGGTAACTGGAGCCAGTGCTCGGACCGAGTGAGACGGGGGAAGGAAGTCTTGGTAATAATGTACGGGATGTGTCGCAGGTTTGGAAGGATGATGATGAGGAGGATCGCGCTCGGCGAACCGCTTCTCGCATCTCCCGCCACGGTCTCTTTCGCACTACCTCCTCGCATACTAATGAGTGAGAGAGAGAGATGGTAGATGGAGATGAGGAGAAGATGAGCCCGCGTTCTACCGTCAAGGTGCACCTGCACCTCCGCCCCCTCCCTTCCCCTTGTCCTCCTTCACCGAAGCGTACCGTATATTCCAGCGAAAAAAGTTGGCTCGGAGCGCGAGAACGAGGTTCGTGCGGGAGATCGTCGGTTTTGACAATGGAGGAGGCGCGCGTGATACCCTGGAGGAGGAAAACCCGGGCCCGTTAGCTTGTTGGTTTTCGCGTGCGAGACTCCTTATCTCCGCGGTTCTCGGAACGGGCCGATTAGTACAGTTGGGGGCCGATTATCGTCCCGTTCCCATTGTCTCTTGTTCCGATGCGTAATGCCGCGTGAAAAAATGACTAAGTACTTTCGTTTAACGCGCCGCATAAATTAGTATAAGCATGCGCCGGAGATAAGAGTTCTCGCGCAGACCTATTGTTCGGATTATTTTTCAAATTGCTCCTCTCTTCCGTTCGGTCGAGGGATTTCTTTTCGAAAGAGCGGCTTTCGATTTCGCTGCCGACCTGGAGCACAATGGGAAAATCGATCTCGGAGCGTCCCTGCGAACTCGGAGTTGGAGTTGCACGACGTGCACGATCGGTCTCGAAGCAAGATGATAGATGCGCGCTCGGATAAGATTTACGCAATGACAATAATTGAGGCAACGATGATCGGGGTATGCACGCCTAGACGATAAGTGGAAAAGAAAGAGGAGAGGCGTCGGGTTAGGGGAAGGGGGGGAGGGGAGAGAGGACGAGTTGGTTGACCCGGCGTGTTTTCTTCATTAATAGAGCGGGGGGGAGCCGTGCGTTGAAAACGCGCCAAAGAGCACAAAAGCGGAAGTGAACAAGCCGCAGCGGCTGTGAAAAGCCAAGAGAATGGGAAAGACACGCGAGCTTTACCCCCCCCCCCCCCCCGCCCCTCCCCCCTCGCCACTCGCCACTCGACCGCGAGCTTTTGCGCTCTAATTGGATAAAGTGGCATGCGTACGACTTCGCGCATCGCCACGAAACCCTAATGTGCAAAACGAATCTCCGCCCCTAGGGTAATAATTGCACCGGGGGGCAAGGGGTGCGCACGCGAGCATTTGCTTTTAGGGGGAAATTCCTTCGTTGAAGGGGAAGGAATTCTAGAGTCGTTTTCTCCGGAGTTTCGCGCGCATGCCAAACTCATTTCCGAGTGTGTAAACAATTTTTCTCGAAATGAGATATAAACGAGTTTGCCGAGCGGCTGCAGTCGCGACTATTTGATATTTCATCGTGTCCAACCGAGTTTACTTTTCTTCAAAGACTCGCGCAATCGCCCGCGACCGTGCACTCGCCTCCAACAAATAGCCGAGGGTTTTGCGCTTTTTTCGCCTCGGTTTTCTTCCATTCGTATTTGTAAATGCGAGTATTTCCAGAGAAGCAACGTGCCCTCCCATTTGCAGTAAAATTTTCTCACATTGCGTCAACCGCATGTTTTGGTTCTTTATTTTTAAATACCCGCGGCTACCTTGTGATGCAACTGAAACGAATGGGGAAAAATCCGGTTTCTCTGCGAGAATTTCGCTTAGAGTACGAAATACACCTAAAAAGGATTAACGTCCATGCTCCAAATTAATTACTATTTAATTAAAGTGTCTACTCGTTAATTATCTCATTTCCATAAATCACGTAAATACCCAACTCCTTTCTTTTTAAAGACAATTAATTTCAATCAGCCCGATCTGCTTCTTTCACGTATCAAAATAAGTTTAATCAATAAGCTCGCAGTGATGAGGCTAGAACTTTTCTCATTTCAAGCCACATTATTTAATAACTCTATAAGCAAAAGCCAATTGCGCGGGCTCCAATTTTTGTCGGTCATCCTTTTTTGCCCCGTGAAACTGGGAATTGATTATTCATCCTCGGATTAAAGGAGGCGCAATGCTCTTCATAAGGAAACATTCACGTTCGACCGCGAGTCGTTTAAGGCCGGGAACGAGCGATCGAAGCCTCGGATGGAAGAAACGCTCCGGTTAAAATCGCAATCTAAATTGCGGCCTAAGTAGCTCTCGAGTGTGCCAATCGCGCGTCATGTGAATTTCGGTCCTTTTCTCCGGACGAGTTTCCCCCTAGGAATTACTCGAATGCGCCTCGACTACTCGACTACTCGACTACAACCTTCGCACAATGGCTCTCGGTGTTTCTCGAGTGCGCGATTGGCCGCGCGTCTGGCGTCGAGCTCAGAAAAGCCGAATAGCTGAATAGCTGAATAGCCAGCCACTCTTTACGCGCGTAATGTTTCCCCCCCCCTCTCTCTCTCTCTCTCTCTCTCGAGCATGGCGCGGGGGAGGAGGAGGAGGGAGCGGGCGTCTGAAATCCGATATGCGAGTGAGTTCGCGCGCAGCCACGCGTTACTCTTTAATCTCCGACAGAAACGCACGCAAGTACGCAGTGCGCGCGTTGTTTGGGTGCGACCGCCAGAACGAAAAAAGCGAGTACGAGACTCGGTGACCACTGCCATCCGAACGAAGACCGGAGTGTCCACTTACTTGAAACGCAATCTCCCGGTACTTCCCTCCGCCCTTTTGCGGGCTCGCTCGCTCGCTCGCTCGCTAAGTGACACGACAAAGGCTGGACGGGAGACCTGGGAGATAAAACTGAGTATCCCCGAAACTGTCTTTCCGCTGGAGAGCACTGGTGAACAATGCAGGCCAAATGGAAAAGTCATTTGCTGGGAGTGCGCGCGAGAGCTAGGGATCGAAGCGACCTACTTAGGGCGCTGTCGCGGGGATGAACGTCATTCCGAGCCTAATGCAAAACCACCCTTAATCCACGCTGGTCGATGAACCCAGGGTCTCCAAAACTTAAATGCACCCTCGAGCTCACCATTAGCGCTCCTATTTTCACAAAAGAATTTAAAAAGATTGTCGGGTTGGCTGAGACTTCTTCCGAGTCGACGTAATTGCTGCTCGGGCAGTCCGCTAACACACTTGCGAAATCGATTTCGCGTCCTGTTTTCGCATGAGTTAACCCTCGCGGTTACCAAGTAACTCGAGCAAACTCTAACTTCTGCACGTGCAGGCCGATCGTGCTCTCGCACAACTCCTCCTCGTCTTTTTAGACGCAGAATCCCTCCAAGAGTATGCGAGCGGATTAAATACCTTGACAGTCCCTTTCAATTCGAACTTTACCTATGTTTCAGAGCATTGGTCGAGTCCCGGGCAGCGATGCCGAGTGTTGTTAACTCCGAGGGAGGAAGCCGAGGCGAGTCGAGACCGCGCCTTCAGCCCCCCTAAGAGCTTAAAGAGGCTAACCGAAGCTTCAGCAGCAGTGCTCGAGCACCAGGAGAAGTTGGTCAACGAGTCACAGTTGAGGAAGCAGCAGCAGCAACACCACCGGATCCCCCACAGTGATCGTTCCCGACGATGAGCCAGTCGAGCGTCTCGGAGCCGCCGAGCAGTTGGACCGATTCCTCGACCGACGACGCGTGAACTCGGGCCGGCGTGAACCCGAGCCCGATCTACGCGATGCCGGAGCTCATGTGCAGCAATACCCTGAGTCCCGGCACTCGTTGAGCCGTCGTCACTGCTCCACCCGCCTCGCGGTCACCCGGCCCGAGTGATGCTGAAGCACATTCTGACGGGGCAACCGTCGTCGACCGCCGGCTCCAGGCTCCACCACCACAATGACTATCTGCAGGATGCCGGGCCCGTGCATACCTCGGCCTCGCCCGGCCAGCGCGAGCACTTCCATCCCCAGCACCCGCATCACCACCAGCATCCCCACGGTCTGGGCCACCGCGGCTCCGCCCGGGCCCAGAGCAGCGCCGATGTCTACGACAACGTCAGCCACGCCGTCGGTCAGCGCGCCGCACCCCAGTTCCAAAGTCAGCGACACACCCTCAACCACTCGCAGCTCAGTGTCAACAACCTGGCGCAGCGACTCAACGCGAGCCACCACTCCCACGTGCTCAATCTTTCGACCCTGTCGACCTCGAAGCACTCGGTGAACAGCGCCAGCCCCGTGGTGGGTCCGAACTTGGGCAACTGTGCGTCCGAGCGCCGGGGTAACCTCTCGACCCAGGCCCTCCTGACCCAACTGCATCAGCATCAACACCAACACACGCATCAGCAGCAGCAACAGCAGCAGCACCACCACCAACACCAGCACCCTCATCATCATCATCTTCAGGCGCACCAGCCGCAACAACCGCATCTTCGCCAGCAGCAGTCGCCTCTGGAACGCGACCGACCCAAAGTTAATGGCGGCCTCGACATCTCTAGAGCCTCGAGGCTGACCAATCGAGCCACCCCATCGCCCTTGTCGGCCGCGAATGGAGTCGTCCAGACGGCTGGTCCTGCGACCACGACCTCCACAGGTCCAAGCATCGTACCCCTCAACGTCTCCTGGTCTTCGTCTTCGCTCACGCGCAACCAAAAAGGCCTCGAGGCCGGTGTCAAGGAGATGCTCACCAGCCTCGGGCTGCTCTGCCTCGTATCCCTGTTGCTGGCCCTGCTCTCGCTGACCTTCCTCATCAGGATGTCCTCGGTGTCGTTCGTGCCCAACAGCCTCATCAGCCCCGAGGAGTTCGCGATTGTCTACGACGTCACCCTCGTGCTCTGCGCACTCGCGCTTTCGTTGAATCTTTGCTGTCTCCTCGTATGCGCCATACAGTTCCTCTTCGCCGTCAAGCTCGTAAAGTCTTCATATCACGGAAACCGGTAAGAATGTCATTTGATTACTTAATAACTCCTCATTAATTATTAATGAGCTTTGGCTCTGTGCGCTTTTGAATACCTCGTCCCACTATTATAATTCGTGTCGATTTTATTTTTGTTCGAAACTGCACTCTGAAAGTTCTTTAAAAATATATGGTGAAATCGAGAATAATTTTTTTATAATAAAAAAAAAAAAAAAAAAAAAAAAAGTGATGACAAATGATTAGTGACGTCACGATCAAATTTCTGGGAATGTAAGGAATTCTTACCAAGTAGGAAGAGCGTAGTAATATATCCATGATGTAAAAGGTATTTCGAAAGAATTATTAAAAAGTCCATAAATAAAAGTTTAGAAAAGCAATAGAAGCACAATTAATTAAAATGAATCTTCTTTTCATAATGCACGATATAAATTGATATTTTTTATTGGTACTGACGTAAGGTGTACATGCATTATAACTTATCATTTATCAGGAATCTGAAAATTAATATCAAACTGATAAACTTCCTTCATTTACGACTAATAAAAACATTAATACATTAATTCTTACATTCCATTTTTTTCAAACTTAATCACTCGATAATAAGATAAAGATAGGTATTTTTAATTTTTATGCAGGCCTTATTTGGAAAGGTGGAGCGTAAAATTCGCCCATACGTGCACGTGCACATTGTTTGTCTCCCTTTTGCCTCCATCCAAGTTAACAAACTATGAAATTAAAATTAAAATTTATTTTCTAATAATAGTCATCAGGATTATCCTTACAATCATCTTTAAACTGTGTTACACCGCTTAAGAACCTTACTAGACTGCGCAGTCATGTCAATATTATGTTATCCATGTATAATAAAAACAGTCTACCTTTCTCTCGCTCTCCCTCCCCCCCCTCCCACCTCCTTCCGCTGCATAATGGCTATATCTCTCTTTGTCTTTTGTTCTTTCTTGTTTTCTAACACTTTCAATCTTTTTCTCTCCTGCATTAAAAACACAAGCGTAAAAAAATTACAAACTAGACGTAGTATTACTACTGGGAAACATGAGCGCTGATGCGCTGCGGAATACCATCACATTCGCTCCAACTACACTTTCTTTTTTCTTTCTTCATTTATCGAGATAGAGATTCCTGTAGATTAATCCTTATTTATCAATAATTTATTGATAATTCGCATTCGTACGTATATCGATATTCGCGATTTGTAATAAACTTAATATTATATACGGAAATTTCAGGTGGAAATGAATTATTCACAATGCGTAATCTCTTTACTCCATTTATATTATGTTTAAAGTAACTATAATTCATATAATACAAGATTTTTTACTTACAACTCAAAATATTGTGAAATACATTTGTTATAAAGACATTACAATTTCCTCGTATTTTTAAAGGCGCTCATTGGTCTTTTTTCTTATATATTTATAAAATGAGCAAAAATATTTATATTATTTTCACAAGGCATTTAAATATTTCTTTTAATACTTTATGCTTTATATTTTTCAATATTTTTTTTCCCCTATTCGGTGTATCGAAATTTATTTACTACGAATCTTGATGTAAAAAATGTGAAATGTTAGAAAAATTAATCATTATAATAGGCTAAGTGAAAAGGAGCAATATGAATGATGTAGTATTTTAATTTACTTTGGATTATAATTTGCATTTCATATTCGGTTGTACGATGACATGTATATTTTGCATACAATCGTCAGCAAAGTAATTATTTGACTATCATAATATTAACGATTGACATTCACAGTCATTTGTTTTTTTAATTTATTGACAGTCGTATTAACATTAATTATAAAATATGAATCACGTTATTATATTGCTTATAAATAAAAATTATGAAAGTATAATGCATATCTTGTAAAAAAAATTTTTACTATAAGCAAGGCGTACAAGGGAATGCAAAATCAATACAATATAATCATTAGAATTTTACACATAAATCTTAATTAAATTTTCTTTTTCTTTTTCTTTTGATATTGATAATTATATTTTTAGTTTCTAAATAGTAAAGTTTTATAAATCAATAATATAAATGTATACTTAAATTAAAAGTAAATACATTTAATTTTAATACAATGTTTAAGAGAATGATTATCAGATTGTAAAATTAAATATTATTTTATACGCTTGCATTTACAAGTGACAAATAATTAGACTTTAGTTTAACAACTGTTTTATACAAGCTATTATTTATATGCAGCGGTTGAAAAATACTTTTAAAAAGTTGTTACAAAATGAAAAGATAATTATGCATGGGAGCGGTACGAGTTGGATTTATAAAAGCGTTGCGTATGGGGCTTAAGAGTTTTCTAGTTAAATATTTTCCAGTAGAACTGGCAAGTGTCCGACTCGGGCAGAACAACTGTACCAACCGACCGGGAAATTTTATTTGTTCTACAAGATAACACCGAAATGGCTTTTGCTCAAAGCTGGCTGTTGGTACAATTATTTTCGCGAGAATGCTCAGTGCGGAAGTGCAGGAGCACGAGGTATTTTGGGCTTCACCAGGGCACGAGACATTAGCTTTGGCCGTTAAAGCCGAGGCCGGGGGATAAATTGGATTGCAGCTGGAGAAGCGGCGCTTAGAAAAGGAAATTAACGCACCAGAGTAACGGCGATCGCAAGGGGCCGGGGTGCGGCCGAGGGGAAGAGGCAGCGATGGCGATATTTATAGTTTCGACGGCGATATTCGCTTTGGACCTCTGACGTTCGATCTTTTTCCGGAGATCTATCGGCGATCGAGCGAGTCGTTTTGGGAGTCGAGCATTAATGCTCCCGGTGCAGCTCATCCCTAAGTCGCTTGTTTACGATGATGGAAAGCTGCTGAGCCGAGGTCTAACGGGCCTCTGTCGATATTATTTTTAAGTCTGGAAATGAATTTGGAACGTGCCTCCTACGAGCGATCGAATGCTTTTCCAGAAGGGGGAAGAAGACTTACGACTAGCTTCAGGGAATTTTCTATTCGCTTTAGCGACGAGCTACTGACATCCGAGGGTGATCGTGATGGCGATGGCGATGGCGATGGCGATGGCGATGCCCGCGTCATGTCTATATTCACCGAGAGGAGTCGAGTTTACTGCATGAAAACGTTAGCCTTCGGGAGCGAGTAACACGAGTCGTTGAGAGTTAAGTGACACTCGTAAAGGTAAATCATCGCCTCGGCTCTCGCACTCGGAGCGAACCAAGAGATTTAGGAGTCTGAAAAAATTTTCGTGTCAAGGACGCGCGCGAGCGAGTCTCGACACAAAGGAAAGAAAACACTCCGGAGCAGCGGCGACTAATTTGAGAAGCCCGATTTCGAAACTCCTGCCGACGACGAGGGGGCCCGCGTTCCGGATGAAAAACCGGAGGAGGTGCACGCGCATTTTTTCTCACGGGCCGCGAACGAAAAAATTGCACACGAGTGCAGCGGGGAGTTTAAGTGCCCGGTCCGCCGAATCCCGGTGTTTGCACTCGGGCACACGCTGCCCAACCGAACCTGTATTTACCTGCACGTGTAGGACTTTTCGGGTGTGCGTGTTTGTGGGACGCGGAAGCGGGGGTCGTTAGCGTCGTCGATGTAATCGGGACGCGTTCCTTTCTTTTCCACGATTCGATCATCATCATTATCATCATCGTCGTCGTCGTCGTCGTCGTCGTCGTCATCATCATCGTCATCATCGTTATCGTCATCGTCGTCCTCCAGGTGCTTGTCGAGGCTGCGCGCGACCGCAAAAAACGGCTACTGAGAGCTTGGCCGCTCCGGGCACCGCGACGACGCACACGAGGTCCTCCCTCCCGGCCCACGATTATAAGATGCTCCGAGGAGCGTTGTGTAGGAAATTCCTGGATAATTGGGGCCGGGGGGAGGGCGGCTGGCAGGCCGTCATTAGCGCGGCAAAGTGGCGAAAAAGAAATTCAAGGCGCAGGCCCTTGGCTCCTTTGTTTCCGTTGGAGTTTTGGTTCGCCCGCGACACCTCGCGGGAAAAGCTCTTGGAGCGGGAAACCCGGGTACGAGGCGGAGAAATCGAGAGAGCGAGATTTCACGGTCGGCCCGTCGAATTGCAGGCTCGAATGTTACAAAAATTTATCTCCGATAACGATCTAGATATGTCGACAGCTTGAGACACTTAGATGGTGTACGTGTCACTGGGATGAAGGGGCGAGGGAAAAATTTGCGGTCGACGACGGCCCGACCATAGGGAAGCCATAAATCGAGAACAGATAAAATTGAAACGGGAAAGCGACTAGACTGTTAGAGTCAGAGATAACAACTCGGGCCGGCGCCTCTCTTTTTTTATTACTCGCCGCCGCTCTCGTTCGCTCTCTTTCCCCGGTTAATTACGTCCTGTGGAGCGAGTTCGGCGGAGTTCTGCCCTCCGACCTTCGATGCGAGCGAGCGACTTGCGACATTCGAGTTTTATCGTAAGTGAGATACCGAGTATACTCCTCTCCTATCCAAGAGATACTCGTGGCCTTTTGGACCAATGAGAGAGAGAGAGAGGGGGGGAGGGGCAGACGGAATTCTCTTGGAATTGTGCCGCGTATGAGGCTTTGCAGATGCACAGTCGGAAGATCAGATTTCCAAGTGCCCGAAGCACTTGTGCACTCGAGTAGGGGAGGAATACGAGATCAGGATAAGACGTCGAAGAGGGGGAGGGAGGAAAGAGGAAAGAGGATTCGCGCGATCGCAAAGGAGCTTTTCCGCGCCAGCTGCACACGAGGAAGGAAAGACCAGCCTTGACCGTGACGTCGAGGAAGTATTGGCAAGGTGTGGTGCACTTGCCTCCGACCACCCGAAAAAGGTCCATTAATCTTGTAGCATTAGCGCGAGTAATCTCTCCGGAGGCGCTCGCAACTCGAGCTCTGCCCAAAAGAGTCCTCGCGTCGTCATGGGCCTCCCTCGCTCTCCACCCCCCCCCCTCCAGCCCTCGAGACCCCGAAATTTCCCACGCGGGCCCATATAGAGGAAGAGGGGAAGCTCGAGGATCGGTCAGGTAGGCGTGCTGACTGGGCTCCTAAAGCGCTGATCCTTTCCTGGAGCGATTAATGAAAAGTGTGAAGGAAAAGTTACGGCGCCTTAGGGTCGCCTCGGCGTAACGAATCCCAATAGCGAGCAGAGCCAAATAAATTCGATTGGAAAAGAAGAAAAAAGGCCACGCCGGGCACGTTTAAATGAGCTTTAAATTTCCGATTTGATTCGAAATATCGAGGAATCTCATTCATGGGATGCTGCGCCGCCGGACCGGGATCGAGGGCGTTTCCATCCTCCGAGTTAGCGGTCGCAGGGACAAACACGACATTGTAAATTGTAAATTCCTGTGTACAAGTCGGAGGTCGTCCTGCTTGCACCTACCGGGATTTTCTGCGTCACACTCGAAAAATTCCAATCTAAAAATCTCGACGTTTACTAGCTTGTATATCACTTTTTTCCTCTTTTACATAAAACGTACTTATATGTAATAAATTTTGGAAGAATGCACGGGATTCAGGTAAAGTTAAGATCAATATTTTAGTCCAATGCCGACTATCGTCTTGACTCCCGACGGCGAGGAAGTCGTACATAAATTTTCTCATCTTCGAGCTGATTATAATTTTGATAAAAAATTATTCTTTTTAATTTAACAATCTTGGGTGAGCAATCGATATGCATCTCAATATTGAAACGTGTAATTGCTATTGCTGACTTCATCTCTCGAAAGATGGATTCCTCCTTTAAATACTTCTCCATTTAAATCACGTGCAAATTATGAAAATTAGCCGAGTGGCCACGACTCCCTTTTTCAAAAGAAAGGACTGTCATCCATTATAGTGACGAGAATAAGCTTGAGATATGTTTGTCTTGAAATCCTTTGAATTCCAAAAGTAACTTCTCTTTAAATATTTTAGCCGAATGCTTAAATTTATAAAAAAATCATGCTTACTCTTTTGCGAGTGAGATTTATCAATATATTTAAAATTGCGTTGAATGAAGACTTGTTTTAATATCGATTGATTTAATACGAGCTGGCAACAATTTGATAATATATTGCTTTTCATTTTTTTTTTTTTTTTTTTTTTTTTTTGGTAATGATTTTTAAAACTAGGTTATCGACATTTTTAAAGCTAGTCCGTTTTACTGCCGCTGATAACCCAGTTTCTAAAAAATCGTTAAAATATCGGCAATTGTTACATAAGCGTTAATTAAATTTATATCGAATTTTACTTAATCATTTGGATTTTATAAAGCGAAATTTGTAGGTTTGCGTATCTTATCAGAGCTCGAGTCTGAAAACACGTCATTACTTATTCAAATGAATTTCGTGTCGAAACATTGTTGCACTTGTGTTTTTACAATCAGCACAATGGAAATGGCTGCCCCGAGAAATAAAAATGAAAAATATGGGGTACAATGAATGAGTGGAAATAATAAATACACAAATGAACGTACGCGTCCTGAAATGTTGAGCGCCGAGATTTTTGCTGTACTTTTTTAAAAAGGGTACGCATTTGTTGGAGAGGTAGCTGCAGGAATTCCCTCTTGACTTCTTCTCCCAACGTAAATATTTGAAAGGTTTACATTCGTGAAAGAAAAGTCATGTGCCGGCCGATATTTTCGGTCAACAATTATCGCGCATCCAAGGAATTTCGGAGAACAGGACTTGACCGTCGCCGGCGTCATCCTCATCCAGACACATGTATCGCTTTCATCGATACCCATAGGGTCCAGCTCGGGGTTTTTAAGGGCGAGGGTCTCTGGAGAGATCGGACGAGAGAAAAATGTGGGCGGTCGGCTTCGCAAATGAGCGGTAAACGCGGAACGTGCCCCGGACAATGCGAGGGCCCCGGGTAAGGTGGCTCCCGGCGCGCCGTGGCCGAGGTCGGCCGTCGTCCGCGCCACGGGGAGCGGTCTCGGGGAGGAAAAAATCGGGTCCGCCAAACACTCCCACGGAGCGACGCGTTATCGCCCGCCGCTACCGCGTTACGTGCACGACTTGCGGATGCTGCGCCTCCTCCTCTCCTCATCCTCCACACCGGAGAATAAAAAAAGCGATTAAACTCGCCGGGAGAGCGATCGGGAACGGCCTTGACTCGCCGGCAAGTGCAACGATCGGGGAAAAAGGAAAATGCGCTCGGGTTGCGGCGGCAGTCGTATCGGGCTGTCTCCTGCTCCTCGCAGGAATGCATTCGTCCTCGGACGCGCGTCTCCTGGCGAACCCTCCTCCCGGTACACCCGGTACATCCTCGGTCCCACGGACGGCGCTGCACTCTTGGATTTCGACTTTTCTGACTCATCTCGACGAGTTGC
This sequence comes from Eupristina koningsbergeri, assembly GCA_018907245.1. NCBI lineage: Eukaryota > Metazoa > Arthropoda > Insecta > Hymenoptera > Agaonidae > Eupristina > Eupristina koningsbergeri. The sequence continues at coordinate 1,652,315 of JACCHV010002768.1, forward strand.
TGGCCCTTGAGGAGAGGTGCTTTGGCCGGTGGAAGGGCTGGCGGGAGGGAGGGAGGGTCCGTGTGAAATTGGCCACGGACAAGTGGGGAAAGCCGGGGAGTTTCCCGGGCAACAAACAGGTGGGCCAACGGTCGCACCCTCACTTTCGGCCGGACGCGCTCTGCGGCCCCTATCCGATTAAAAACACCTGTTCCGCGCTCGGCAACCTGATTGCCTGGATGATGGCGGAGGCGCGGAGGAGGAGAAGAGAAACGAACCGGTCAAGCGAACCGGCCGTCGGCACTGAAAGTCTGGGAATGTTTTGGGCGCCCGTCCCTCGCGATCATCGCCGCCCCTGACACTCGAATTGGCCCCACCGCCCTCACCCCCCCCCTGTCCGCTTATTAAGAGCGCGTGCGAGGAGGCTCTTAGGTAATCGCGCCGCGTAAAAAGGAGAAAACAAGGGAATATTTATGTAGGCCGCGCGAGTCAGGGGTTCTCGAACCCAGTGCCCGCCTATTTTAGAAACGCGCTTTCCTGCTCTTATTTTCACGGCTATTTCCGTGGCGAAGAAGCCCAGGATCACCGCCCTGACGCCGGCTGCAACTGCACAGGAGGGCTTCGCCCGAGCGATGCGGGTCAGAGCGGAAATTGGAAAAAAAAAGGAGGCGGAACACGGCTTCTTCTTCTTCTTCTTCTTCTTCTTCTTCTTCTTCTTCTTCTCCTCCCGGGCGGAAGTCCACCGGCCGAGCGTGAACGACATCCTCGGCGATTAGCCGTTGCACTGCGCCTGCGCCTGCGCCACGGAATTATCGAGCCACAATTACCCGCGAGCGATTTGACGCAACGCGCGCTCCAAACGTGATTTATTACGCGCTCGAGTCGTAAAGCGCCGCCGCGGTATCTTTTGTCTGCGCTAAGGTCATTGGCGAAAACTTTGGTATCTTATTATTCGTAATGACGGGCAATCGCTTGGCATTGATAAAACGATTTATTTTCCCTTAATGCGTTTACGAGCGGTTTGCTAATAAATAATCCTCCACTCAAAATTTTCGGATCGATGAGACGGAAAGTAAGTCGGGGTATTAACTTCTTCTCCCCCCGCCCCCGCCATTTTTTTCTTCTTCTTTTTTGTTATCTCTCGTGGGCTGAGGAGTGATTTAAAGGAAAGCTCTTAACACTGTTTTATTAGAAGCGGAAGATGGTTTAAACAAACGCAGAGCTCTTTTTTTGAATGCCAGAATAATTAGATTTCACCGTTTTCTCTATTGTTTTTAAAATGATGCTTTGGAGGATAATCTATTTCGCGGAGATAAAAATGAATGGATATGAAGTATTAGTTTTAGTGTTACAAAAAGGTATAATTGCCTGTGTAGATTTAAAAGCTGGTTAACAATTGTTAAACATTCTTAAACGAAATTTGTGTCTGTGTTTTAGAGTTGAGTAAAAAGAGGAGGTGGAGGACTTAACTCTACAAATTTCTAAAAGCGGCTTATGGCCATAAAAACTTGTAGGTTTACATATAACAAGATATAAATTTACTGTATATCCAACCTTGTGGGTAATCTGGGCCTCGTAAAATTTTAAATTTTATTTAAAGAATATAACCGCGCTAATTATACACTGATGTTAAGTAATAATTAAATACGGCGTGCATTATCGAGATTTCACCATTCCATTATCTTATCGAGTAAGAAATCAAAAAATCCTCGTACGTATTTATTTAGAAATGTTTTAATTAAAAAATTATGTAGGTTAAAGATACAACAGTAACTTGATTTATCTTTAAGGTTTGATACATTCTGAGCAGTGGTCTTGAATAATTTAATATGATGGATAAATTAAGTGATATTTCATACGTGTAGCTGGTTCATTTAAAAATATTTTAATATTACGCTAACATTGCTTAATGATATTTTACAATAAAATATCCTTACCATTGCTCTTACAGAATGTTTGCAGACCAATAATTTTATTTGATTACATCAACGAGTTATCAAGATATTCAGAACTGTATACTTAGCAGCCTATAAATCTGTTTAATACAGTACGTAATAAAGTTTTTTTTTAGTTACAACTATCAGATTATGATATAATATATATATATATATATATATATATATATGTATAACGTAATAATAATTCTTCGTATAATGACTTATTTACCCTACAATTTTTCGGATATGCGATCTTTGCGGATTATTAATACCGAATGTCTTTTCATAATTAAAACAAATAGTTTGTCAAAGAAAATATATTAATAGAATGTAATTTGAATAGACATTTCCTTTTACTTAAACTAATTTTTAACAGTATTTTTAATAGCGTGAACTTTGAAATACACTTTCCTGAGATGATATGTCAATAATTTAAGATTTACCATTTCACGTTTTCAAATAATCAAACGCTAGCCTATTTAAATAATAAACCAAATGAATTATCTTGGAGCGTTTACATAATTTTTAAAAACTGATTCATCCTGACACAAATAATTTGACTGTTGTTTGACAAATATACAACCATAATCATGAGTATTGTGTAAATAAAAGATTGAGGGACACATGCAAAGACAGGCAACTTGAACAGTTGAGTAATTACGGTACATTAATGTAGGAAATTGAATAATCACGTTAAACAATCGGGTTGCCATTGAGCTAGTCATTCCGACCATTAAATTGCGCAATTTGGAAAGCGCGTCTTGTGCATTTGAATTGTGGGATGCTGTACCGCAATCGAAGAATGCAGAGATGATCTCGGAGGAGGTCGGGTAAAAAGCGGAGGTGGCGGTGATGGAAGTGGCGATGGTAAATCGGAGGGTAACTCTCAATGAAGACAAATTCGCGATTGAGGAGAATTCAGCGATTGTCGGGACTGCCGGCAGTACGAAAAGCGACCCGGTCAATGTCCGGGTACGTAAAAAAGGCGCGTACGTAGGTATGTATGTATCGCGAATACCAGGGTGGGAGGAGCAGGACGCAGCGCTCTAGCGGGTCGACGTCGATCCCGTAAAATTCGCCCTGACGGCGAGGCCGCGATAAGGAAGAGACGTGGCCAAGCATTCCAAGGCATTCCGGACACGATGTGGGTCAGGCACCGAGGCATAGGATAACAGACTCTGCCGCGGTTTCCATCTCGTTAGAAAATCCCGGTGGGGGCGGGGGACGTTTCACTCGGAGAATGCGAGAGGTCGGGGCGTAGAAAGTCGCGCGAGCGCTTGAGATAGAGAGAGAGAGAGAGAGAGAGAGAGAGAGAGAGAGGTTGGCCCCCCGGTACGAGGAGGCGTGAAGTTTCAATGGGCACGAGGAAAAGCGCCTCGACGACGTCTCTCCTCCGGGGGGAAAGGGGAGCAGTGATTTTTTGTCGAGCATTCGCGGCGCGAGCCGTTTGATCGAAGCCATTCACGGCCGGACAAAAGCTCGCCTCCTCCAGGTCGCGCGCCTATGTATAATGCAACGAGCCCGCGGGCGCCTCGGAGACGGACTCCTCGACGCTTTCTCCGCCCCGATGAATGGGAATGCAAATCGCGAGGCTGCATCCCGGGGCTCCTTCCTTCCTTCCTTCCTTCCTTCTTTCCTTCCTTTCTTCCTTAATCCAGCGCTTGTATGCAGCCGCAGGCGCCCCGGCCCAAACGCACTGCATCCTTCCTCTCGGCCTACGTACCTACCCACCTATCCAACTACCTACCTACCTACCTAGCTTCCTTCCCTCTCCCTCCCCCGACCCCCGTCCCTCCCCGTCCCAGCGTCTTTCCTTCCGTGCCTCCTTCAGCCATTTGCCTTTTCCGCTTCGTCCGAGGGCTCGCTTTTCCGGGACGAGGGGCTCGTTTCCCCTGCGATAATGAAGCCGTCGTGACTGTGAGTTCTTTCAAACTCGGATCACGTTTCGGTTTCGTCGTGCGCGCTCTCGGCCACTTCCACCTCGGACACTCGTGGACTAAGTGGAACGAATGAATTTCAATTACAAAATATTCCGTCGACGCCACACTCGCTCGTTCGCTTGAATTGTTAAATGGAGGTACACACATGCGCCCGGGGCTCGCTTCGCCAATAAATCAATTGGCTAAAATAGTCAGAGTGGTGTACCCCCAAGACCAACAATAACGTTTTTTCATTCGATCACTCGTTAGGACTGACGGTTTCCAATTAAAAATTCATACGCGGCTTACTGTCTTGTGTCTTCGCACTTGACTCCCGGAGATATAAATCTCTCTGGACCAGCGGCGGCGGCGGCGGCGGCGACGGCGGCGACGGCGACAGAGGCAGTTAGTTGCTCGCTCGAAGAAAGGAATGCTAGGCGAGCGAAGGAGCGAGAGGCTTTTATGTAGACACAATTTGGCCCTCTTTGTAGCTCGGGAAATTTACATCTCTTTCACTAAATGGTTCGGAATCGAAAACAATATCCAGACTGTCACTGCAGCAGCTCTACACACACACACACACACGCGCGCGCACACAATTTGTATAATCTCGGCTACTGAGTTTAATGTGATGCAAGCCGACCTTTTATTTCGTGGGCTCGTAGTAACGGCATTTTCCCATCGAGCATCTTACGAAATAATGTAAACAATTTGGGCCTCATTAAACATGTAAATATTTCACGTGTCAACCTCGAGTTTTGTTTTTAAATGATTAAAATTATGTAATAAAAATACGCGGATGAAAGTCTTCCTCGCCTTTCTCAAAGCCGTATTTGTCAACGTGGCCACGAATCAAATGCAATATGTAGAACAAACATATTTGTGGTGCATGAAAGGCCCCTTCATTAATAACAGTATCTCTTATTGGAAGGCTTTAAAAATACTTTCTCAGAATAAATTAAGAATCAAGAGAACAATTGACAAATAAAATTTCTTTTACGCCCCGGAAATGTCATTAATCATGTCAAAAATGCGAGGGAGACCAAAAGTATAAGGCGTAAGCCTATAAAAATTTAAACGTATAGCAGCGCAATGAATAGCTATATCTTTTCAAATAATGGGAAAAAGTCGAAGCCAAGAGAGATCTGGGATAAAACGGATTTTCCTACCTTTATTGATGTAATTTGGAAAATTTATATACTTACAAAAAGACCTGCACAAACATTTTAATATTCTTAATCCTTTACAAGGAAAAATCACGATCGCCCCGACGTTGTTGTATTAACAAATAATAACATTTTTCAAACGTTCATCTAAAAACCTGTTTGCCTATAGATATTTTACGCTATATCTTATATAAATTATCAAAAATTCTGTTTATGGACTATGAGATTGAATTCTCGTATGTCTTTTAAAAGAAAAAGAAAACGGTACTTGGATTCTGCGGTTTGAATAATCTGTTAATTTATAATAGCGCACATCGTAAATAAGACTTTATGGAGCAAAGTGAGAATAAAATGCATATTATGAAAATCATTCCTGTTAACGTGGTATAAATCATACTAGTAGACTTTGGTATCTTGTTTCACGAATAAATTGCTCGAAATATAAAATATACATCTTTCTAATTTACGTTCGTTTTTTATTCGAGAAATGAGAATCTCGAGATACCAAACATTTATACACGTTACTACGCCTAAAACTTCTTGTATATGTACTTATAGGTAGATTTGATTTTGACTAAATTTGATCCGGCATCGATTTATCGTGTGTGCGTCTTATAAATTACGATTGATACGATACCAACGACAAAATTGAAGGTTCAACGATTTTTCACGGTAAAAAAAGTCAATAAATAAAATGCTCGAAGCAGTTGTAAATTGCATAAGCAGCTCAGATCGTTGAAAGTGAAATGGGTAAATTGAACGGTAGGCCGAGAGTGGGAGGGGGGAGGGAGGGAGGGAGGAAGGAAGGAAGGAAGGAAGGAAGGAAGGAAGAAAGGAAGGAGGAACCGTCAAGAAACGTCAATCTTTGCATTAAATCGCGAATCGCTCGACGTGCCTGGCAAGGGGATCAGCCAACCGTGGATTTATAAATGAAAGTAAGCACGGGATGAGTCGCGGGACAAGGAGAGAGAATGAGGTTATCGAGGTAAAGAGTGACAGATGAATTCTCGCGGGGTTCGAGTCGAATTCGAGGCACATCGGCGAGGACAAAGCTCGCACTAGGTCTGCAAAAACTTGTACGACGGTCCGTGTGTTTCTCCTTGCTCGCACTCTCATTTGGAGCATGTACGAAGCGCCAATCAAGAGAGAGAGAGAGAGAGAGAGAGAGAGAGAGAGAAAAGAGAAGCTCCACTAGAAAGTCCCACGGTGCCATTGCTACGAGCCCTTTCGCGGGTCAAAGACCTTTTATGACCACTCGCGTCTCTCTTACTCTCTTTCTTTCTCGCTCCTTCTTGCCCACTTGTGCCTTAATTGATACCTACTTTACATCTTCCCCGAACCCCTTGCCTATCTACCTCTCACTTTTGCATTCGGCGTTCGCCGGGTTTCTAAGTCTCACGAATCTCGGCTGCCCGATTCCTCAAAAAGTGCTTTAACTCTTTCGCTTTCCGTACGCATACCTTTTGCATGTGTGCGTGTCCCGCCTCCCATATGTGCTTTCGTATATATCTATATCTATATGTATTTTTTCTTTTTCGTTTCAGGACAAACAAGTACCTGCAGAAATCGTCGATCAGCCGAGTCTGCGCGGTCGGTGGTTTTTTCATAAGCATTCCAGTCTTCTTAACTGGTAAGCCAGCCTCATTTAACATCCTTTTTTCTCTCGCTGCCCTTCCCGAGCTCGATGCCCTATCGTACCTATACCACGAAAATCCAGGGATGTGCGCCAGGCGATGAGGTGTGCGTCGCGCACCATCGACGAGGAGCCGTTTTTCGGGAGGGATCGCGTGTACAAAGAGCAAGACGGAAGGTGTGATCGAGAAACCCAATATACCTGTGTACGCGGCTACTTTTTTTCTTTTTTCTTTTTCTCTTTAATCAAGCTACGGTAACCTGCAACCCACTCGCGATTACTAGTGGGGCTGTAGCTATTAGGGGTCCGTCGGTGGAATTCCTTTCAAGTTACTGCGCGATAGAGCCTGAATTATTTTACGGAATCCAGAGGTTTATGCTTTTTTCTTCCTCCTTCCCTCCTCCTTCCCTCCTCTTCCTTCATCCGCTGCTTCGACTTTTCTGCCCGTCATCGGCTGTCCCCACGTCATCCACGAGATCCCCCCCGGTCACTCAATATGTTCGATCACGATTTTCACCTCCAATTTCACCCTTGACCCCCCAGTTGTCACGCGCCGTGACTAATGTGCACCCTGGTCTTTCGCAGGTATGATCCTCTACACGTTCATTCAGTTCCAGTCAACGCCGGCCATCGTCACGTCGGTGTTCATCGGCCTGGGGATCGTCTTCTGCGGCTGCGCCCTGGTGCACACAGTCTTCGTCTGGCAAAAGGTGAGTGCGGCCCGGGCAACGGCGCCCGAGCGATAAGCACCGAGGCATCGGGCTCCGCAGCCTTGGGCCGAGATCGAAACGAGGTCGCAGCTTCGGCGATTAGTATAATCAGCTTTGCCGTGCTCGACTCGCCGATATACTTCTGCCCGCGAACAACGTCGGTTGTTTACATTTGCATACCCGGGCAGACCGAACTGCAGCGCAGCCCATCCGCCCGACTTTGCGAAACTCGTTTTTTTCCCTGTCAAGCATACCTGCCTACGTGTAATCGGAGGAGGTTCGACGGCTCGCCGCTCGCTTTTTCAGAACGAGGAGAAAAAAAATCGAACGGAAAATGAAGACACGGCATTCTCGGAAGACCTCCGACTCGGATCGTCTTCCGAGTTTTATTTATTATTTTCCGCGTTTTAATTCGATCTGGGCACTTTCACGTACGAGGCTTTTCTCCGGGAAATTACGGAAATGATGACCGGCTTCTTCTTGTAACGCAGTGCGGTGTCTCCTTTTTGTCGTCAGATAAGATAATGAGATACGATCGTGTCGTTTCGCAAAAGTTAATCGATAAGTTCGCCAACATGCTGCGATGTTATTTAATAATAACTTGGACGCTCATTTTTTCGACCTCGTAAAAATAAAATATCCTGCGAATTCTGTATTGCGTTATTTTAAATTAAGATAGGGCTTTTATGAAGCTGATAAGAGAAAAGAATAATATGGTTTGCTAAGAAAAAGTATGCTTGCGATATAAAAGATCATGAATAATTTACTCCATCGATCCGTGTTCCAAGTATTTCACTTATAGCTTCGAAGACTCACCATAACTGCAATACAAATAATAATTGCATTGCGTTATTTTATAAATTGAGAATATTTCATTAACAATTTCATCGAGAGCGCATGTGTGAAAAGTTTATTACGAAATTTATCGAGTATAATAACAGAAGCAATAAAACAGTTATTAATTTAAAGCTTCAAATTGTATTTGCGATATCGATATCAATTATATACATCGATTCATAAGTCTGTAAATCGGTTTATTTTAAGCAATTGATTTAATAATAAATTGTTACCCTCGGCAAAAGAGCATTAAACATATTTTTTATTGTGTTTATATTTACTAACTTTAAATAAATACACTGCGTTCCGGATGAGAAATCGGTACTTGAATGTCAGCTTGAAACTGACAAAGGACAACCGTAAATCAGCCTTGAGATGTTGTACTAATGTCACGATTTTATTTCCCCAGGAGAAAACGAATGCAATGAAGGCACTTCGACGCGAGCAATACGAGGCTGCGGCTCAACTCCAGCGTCAACAAACGCTCCACAGTCAACAACAACCGCAGCAGCAACAGACCCAGCCCTCGCAGACGCTCTCGCACCCGCACCCGCACCAGCAGACGCTCTCCGGGCAGCACCAGCACCAGCACCAGAATCAGAACCAGAACCAGCAGCAGCACCAGCGCTCACTCATCCTGAGCTCGTATGGCACCGGGACTCGGCTCGCCGGCCACGAGCAGGTGCTCCACAATCCCCGTGTCGCCCAGCAGCACCAGCTGCGCCAGCTCTCGTCCCCGGTGAACGGCCTCCACGGCCAGCTGAACGCCTCGCAGCGCGGACAGCAGCCCGTTCACGGGCCGGCGAGTCCACCCGCGACTCCGGGTGACCACTCGCCCACGAGCCCCGCCAACAAGCACAACCGCTCCCAGCAGCTGGTGTCCCGCGACGCCTCGGGTAGCGTTAGCCCGGGTCTTCCTCAGGCGACCCTCGATCTCAGCAGTGCTGCCAACACCAACAGTCCTCATGAGCTCTCGACCCTCGTCTGAGGAACTCGGAGACACGTTCGTTCCCCAAAACCCAAATCCTCTTCCTCACGTAAATGCGTTTCGACATGTGCATTTTATATTATTATTACGTTCTCGCTCGCATGAGGCGAGAACACTATTGCAACGTATCGCTATTTGTATTAATCAATTATTTGTTTGTTACACGTTGCCTCGGCGCCCGTTTGTTTATACCTGGATAACTCTTTTTTAATGAAAATGAATTTAAGAAATCATTAAGACTTTGTTTCAGATTGTTATATATTCCTTGTTTCGTCCTGTAAGATTACATTTTACATGCTCAAACGAGCTATACATCACTGCTCTCAGTTGCAAACCGTTAATTATGATTTTAAAAAATAATAAAAAATAAGCTGGTACCATACAAGCCATGAAAGACTGATCTGATATATGCGAAACGTTATACCTCTGGAAATGCTGCCACTTTTCTTTACAATGACTTCGTTGATTTTATAAAACTTCATTAAACATTGTAACAATTCCTTGCCTTAACATATTTGTAATTTTTTATTTTTTATTTTTTATTTTTTATTTTTTATTTAAACACAAATGCTTTCAAGTATTCTTCGTTCTTGAAGAACACTTGTTGCAATTATTCTAAACGAAAAAAAAATTATATCAATTGATTTAAGGTCAAAATTTTAGAATTTATGTACAAACCAATATTTGTATAATGGTCCTGTTAAAAATAATCTATTTTATCGATTGTATAAAATTTATGATTAAATTTTAAAAAAGTAAATGTTATCAATTTTCGTGAACATTTTATAAAAAAGTTCAAGATTAAATTTAAGTCAATATTAATTTTCAGCGTGTGTAAATAAGCATATTTGCTGTATTGCACGTAATCAACAGCCTATTTTTTTATTACAAAGATGCCTCGTGAAAATCAGTTAGAATAATAAAATGAAAATATGTAAATTACATAATAATATAATGTATATCGTTGCCACATTATGTAAGTAGTGTAGTTAAAATAAATAATTTTCATAGTTTATATAAAATTCAATGGAAAAATAAATTATTGGGTCCACATAACTCACAAAGTACAAAAGTGTTTTAGCTTTATGTACTAATACATATTATATTATAGAATTTTGATTCATTGTGTATACTCAGAAACGAGATGAATAAGAAATAAATTATTTGATTACAAAAATTTGTAGATTATTGAACCTTGATGCAACTTCATCATTGATAAATAAATAATTATAAACATAGCTTAATAAACTTTGATATATTGTAATTTGAAAGGTATTGTAAAGTATATTAAAATTATTTTATAAAATATTTTTATTAATGCAAAATTCAAATTAAAAATATATATTTTAAAATTTAACATGTATCAAAACTTATTCATGACATACATATACATGTGCGTATACATATAAGTTATGTACATAATACCCCTTCAATTAATACATAATTTCATTTTACACATTTCAAATTCTTTTCCTTCTGAATAAGCTCTATCAAGCTGCTAACGTCATGCATGCGTAAGCATTATGTACTATTTGATTACTATACATAATATTGATTTTTATAAAAATTTTTTGTTAGATTAGATATCAAAATTAAATTATAATTTATCTACATATATTATTGTTACGATCTTGCATCATTAATAGTAGTGGGTACTAAAACTTCAAGACCATCTAATTCTTTTGTCAGAATTATTTGACACCCCAATCTTGACCTAGAAACAATAATTCATTATTCATAATTATTAAATGCTAATTCATCTGTATTGGATAATTTACACAAATTTAAAATAATTCAATGAAACAAAAAATTAAATGTTTGACACAATTGAATAATAATTTTAAATATGAACAAATTTTATATTTAATTATTAAATTATTTATTCATACGTTTCAGTCAAATCATATGCAAGATCTAACATGTCTAGTTCTTCGTCCGTTGGTTTTTCTGGTAGTCTGTCATAATCTTCTTTTTTTAAAATTAAATGGCAAGTACTACATGTTAAGGTACCTTCACATGCTCCTAAAAAATTAGAATATGAAATTTGTTATAAATAAAAATTTGCATAAAAAAAAAATTAAAACTTACCATAGCCACCAAAATCAATTTCATTATTTATAACAATATCTAGTAAAGTATCTCCTTCTTTTCCTTTAGCTTCAATAGCTGTCCCATTTGATTTAAGAAATGTTACTTTTATTCTAAAAAAAATATTCAATGCATTTAAAAATATGACTTAAAAAAAATTAATAATTTAAATTTTTTCTGAATGAACTTACTCTTTATTTTCACAAGATGGCTTGGTTGAACAATTTTTTGTGAATAAAATTGGCTTTGCAGTTTGAATACCTTTAACCCATAATTGAGAAACAGAAGATGAAAAAACGGATTTTGAAATTCCGTGTAACTTATGTACAAATGCCATTTCTGATATTCACTTTTTGTAATTCACTAATAAAAAAAAATTACAAATATACGCATGATACACATTATGAAAAATTACAAAAAACTTAAATATTTTAAATAAAAAATTTACTGTACACATTTGACCGTGTTTATGACAAAAATAAATTATGATAATAAATAAATACAAAATTCAAAGTTTTTATTTTGAATGAAGCTACCGCATCCCATGTCAAATATTAACTAACTGTTAGTGACTTTTTCTTTTTTACGTTGACGAGAAACCTCGTTTTTATTTTTCAATTAAAAATTGTAGATCCACAAATTACTTGCTACCCACGCCTTTGTGACGTTGACAAATATTTTAAGGTCCAAACTATTAGCACATTCCGACATTACGAAATACTTAAAAATGTGAACGAAATGACTAGTTTCCAACGCAACCAGGTACGCGATAATCAGTCGGCGAGCCAAGTGGTTATGATGCTTGTAACAATAATAACAACAACAACAACAACAACAACAACAACAACAACAACAACAATGACAACAATGACAATAATAATAATAATAATAATAATGATAATAATATACTTACAGGTGAAAAATACGATGGGCTTTAACCCGACAACCAACTAAATATCACATCACATGCACGTGGAGTATCATTCGGAACGATATTTTGCACATAAAATCCAGATTCGCCTCAATCTTTAATTAAGAGGTTAGGTGGATTGAGTGCAACTCTATTTGTTGAAAAGAAAAATGACAGAAGGTCATTCGGTAGTTCATGTCCAATGGGTCATGGTACAATATCACAGAGATATTCAAGCAAAGACGAAAAACATGAATATAGTATTCAAATTCTCTATACTACCAATTCAAACTATAGATCCCTTTACTATACATTAAAAATACAACCAATGGCCTTGATATACAAATATTTGTTATTGTACATTTTAAAAAGCATATATATTTTAATTTAATGTTTACACCTGTCTTTAATATATACAACAAATTTCCCAATACATTTCGTCCTAAAAGTTATTAATATTATCCAATTATTTAAAGCTTATGTAAAAAAAAAACCTCTTACGTCATCACATAAGTGATTGGATTCTGATTGGACAAGAGCGAAGATTAAAAGAATAAAATACCTTACCGGTGCTACAATTTATACATTTGAAAGTTTAGTCTGCCAAGTACAGTTAATATCGAATTAATTAAACAGCAGCAAAATATTAACAATAAATATAATAAACTTATTATATTCAACTGATAAAAGTATTAAAAAAAATAATTCTTGTAACATTTGCTGTTAAAATTTATTGTTTATATGGCATATAATAATATTTTTCATCTTATAACAGGTGTTTTTTATCTGCAAAAAAAAAAAAATATATAATGTATACTTTAATAAATAAAAATTGACAACGACAATATCTGTTAGTATTTGTTCAATTATAATGCATCTACGTATAATATTTTGAAATAACTTCACTCAATACAGCACTTATACAGCCAATACATAATATTAATTTCATTATTATCAATTGTTTATCAATTTTATTATTACTTATCAATTTTTAAAGCATTGAATAAAACTGATACTTTTTTTTAACATTCTTTAGAACTAATTTTTCTTTATTGTGTATTTCAATTATTTTGTTGGCAAAATGATTTTTATTTCTTCAATGCTTTGAAAAATATTTTAATTAGTTGAAGCATTACACTTTGTTACGTATTTATTAAATAAAGATAAGTATTTCTTTTAATTTTAGATTTAATAAATGGTTAATTAATATTACGAGTTTACTTAATCAATATTATTTATTGATTTTATTAAAATTTTGCAAATATATAATTCGAATTTCTATTTTTGTTAAATGATAAATAATAAAATATAACGCGTTTTCTTACTTTAAAAATGACAACTAACGAATTTTTGAAAAAGGTAAATAAGTAATAATCGATAAGGATGATGTTACATCATTGAATGAAGGCTTCAGATTGTATATAATAAAATACTTTTTTTTAATATTTTATATTAATTTATGAATTATTAAGTTATACCATTCCAGATACAGCAACATGATTTTTTAAAAAATTGTTCTTATTATTGACATATTCTATTTGTAACGGCAATTAAATAGTATAAAATAACACTGAAAATTAACGATACGATAGAACAATCGTTTAAAAGATGATAATTAGGATAGAAATATGAATGAAATATGTACAATTGCTTATAAATTTGTGTATATAATATAAATTCTTTATTTCTCATATAATTAAAATCTTTCCAAAATTTTTGCTTCTTAAAATTAAATATTATTTACAAAATAATATATATTTTATAATGTTAACAATTTCAAAAAAAATTTTCACCAGAATTTTTGAGAAAGAATCAATCAAAAAATTGTTAAACAGTACAACAATTTAATGTTACTCATAAAAGTACACTTTTCTTTAAATTTCCTCTTACGCACTTACAAGAATAATAATTAATAAACATATTTATATCAAATTATCAAAACTCTTCCGATTAAATGTATATTTTTTCTAAATTAAAAAACTGACAATTTTTCTTGCTTATAAGTAAACAAAATTCAGATTAATGAAGAATACAATTTTTTACTAACAAGTTAATAACTGAATCTTTTTAACAAAAACCAGTACTAATAATAGTCAAACTGGATTTCATAAAATTAAAAGAATTAGTGATAGTAATTTATATATTATAAATTAATTATAAAAAATAGTGTGTTAAAATACAAAAATAAAATTTAAAAATTTTAATACGTCAAGTAATTTAATAAACACAAATAATTTATTAAAAAACTGTACAAAATTACCTCATCAATTTATTTTTACAAAAATACATTTTAAAATACTGAAATTTTTACAAAAATTTTTAAATAGTATTATTGCATATAATTTTTGTTTAAAAATACATATTTTTATTTTATCATATTAATTTTATGGTTTTCAACATTTATAAAACTTTATGAAATCATCGCAATTCGCGGGTAATTTTTTTAAGCTCATATTCACAGAACATTTACTCATATTCATTAAAATTGTTGAAATCAGTTGTGGATAAAATAAATAAGAATAGATATAAAGAACAATTTTAAGTAACAGTAATTGGATTTTAAAATTATAATTTATAATAATATATTGTTAATAAACATTTATATATAAAATATTTGTATTGATAAATAAAATCAGAGATGAATCTCTGATAAAATTAATGTTTTCATCATCTATTCATTCTATGTAATGTAAGATAGTCTAGATACAATGTATTCTCAGATATAATTAATACACTCAAATATAATTAAATAATGAATTTATCTGTTATATTTCGGGTTTTAAAAATAAACAAAATTATTAGTATTCCGTTAAATAATGGGATTCAAGTGAATCATTATGGTAAGAATTTTCAGTTTACATTTCATAATTTTCAGATCTAATTTCTCAAATGTTTTTTAAGGTTATGAATGTACATTTATATTTATTAAATTTAAATATATTTTAAAATGTAAATATATAAAATTTTGTTATAAATTGTATAAATTTTATTTTTATATTAAATTCAAATACATACTAGATAAACTACTTGGTCATTAAGATAACAAAAAAATTTAGTGGCTCATATTAAAATATGTAATTTTTAAAATCTAAGAATTTATGTAAACATTTTGTAATTCCACTCGTGTAATAGAAAATATGTGAAACTTACTTATACTTCGATAGTGTTTTTAAATAATAGGTATATGAATAATAAATGAATAATGTTTCTGTGCTTGAATTAATGTTCTTTTATTAATGTTATAAAATGGTTTATTAATACGTATGCAAAAAAGAATAACTTTATGAAATTCAATTTCAATTGTTTTTTTTTAATATTTTATAAAATATAATTTTTTATGTCAAATCATGTTTTTAATACTAAATAAAAAAAAATAGTACTTTTTTTTTAGTAATATATATAAATATAGTATAAATATATTACAAAAATATTCAAGATATATTAACCAAAAGGAATTAAATTTTATGTAAAAATGTTAACTTTTCAAAGATTAATAAATGATTAAATATAGAAATTTAAATTTAAGAAAATTTACCTTCATAATTTTTATAATATCTTAAATAATTTAATAACATTTTTTATAAAATTTATTTTATTTGTTAAATAATTTATTAATATATATTAAATTATTTTATTTATTGTGAAAGTTTATAATTATTAACTAATAAACATTGTTTAAAATTAAATTAAAAAAATTAAAATATTTCATTTTTCAATATGTATGTATGTAATAATAATATTATCAGATTACTTTACATATAATAAATACATCTTTCTAATATTAATTTAACATTTATTAAAATAATTATATATTTTTATATTATACGTTTAGCAAGCAAAGGTTATGTAAAAAAAAACCCAAAGGAGGAAGCAAAGCTAAAAGAAATTCCAGTTGAAAAAGATGTTGATAAATTAATAAATTATTGTTGTGGATTAAATATTTATGAGAATGGTGAGGAAGTAAAAATAAAACCTGATTCAGAATATCCAGATTGGTTATGGACTATAAATACTGGGCCACCAAAAAGACTTAGTGAGCTTGATCCAAATACTAAAGAATATTGGAAATTAGTAAGAAAAATTGGAATAAAACGAGTGATTAGTGAAAAAAGGCATGCTCGTAGAAGATACAAATAAAAAAATAGTTTTTATCTGTAATTTTATTTACTTTTTTAAATGTAATTTAAAATTTTATTATAAGTTAATAATAAATATAAAAATTATAAAACTGTAAAAATACATTTAACTTTAATAAATTAATAAATTTGACATAATTGAAAAAAATGTATGCATTTTTATTTTTATACAATTTATTTATATTATTTTTTATTTACAAATTTGCTTATTTGTATATTTCTACTATTTCTAGGTATATTCTATTTGAACTTTATTGTAAAGTATTTTACTTGCAAATGCTAAAATGGCAATGCTAGAAAAAACAGAAATAATTTATGATGTATAAAAAATGAAATCCTTTTTATTTTTAATTAATAGGATAAATTGATTTAAATACTTTGAATAGAGAAAAATTATAAATATCTTCCCAATATTAAAATCAATTTATTTCTTTAAAAAATAAGAAACTGTTTTAAGTGCTAATATCACAGATGCGACTAGAAGGTAAAATTAAAAAATTAATAAATTTGTAAATCAAAAAGAACTATTACAAATAAATGAAAAAACGAATAATATAAACAACATCTATTAATTTAATGATTCAAAATGGATTATTAAAAAAGATATATGTATGTAAAATTTTTAATTGAAAATAACAGTTTTTTTAATAAAGGAAAAAAAAGTAAATTGTACCATATATAGAAAAAGAATATTCATTTATGTATATTTTTTATTGGGCTGAAAAAAATTAAAATTTTAAAGTTGTATTTATAATTTTGTATTCGTATAAATAATATTTATTTCATTTAAGAAATAACAAATATTTTTACCGAAATTAATAAAACCAATGTGATACATTAAAAATACATGAAGCGTAATAATTTACATAATAAAATTTTAATCAATAATAATAATAATAATAATGATAATAATAATAATAATAATAATAATAATA
Organism: Eupristina koningsbergeri; assembly: GCA_018907245.1. Lineage (NCBI taxonomy): Eukaryota > Metazoa > Arthropoda > Insecta > Hymenoptera > Agaonidae > Eupristina > Eupristina koningsbergeri. The sequence continues at coordinate 1,669,553 of JACCHV010002768.1, forward strand.
ATAATAATAATAATAATAATTATAATGACTTTTTTACAAAAGAACTAAAGTTACACGTTTTAGTAAGAAATATAAAATTGAGTATATACATTTATAGTAGATAGATATATCATAGTATAGTTCCATATTAAAATTGTTTTTACACTTGTAAAGAATTCCAAAAAATTATTATCGTAAATAATACAAGTGGATATTTGTAAATACATATTTATGGCTGCATATTATTATAAAAAGAACATGTTAAATTTATTTATGAATTAGTTCCAACACACAAAAAGTGTTTTTTCTGGAATCGTTTCCGAATTTACACCAAACACTGTATTTTACATAAGTATTACAAATCGATTTTTTAAAATTGAACTATATTGTTAAATTGAAGAGAGATTTTTAGTATATCTTAAATTAGGCTAAGTTAAATTTAAACGTATAAAAATATATTGAGCATCTGTTAGTATGCCTTTAAGATTATTTATATTATTCATAACTTTTTTTATAATAAAATAATTTCGTTTAATTATAAAATTTTAGAAAATCTTTTTAAGTTGTTTTTTAATGTTGAAAGAACAAAAGAAATATATTTATACGTACATTTGAATTTAGTTTGAGTTAGATAAGTTTGTCGGAATTTAAGTTACTTGAGTTGCAAATTTAAATTCAATAAATATGAATTTGAACCTACTAAAAATATAAATACAGTATTTTGAATATGTAAAATATCTTAATTTTTTATTTTACGATAAATTCATACATTTATAAAAAATATTTGTTCACAACCTTTTTTTATTTTTTAACGTTAAAATTTACAACAACAGAAGTGTAAAGACACAATTTATTGAATTATAATCTAAGATGTTTAAATCCCGAATTTTTAATGTTACAATACCTATTCGAATTATAAAATTTCAAATCATATGTTTATCGATTCCTTTTAATCATTTTCAATAGTCACCAAGCTAATAACTTGCAAAATATATCTTTAATAATCATCGGCATTCTTTCGATTGTTAATGATTTATCGGATATAAATTAAGATTAACAATAAATAATTAAATTTTTATAGTCAAATAAATATTAAACGTGTAAAATAAATCATCGACCAGCAGACGGTAAAATTAATACGAAATACCATTACTTTTTTATGATTTCAAAGAACGGATTAAAAAGAATAAGATTATGACTCAAAATTTGCAGAAATAAGCAAATTAAAAAATTCCCAGTGCCCTATTAGAGTTGCGCTGCGAAAAAATATCGAATTATGATATCATGTACAATAAGTGGACGGCGCGGCGGGGGTGGGGGTGGGGGGAAAGGTGATATTAGATATTTATTTACGCAGACTCTACGATAAAATGCAGAGCCTTAATGTGAAGGAGTCGCCAAAAGAATATATATCGCAATAAATATCGAGGGTGTTGTTTTATGTGCTTGTAATTTAACAATTTTTGAATTAGACATTTTCATTCGTGTTGACATGTCGATGTCGGAGAGTGAATGCATGTACATATCGGAGTAATAATAAAAAATCAGTCACGTTTGCCCAATAAAAGTATTGGGCAAACGTGACTCGCAAAGAAAAAGTAAAAGGCCAAGCGCCAGAAGCCCGCTAATTACAATAAATAACTGCTGGCTGCAAATTGTAAATTGAGAATTGAATGGCGAAGCTCTATAATAGGCTACAAGTGTTTTTGGAATAGTGTCGATTGTTACCGCTCGCGTCGCAAAAGCTTTTTCGAGTTACATATGCTTCGCTTTTTGCAAGTCCAAAGGATGATTATTTAATATTTTTTAATTGACTCGATGCTTTAGTCTAAGCGAAACTTCGAAACTTGTGCTTTACCGCGGACAAATTAAAATATTTAACCCTTAAAGTGGAATCGCAAAGCGGGATTCTCTTGGCTGGACCACTTCTGGTATCATTAGTATCATTACTAATTCATTATCGTGAAATGATTAAAGTAGAAATCCTACGAAATTTGATTATTGCGGGTGCCTGGGGGGGAAGAGAAAGGCTTAGAAAACAGAATAAGTGTGAGTAAAAATGGTATAGCGACTTTTATTTTTTGCTCCGCTACGTTCTAGTTTTCTATTTATTGTAATTAAAATTACAAATCACAAAATAATAAAGTCCACTCTCTTTTTTAATGTGCTCAAAGCTACAGAGCAATCCAAGAGCACAAAAGACGCGTCAAAATTTTTTTTTGTTTTTTTTTGTTTTTTTTTTTTTTTTACAAATTATTTACTTAATCGAGAAATGCATTTTAATGGTCAAATCATATTTTAATCAAATTTTTAATCTACCAATTGAGCTTTAGGTGCCAACATATTTCAGGAGAAATATAGGTTACCAACTTTACGCACAAAAAAAAAAAAATTCATTTTTATTCATGTTTTCTGTAGTGCGAGCTCTTGTATTATGTGTACGACAAAAATTGAAGAAATCTTGTACTTAATATTTAATTCATTTACAAACTAAAAGCCATGTTCGATTAATAAATACTCGAAGAAAACTTATGCAATTAATATATTGTTTTGTGTGATTTTCATTATTACTAGACCTAAAAAACATTCTTACGGTTAAAATAAAGAATAGATATGCATTTGGATTGATAATTAACATTCGAAATTCAATTTTTTTTTAAGCATGGATGACGAATTAGAAGATAAAATTTTGTACCAGGTATTTAATGTCAATAATTGTAATAAATAATAAATGTTGAATTTTTCACCACCTATTCAGGTTAAGTTTAAAATACTTTCAAACTAAACTGTGTAGATCTGGATAAGATTTTATTTGTAGATTACCTTACATATTAAAAAAAAATTTTTCTTTTATTAATTCTATTAGTGAAATAAAAATAAAATAAAACCAAAAATTTATGATATTAAAAAATATTTTTGTTTTATACTTGTTATGATAAAATTTTTCGAAAATTCTTGATAATTTAACAAAAGAATTTTTTTTTAAATTTATTATAATATATTCTGTTCCTAATTTTGGTAATTTTATCAATATTATGTATTTAATTAAACTTAATCTATTTATAACAAAAATCCACTAAAATATACTTAGAATTATACTTAATTTAATTTGTTATGCATTAAATCATATTATATTTAATTAAAGTAAATACAATTATCCTATTATACTTAACGATTGTTATATGTACAAATATTACGAAATTTTTATTTTATAAAGAGTGTTATTGATACCTCTTGAATAATAATATATTTTTTTAATTTATACAATAATCTTATTTCAGATTTTTACAAATTTTAATAAAGATACACTAAAAATTATTTTACAATACTTATCAGTAAAATATATTATAATATTTTAATATTTAATAATAAATTTATTTTTTAGACATATTTGTCACACATGAAGTTGGTTTCAAAATTTGCAGTGGGTATACCCACTGCAAGTATTAATGCGCCATTAACTTATTTTTGGCGCATTGTACGTACATATTGTTTTAAGCCAGAAATGGTACTATTAAGTATAATATTATTCTTAATGTTTATCTATCTACATGTAGTAGATACATGGAGCAGAACATTATTAGGAAAGATTCAATATACACTTGGACGAACATCATCAAAGGTAATATTTTACCATTGCTTTAAGTTTGGTTTAAAAAAGAAATTTACATTATTCAAATTAGGTATCGAAATTGCAGCTTCTTATGAGTAGTTCCTCAATTGAAAGACCTGGTTGGGAATTCAAACAAGATTACACAGCGGCTTATGCAGTCCAAGGTCATAGAGATCACATGGAAGATCGTTTTGTTGTACATAATGATATAAGTAATACAGGTGTTTCGTTATTTGCCATATTTGATGGTCATGGGGGAGAGGTATGTATTGGAAAAAAGTAGAATGATTTATAAATATAGATAAACAATTTATTAATTACAAATGTTTAGTTTGCAGCAAATTATGCACGTGACAAGCTCATACCAAGTATTAGTGAACAAGTAATTAAATTAAAAGATATGATATCTGGAAAATTTTCTGAAATTGATCAAGAAAATAAAAATATTGAAGATATTGAAATAAAAAATCCCGAACAATCTAGAAATGACATTAATTCGAGTCAAAGGAAAAAATCATTTCGTAAAAGTAGTTCCTCGACAGACGATTATACCAAAAATAATATTGGTATCACAGATCCTGAATTACTTGATAAACTTGATAGTCTTTCAAAATCAATAACTAGAAAAGTAATTAGAAATTTAATTTATATTAAAAATTGTTTCAAATCTTAATAATTATTTTCGTTTTATTTTATGTATTTTTACTTTATTAGGTAAAACCAAATAGAACTGAAGATATAAAAAATCCTCCAAAAATTAATTTAGCTAATTATTTGGATGGAAGTAAAATAAATTATGGCAGACTGTTAACTGATCAAGTACTTGCAATAGATAAGTTATTAGTAGAAGCTGCTAAGAAGAATACGGATGTAGCAGGTAAATGTTTTCTTTATTATAATAAATAAAAAGTAAATGTTATAAATTGGTTAAACAAATTTATAGGAAATACTAAATTTATAATTATTACAAATCAATTCCTATTAAACTAAAAAAATGTAAAATTCTGCATAATATTCATTAATACAATAATTACAATAGTTATTATAATAGTATATAAAATAATTCAAAGTATTATTCTGATTGCTCATATAATTTACATGTAGTATATAATCAGTGACATTTATTCTATTTATAAAATATATTGATTATTATAAAATTAAAGGTTATTATAAAAGTATTTTATTTTAAATCTTTGTACACTCTTGTGTTATTAAAAATTTTTTATCTTGTAGAAATTCAGAATTGTAAATAAAATTTATTTTTTGATTAAAATTGTACAAATACTCTATTTTATTATTTAGGATTTTTCGTTATCTATTGTATCATTATGTATTCTATCATTAAGTAATATAGTACATTTAGTCAAATTTAGTTAAAATATAATATTTGTTTAACATTTCTCTTAAAATTAATTTATTTCATAATTATTCTAATCATTTTAATAATTCTGTTTTTTTTTTTTATAAATTATAATACTTTGCTTTTAAATTCATTAAATCCATTATATTTTTATCTTAATTAAGTATTCACACATTCAAATTCTAAAAAGTAACTAATAATATTATTCCTTTATAATTCGAACGTGCAAATTACAAAACTAATTTTTGAAAATAATTTTAAATAAAAGTTCAAAATATTTATTCATAATTTGTTCGTATTATTTTCTACAAAAATGCATTTATGAAAATTTTATATCATTATTATAACTTAATTTTTGATATAGAAAAAATTAAGTGATAGTGTTTTTTAATATTTATTTGAATCATCAAAAATCAGTTATTTTATGTTTTTTAAATCGATTTAATTATGAAATTAAATCATGCAATAGTATATAAAATGTCAACAATTTATTATAATATTTACATAAATATAAATGTAAAAGAAAATATTTTGAATATATCTTCAGGCTAAATTTCATAAAAATATTTTTTATATGAATGTAACAATTTATACATTAGCAAATAAAAATATAAGAGAAATTAGGAAGACAACTAACAGATAATAAATATTTGTAACAATGTATAAGTTTAATAATGTACATTGAATGATAGATTTTAATAATAATTTGAATGGTTTAGGTTTTATGTTTGCAAATGTTTTTAAGTCGTAAAAAAATATGAATAGCACGTTAAATTAAATAATAAGAAAAATATTAATAAACAAAAATTAATACAAGCATTCAATGAAAAAATAAGATAATAATGAATAATTAGGTCATTGAAATGTAAACTATTGCAATTATAAAACAATCGAACTTTACGGCTGATATGAGTACAGCAATAAAAACACATACAATAATCAGTATTGTAACAAGATGACGAAAGTGAAATATGCAAGAATAACATGAAACATAGCGAGATAAAATAAAGCTAAATACCTCAATAATCAAATGATACTAAAATCGTGACTTGCAATAAACTTTTTTATACACATTGGAAAATAATTTAGAAGAAAAGACATGCTAAAATATATTTGCCCAATATTATTTTAAACTTTTATGCCCGCTAAATGTTGTAAAAAATACAATAAATTAAGTGCGTAGTATTCAAATTGCGGTAATGTAATTTATGGCTAGCATTCGTATTGCAGTGTGAAATTAAGGTTACTGTATTATAAGTTGCAATAGATGAAGTTTAAAAATAGATTCTGGGCTTTTTACCTTCTAGATACTAATAAAACAGAAATGTCAGAGGAAAACTAATGAATAAATTTGGTCTACTATACAAAATATAAAAAATGTACGATAACAATGCATCGATAATTCGTTAATAAATTAAATTACAAATCTTTTATACATTAATCAATTTTAAATAGTTGCAGTTTATAAAAATAAAAAGACTTATATATAAATATGATTTATAAAAGAAATATTAACCGCAATTTTACATTTGAACACTATCATTAAAAAATAATAAAATTGTTGTATTCATGAAGAATATTAACAAAAATACTTGATTGTTTAAAACAAAATACCCATTTACAAGTTCTATTGCAATGATTAAATCCTAATATCTTAATAAAAAACTTAAAAGATTTTCTTACTGTAAGGATATTGATAATATTAATAATCATTATAGTAAATATACTTCATATAGATAATATAACAAATAATAAATAATTAAAATTTTTTAAAAAGTCTCAATAAATTGGCGCACAAACATCTACATGTCATAAGGATATACAAGTGTTACACGTATAAGCAATTGAGAATATTGAAATGCAAATATATAAGCTTCTTATAAAATTCTTAATATATTATTTTAAGTCAATTTTATTGCATTAAATTTTAATTTATAAAAAATTAAAAATACAAAATATAATTTTTAAATATCAGAATAAAATGATCGTATATGTTTTGTATTTCAGGTACAACTGCCTTAATAGCTTTATTAGAGGGTAATAAATTAATAGTTGCAAACGTGGGGGATTCCAGAGGAGTTATGTGCGATGGCAAGGGCAATGCCATACCTCTATCCTTTGATCACAAGCCACAACAGGTATGCCAGTTGAAAACTAATAAATATCTATTTATCTTCAATTCGATTTATTATTATTAATATTTTGCTTTTATGTTAAAACATACTTATAATGATCATCTTTATAATACTCTGCGAGAATATAATAATAAATTTACCCATCTCCTTTCATTTCTTATTCCGAATTCCAAAGGATTAAATTTATCATTATAGGCAAATACTAATTTTTTAGTCAGCGCTTTGAATCAAATTTTCTCATAATAATATTCATTTTAGCAAAGAGAAAGGAATAGAATACAAAAGGCTGGTGGAGTTGTCACTTTTAATGGAGTATGGAGAGTTGCTGGTATTTTAGCCACTTCACGTGCTTTAGGAGATTATCCTCTTAAAGACAGGAAATTAGTGATAGCCGATCCAGATATTTTAACTTTTGATCTTGATGATCACAATCCAATGTTTATTGTATTAGCATCGGATGGCTTATGGGATACTTTTTCTAATGAAGAAGCTGTAGCTTTTATAAAAAATCGTATTAATGAACCACACTTTGGGGCTAAAAGTATTACACTTCAAAGTTACTATAGGTATATAATTAAAATATTATAATTTATTAATCAACTTAATAAATAATAAAAAATTTGATTGTATTTTACAGGGGATCTGCAGATAATATTACAGTGGTTGTAATTAATTTGAGATATCGTAATAGTAGTATGTCAGAATTAGAAACAAATAAAATTATATAATTTATAGCAAAATGTGATTATTAGTAAAATACTTGTTTTTTAAACATTCTAGTCGTGTTTTTTCAATATTATCTGTCACAAGGATATTATATTTGATAAAGCATTATGTAATTATATATTTTCATAAATAAAAATATATTAATCTTAAATATTATTTGTATATTTATTAAAATAAACACATTGGAATTTTCAGCAGAATAATAAATAAAAGATTTGTGTAAATTTATTTATTTACATTTATTATCATACAAAACAATAATTACAATATAAAGTCAATATCTGCACTTTATTTGTAATAATCTATAATGGAAAGTACAAATACATTATTGTGTTTTTATTTTAATATGTACAATTAAATTTATTTTAACAAACAATCTACAGGTAATAATTACAATTCCAAAAGTTACAAAAGTAAAACTTATTGTAAAATTGTGGACGTTGAAAATAATTATGATTGTCAAATGAAATTTTTCATTTTCTACATTATGTATCAACTTTATTAAATCAATTTAGTATATTTAAAATGATGAGACAACTTATTTTTAACAACATTTCTTTTATTATAATAATATTTAATAAAAACGTATAAATAGAAGAATATAAATATATACACAATAATAGTCGAAATAAAATTAATTTTTCCATCTAATATGTAATCATTTATAATTAAAATATACTTTTATAAATATATACCAATATATAATTATTAACACACTTAATTAAATTGCAGAAATTATTCAAATAAATCATTTGAATTATTTAAATTATTCGTAATTAACAAATAATTATACTCCTCGTAATACAATTTTATTTCTTTCTCTATTCAAGATTATTTTTTAAGCTCACTAAAATTATCACTCATTTTAATAATTTCAGAAGGTAATGAATTAACAGAATAGTACAATCACTATGATTCCAAAATAGCAAGATGATATTTGAGTCTATATAAATAATGATTGTCAACCAAGTAACTCAAAACCTTCATCGGATGTGTGTGCTAAAACTGAAAATATAATAAATAAATTTAATTTATATATACACAGAATTAATTATTATAATATTAGATATGAAGCAATTATTAAATAATTGAAAAATGTAAATGATGTTTTTAAACATTTTAAAAACAATGATGTAAAATTAAATCATATTTTTAAGTAAGATAACATTAATATATTATATTTCAAAAAAATTATTTTGAATAATAATAAAATTAAATTAATATTATTCATTAAATTCGTAAGCTTTTAATACGTGAAATATATTTAAATGTAATAATTTTTTAACGATATAAGTAAAATTATTCAGAAAAATATTAAAAAAAATATTGATTATTTAAAACAAATACGTTAAAGATGAAATCTTAAATTATTTTTAAAAATAATTTCAAATTATAAAAATATGTATGAATAAAAATTTTCAATTATTTTTTGACTTTAGATGCTTACATAAGTACCAAAAATAAAGAAAGTAAAAAATCATAGCATGAGAATTATTTGTTAAGTATATGTATATCTAATCATTTGAATTAAATATTTATACCTTATTCTACTAATATAAAATAAAATAATTTGCAAATATCGTTTATATAATTAACAATCAGTATGATAAAATTACTATAAAAATAAGTTTTTCTTACATGTTGATGCGCTAGCACCTAAAGCTTCAGTCGCATCTTCAGTTGGTGACCAGCTTGCTGGTTTTTCAGAACACAATTCAAAAAGGGGCTGCTTTTCATTGGCAATAAGTTCTTCTTGCATTAGCCTACACAGAGATCTAAATTGTTTCTCATCAGCACAAAAGAAACACTGAAATAAAATTTATTGATTACATATGAATACAAAAAGCTTCTTAAATACGCAGGATCCTTCTAAAAAAAATACTAACAAGAGCAACAGATGGATCCATTTCAGTAATTGGTATGCGACTAGCAATTTTACAATGATAAGTTGCATCTAGCTCTGCTTCATTGTCATCAGATTTTTGATCCACACTACCTGAACGTTGAGTTGTGTGGGGATCTAAAAAAATGACTTCATCTCCTAAAAAAATGTAATTGATATATTTTTAATAAACAGTTATAAATTTTTTCATTTTTTAATTACTTACCAACATAACCAATAAAATAAAGAGCATGACTTGGTTTTCCTCCAATTAGTCCTAGAGATTGAGGAAATTGAAATGAAGTCTAAAAAAATGATAAAATTATTAATAAAAATTGTCATATATACTCAAAGAAAAATAAATAATAAATTAATACTTTGAGTCCATTAACATATATAGGATTAATTTCACTCAATCCAAGTCGAAGTGGTATTAATAACAGCAGTGGCTTCCATTGACTAGGTGCCTTTAATGGCTTTTCTCCATCTACTTCTACTGTTGTTCCACCCTCAACTCGACATAGTCTTACTATAATTTATAAAAAACACTATATTTTAAAGTACTATAATGTAATAATATAATTGATCATTCAAGTAATGAATTACACTGTATACTCACAAACATCATTTATGACCAATGCATTATCTAAAGCAACATGAATTGTAATAGAACTCCAATCATCATATACTACTAATTTTCTAAAAACAAAAAAATATTAAAAATTATAAATATCAAAAAATGACTGTAAAGTAATAATAATAATAATAGTAAAATAATAATAATACTTTTTATGTAATTTTGATATTTGTAAATTAAAATATTGAAGCCATATACTTTAATACTTACTTTAATACTTGGGCAACAGTGTTAGGACCAAACCACTGTCCAACATCTTTTCCTTCAGATGCTCCCATTAATGCTATTTGATGAATAGAATAAGGAGCAGCTCTTCTATCTTCAAATCGTCTTAAAATATTTAAATAAGTGTTGCTATTTCTTGTTTCGGGTGTCCATCTCCAATCTCTACCTATTAATACATGCATTAAAATATTTACTCTGTTTTGAGACTGTAAAATTAATAAAAAATGTTATTTTATAAACCTAAGTGTAGTGAGATCAAGGCTTGACCTAATACCATTTGACCACATCTTAACATGCATCCCCAACCTTTGTCAGATGTAAATGTAGAACCAAAACCACCAATAGGAACAAATCCTTTTCGATAAGTGAACCAGAGCCTAGACCTAATATCCCTACGAATAGCATCTATATCTGAAAATATACAATTCAAAACATTAGATACTGTACAATATGTTATTTTTTTTTTGACATTTAAAAATATTTTGTTATAATTTTTAAAATGACATAATCAATAATTATTATAATGTAATATACTAATAATATATTTTATACTCATATCAAAGTTATAAAAGTGTATCAAAGGTGCATTATTTATGAAAATAAATTTAATGGTAACTATCTAAATTAAAAAAAAAAACGATTACAATAAAAAATTATTAGTAATACAATAAATTTATATCACCAACCTTTCTTAGAATTATATTTTATCCCTAATATCCATACGGTATTTTCTGTAAGTGGTATATCATCTGGTTCATCAGATGAATTTTGTGTAAATAAATTATCCATTATAGTAATCCTTGTGTATAACAATTCGGGTAGGCTTATTAACGTTTCATGTGGAATGAATACGCCTGAACACTGTAAAAATGTAAATTATTAATGTTAAATTAAAACACAAACTGATTATGTATTATTATAAACTGATAAAAAATAAAATCTAATTTTTCAAATGTTAATTAATTAAAAAAAATATTAAATAACTTACCTTAAACAAGTTTGAAAACATTGGACAGAGCACTATTGACTTGAAGATTAAAATTTCAATAATATCATCAATTGATATTAATTTATTTAATTAAGCTTCCCCATATTTTTGGAGATGCACTTTAAATTTCAACACATTGTAATGAAGGTTTTTATATTTTATCTAGAGATCAAAATATATATAATCAACCGATTCATTGACCAAACTATTGATAAAAAAGATATCAATCCGTAATAACTGTATTTCGACACGATATCGTGTTTGTGTACACCTTTCGAAAACTTTAAAAAATCGATTTAGAAATGCATCTAAGATGACAGATGTTCGCCTCGAAAACTTCTTGCATCTCTTTTATATTTTTCACAAATATAATAAAATCACTTTTAAAAAATACATTGTGCCAATTTTTGCGTATATAAGTCTAATTGAGTTACCCAGGTATAAGACACTTAGTAATCAATGTATTTATGTATTTAAAGCGTTGGAACGACTTGCGAATCACTTCATGGTTCTTGTTCAATTGTTGGAGTAATATTTATCAAGTTCCTTTGTAATAAAAAAATCGAAGACACTATTGTTGTTGATGGTAACAAAATATCAAAATATATTAATAGTAAGGTATGACTCCCGACGTTTCTGTCTATTCTTGGTATGACCAGTCATTAGCTCTGGCTCTGCTATAGATCACAATCGTGCATACAAGCCACAACACAGTACCAGATATTAAAACAGACCATAGACTACCGTTCGATAAAGAGCTGCACAAGCTTGCAAAAGCGTGAATCGCCTGACTTTCGTCTCTGCTTTCACGCTTTATTTAAATTTTTATTTAAACTCTTTTCTGCATTTCTAAACTGCTCTAGTACTCACTCAAAGATTTATAATCAATCAATTTATATTAATTGCTTCGATCAAAATCCTCTCCTTTATTCAGCGTTGAATGCAATTTTTAACGGCCAATTTTTTATTATTTGTTTATATTATGCCTTTTGTTGTATGAGCTTTTTTCACAAACTAATCAATGCTTGGTTATATATTGGGAAAAATTGAAAGGATTCTCGAGGCAATGACTTCAACCCTATTAAAAATGTATTTTATTTATTTCTTATTTCTTAAATTTGGAAGTTTATTATTATTATGTTTTGGAAAGGTTAAAATATTTTTTTTTTACAAAACGTAAAAAGCTCTAGTTGGTACGCATGCGTTTTAGCGGTATTTTTTAAACATATATATTAACAACTTTAAAATATTAATTTTAATACAAAAAATTAGTTTTACCGTGTAAGAACTTTTTTTTATATTAAATTCTAATTAAATTACGTTTTTCAGTTTTAAACATTTTTAATAATCGTAGCTTTAGTGTTTTATACTATATTTAAAGTAGATAGAATCATATACTAGATCAATTGCATTGTTTATACTTGTATTTATTTGCATTGTTTACAAGCGTTTTGACAAAATTGATACCCGCCATTTTCTATCATATATCTATGGAGTTGATGCCTAAACTATATTATCTGTCTTGTAATTTTCCATCAATGGAAATTTCCCTGCTGAGAATATACATAAAAATACTTTATGCTCAAATCGGCAATTCATTTATATTCATAATTTAGACCATTAGATATTTAACATTATTCACACTATTCATAGAATTCTAAATCAGTGATTATTAATTCTGGTAAAATTTTCATAAAATTTAATTATTTAATAAATAAAATTTACGATACAAATAAATATAATAAAATTAAAAAATATACTTTCATGTAACTTATTTCTCATCATATTTGAATTATGTATAATTTACTATCAATCAAATGCGATTTAATAGTTGCATGTTTAATTTATAAATTTTCATTATATTATGTTACAAAAATAATTTTATATTATTCATATGCAGTTTAATAATTATGAAAAGAATTATAAAGTAATATAAAATAACGGGAAACTAAAATCAAATAACCAGTTATATTAAAAACATCAAAAAAATGGTGAAATTTTCAATTTATTAAAAATAAAATTTATATATTCATAAAATATGAAGTATTTTAAAAATAAAAATTTCTCCCTGAGGTTGATAATTGCACGACTGTCAGATTACCAATTAAAATATGTATCCTGTACATATAATTCCTATTAAATATAATATAAATTCAGGTCAAATTTTTAATAGAAAATTCCATACACAGTATTTTTAATTTATTTACGGAAGAAAGAAAAAGCAATTACAAATTTAAAAGTGTCGATGACCAATTGGAATCTTCATATATTGAACCTTTATTATTTATTTATTATTCTTTTAATCTTATCAGTATAATTAGATATCTATTAGAATGTAATTTAGAAGAAATATTAAATCACTTAATGAAATTAAAACATTTGTTTGAATATTACTCAGCTTAATTTCTAATAATAATTTATTCGTTTGGTAATCAGCAGTGAAAAGAATATGAATTCTGTATATCCAAATTCATGCACATTTACCTATTGAGTTACCCGTAACTTGAATCAAGCGATTTATTCAAATTCATATTTCCAATACCGAAAAAATTAGTAAAAAATATAAAAGCAACAAAAAAAAAAAAGAAAAAAATATTAAACTCGGTAAAAATAAATAGATAAATATTCAAGATTTAATGTTTGATTTTATTATATTTTATCATTTGTATTGAGCATAATTACGATTTAAATTCAATTTCTTATACAGAGACGTGGATATAAATAAGTTGAGAATGAAATTTAGAAGATTCTTCAGGTAAGAGCTTAGCCCTGTCTATGAGAAATGCGACCCGAAGCAAAAGGTCAGCCACTTTGTCAGTTAAGACACGCCCTATATGATGTTGCCTTTCTAAAATTAAAATGATTGTTGACTTTACCACTGCATTTAATTACGGTACCACAATTAAAAAATACCTGTCCTTTCAAAATTTTAAACCAAGAATATTAAAAAAGAGCTATTAAACCCTATTGAAAATATACTACAAAGTGCATTTTTTTTTTTTTTTTTTTTTTTTTTTTTTTTTTTTTTTTTTTTTTTTTTTTTTTTTTTTTTTTAATAATAAAAAGTAAGCTATTTGTTCAAGATCAAAATATATTCCACGATCACGATTAAGCGCTAAGCATTATATATTTTATTATCCTAGCGTAAATTCATTATTAAAATTTTTAATTATTAGTCAAATATTAACTAGATCTTAAGTAAGATTATTTTTATTTTATCTTGTAATGTCTTTGCATAGTTTATTCAAAATTATATTGAATTTTATTACGGTTAAATCTAAAAATATACCTAAAAAATAATTTACACAATTTTTAAACATATTTTTAATAGTAAGAAAATTTAAATAGAATTATACTGTAACTAATGGAAATTTATTATTTGAATCTCATTTTAATACGAATAAGATGATTCTTTAAAAACAATGCCATTGCATAACATCAATATATAACAACATAAAGATTTTCATAATTTCTAAATTTTCTTACTCCATTATCAAATTACGTAAAAATGACTAATTAATAAATCATTACTATTTGAATTATTCAATTCGAATTTTCAGAATTATATTATTATCAAAAATACTAAATTATTATCCTTGATCTAAATTGAATGAATTTCGTTATAAAAAAATGATGATAAATAAAGAGAAAATATATTGAAATTTTTGTATAATAAATTTACTTTAACGACAATACTTTTATTTGCGCATAAAAATTTTGTTATAGGGGATATGCTTCACAACGATGATATATTTTATGAATATTTTAATAAAAATATTTTTATACAACTTTTAAATATATATTAAATTTAAAAAAAGGAACACCAATTCTTATAATAAAATTTTTAAAAGAACTTGAAAATATTAGAAACTTATGAAAAAAAAATTTTTTTGTGTATCATTGATACTTTTATTTGAACAAATATCCTTTCAATAGATTCTCGCTTTAAATTGGTATCATTTACGTAAGCTTTAACTGTAACAGTAGTTAAAAAAAGCTGATTTCATACTTAATTTTTCAGCAATGCTTTTTTTTTAAACTTTCTAAAGATTATATTACTGCTTATAGTAATGTGTATCTGCTTGTCAAATTTAATACTAAATATATTTACCTAGTTTACCTTTTGGTCTCAATTACCTTGTTTATTTGAACAGCAATTTTTAAAATTATTTTCAAAGCCATATTAGTGAGTGTGGCATTAGTATTGTAATAAAAGTAGTACAATTTGCCAAAGCTTAGGTTTATACAATCCTCAATAGTTCTTAAATCCGTCTAATTTTCAAAATAAGCGTCCAATGAATATTATCTTTAAATAAAGTTTAATTTTATCATGTTTGTTTTTATTTTCTTTTTTTAATTTTTTACAATTAAATGCAAGGTAAATGAAAATAAGCAAAAGTTCAATGTGCACATCAATTGGAACAAAGGTTTATTTATTTCAATACCAAATGCCTAATTTAATTTCCTTCAGCAACGATAATGTTTACCTTATCTTTTCTGCATTTATATAATTTTTTGTCACTAATGGATGCAAACACAATGGCATAATTTAGACGAGCACGAGCGGAGCAAAGACGAGCAAAGAGAAGTTGACATTCGCAATAGAAGGAGATGAGGCGAGTGGGTGCAGATGGGGGAATAAAGAGACAAGGGAGGATGGAGCGATTGAAGGATGGAGAGAGAGAGAGAGAGAGAGAGAGAGAGAGAGAGAGAGAGAGCAGAGGTATGCAAACTTACGTACCAGACATAAAGGGGATTTCGCTAACATATGCTTTTCGCCTCTAACATTTACTAGCACAGTATACATTACGCGATTTTTTAGTGCGAAGCTTTAGCCACGAGCGAGGTAAGGAGAGTTGCGAAAAACAGGCGAAAGACAAGTGCATTTGGGCGATTTTTTTTTTCTTTTTTCTTTTTTTTCTGGACTTATCCGGATTATCCGTAGACTCGTCTCTTTATTTTTTAATAAAACATTTTTTATTTTAATCAAAGTGCCGGCGAAACTAAACGCAAATAGCTTCAATTAAATTTTGCACATGAACTTTATTTACTACTCCGTGAGCATGATTTTGAGGCAAGATCTTTTCTTTCTTAAAGACTCACTTCTTGACGAATAAAAATTGAGTGCTGCATTTAATCCCCTGTATTTAATCTTGGCTACTCGAATATTATTGTTGTTGTGTTTTAAAAGGGGTGCGATGTTGGCATTATATTCACAGCGCAAAATAATACTTTGTGGGGATTTGTGTTTGATGAAAGATCAATTTTACAACAACAACAAAAAATGCTGTAAGAAATACTGGCACATAAAATCTCAAGTGTCGGATAATAAATTTGGAATTTTTTACAATATAAAACTATATTACCATTGACAAAATATTACACAGAAAAGAAAATAATAACTCAGAAATAAGGATAGAAATAATTTTACTGTTTTATTTTGTTCATTTATTTAATAATTCATTTATTTTCAAAGAATATCAACTCTAAAAAAAAAACATTATATTTTTAGTTACTTTTTTAAAAAAATCAAAGCGAAAATTGGTTAAAAAATTGTCAGTGTTTAAGATGAATTATAATTTTAAATTATTATAATACTCGTAAATATTTTTATGACTTCATTCGTCTTATTTTTGATTTAATACAAACTTTAAACAATTTCTTGAAAAATACTAAAAATTTAAAGAATACTAAATAGGCAATAATGTCAATATTTTTTAAAATTAAAATAGTCACTCGAATTGTTATTTTGCAATGTAAACAATAAAACAAAAGTTTTAGTTCACAGAAAACAGTGTTACAGCAAATTTTTATTTTAAACTTTTATATACTTTTTATTGTGTTATAGAGTTTGTATGCTTGTAGCGTATGTAATTTTCTACGTGTCTTAAATTCATTTTCATACATGAAAATACATTGCGTTCTTATCGTGTTGTTTTACATGAGAAATATAGCCATATGGGTTGTTAAATATGTAGGTTCATAAAAAAAAAAAAAAAAAATATTGTAGAGACATATTTTTCGGAAGAAAATTTAAGAAATAAGAATGGGTAGGTCGAGTGATGATTCCTATTGCAGATACGATCGCATTATTAGGTGAGTTTCTAACCTTTTTAAACTTAGAAAAGAAATTAATGATCTTTTGTCAGGTATGATTATGAATTATAAAGTAATTGGTGTAAAAATGTAAAGATGATTATCTTTACTATTTCTATTTGATTACATATGAATATTCAAAAAAAATAAAAAAAATTTGTCACTATATTGGATTGTAGAAATTGTTAAAATCATGTATAGTTAGTTATTAACATTTTACTATTATCAGAGAAAAATATTTATAATTCACATTTTTCGATTTTGCTTACTTGTGTTTTTTTTTAAATACATTTTTCTTCTATATCTTAAAAATTTACATGGTCATGTTCGTATACTCGTTATATATCCGATCATTGTCTAACATTTTTAATAATTTCTTATAATTTTATAACTAGCCAGTCAAAAAACATGTACATGTATTATTAGCATTTAATTAAATTATTAAATTACAATTCTAAATTCTATTAAATTTTATTCGTGAATAAAAAGTAAATCGACAAAGATAGAAATTATTATATTATATATGTATACATAACATATATTTTTTTATATTATATTGAATTTTAATTTTTAATTCGTAAAATTATGAAAAAACTTCAAAAATTTATCCAAACAATATCTTTGAGTTATACTTCAATACTGGATTCATTATGAAATATTTATACGAAATAAAGAATGGTGTTTAAAATAATAAATTAAAGTTTATTTAATTAATTAGTGGCAACGGTAAAATAAATTAATATTTATTCTAATTAGTATGAAATGAAATATATAATTACTTATATTTTTTGGATAATAGTAGTGAAATAATAGTAGGTGAAAATAGAGAATTATATCAGTAGTAATAAAATAAAATATTATAATAGAAGTGTAGATTAGAAAAACATTAAAATTTAATAAAATTGAAGGAAAAGTTTTTCATTTTATTTTCAATTTATTTGTATGAAAATGTATATGATTATTTTTGAAATTTCGTATTAAGAACTTATTTATTTACAAATTTAAAAAAGTTCTTAAAATGTGAACTATTTAAAAATGTTTAATGAAAACTTAAACTTTTAAGGTTAAATGCACTTGCGAAATTCTTTTTTTAAAGTAAATATTTATAAAAAAAAAAATAAACAATATTTACAACTAATTTTAATTAAATTTCAAGTCAGTCAATTAATTAATTTTTTTAAATATAAAAAATTTTTTTTATTTTACAAATAATATCTTTTAGAAAATTGAGCATAATACTTATATAATTATAAATATTATTTTTTTATAATTATTTTAAAAATACACAATATCGTTGAAACAGTCAATAAGAATACGTTTTTATAAATTAACGGAACAATATATTGTGATTGTAACAATTTAACCGTATAAACTTAATTTATATAATCATGCATGAAGTATTATAAATTTATAAGGCCTAAAGAAAGCAATTATAAAGGAATTTTTGTTTTTTTTTTTCTTTAAAGTCAAATATTCTTATATATTTATGAAATTCTAATTTTTGGAGCTTTTAAATAATATCTGGTTATCATGAAAATATTGTTTTATTTTAAAAACCACCTTTTTAAAACTAGTGTCATAGTGGCACTAATTTTCCAATAAAATAATTCTTATTTTTATGTTATATATACCGCTTAAAATCTGATATAATCATTTATGTTAATACCAGTTTTACAAAAAATTCTCTTTATAAACTCTTTTCTATAATAAATAATGTATAAGCAATGTATACAAATATAATTTGTAAATGTATGTAATATAATTTTATATAAATTATATAATATTATACTTTCATTCAAACTTTCAAGTTAAGAATTGTTACAAGATTGCAAGAAAGGCATTTATAAGTAGTAACAGGACTATTAAATTTTATATAAAAGAAAAATAGAAATCTTTGTATCTTACAATTCAAAAAATAGATTGTTTAATAATTTTTACACAAGAAATGTATTTTTCTAATAACATGTATATATCTAAAACATTATTAAATTTTTTATCATTAAATTCTTAGTACAATAAAACTATAAAAATTAAAATCAATTAATTTCTGTATAAATACATACATGAATAGTAATAACAAATTGCCGATCTTTACTACTCATTGGCCTATAATAGTAGATATAGAATTCACAATTACAAAAAATATATAAATAAAAAATAAAATTTTTAAGTTATATTTAATAAATTATATTTAAAATTGGCTAAATCTATTTATAAGAATTTTAATAGTAAAATTATTGTTTTTACTACACAACATAAATTTAATAATAGTATTCATATTATTAATCAAAAAATAATTTAAAAAATATTTGGGAATCATAATATAAAAATTTAATTATTTAAAATTATACAAAATAATAATTTATATGAGTTTTATTTATTTAAAATTTTATCTTCAGTTAAATAATTATTAATATTTTCTATAGTAATAGTTACTTTTCATTAATAAACATTAAGTTATTTAAAAATTTTTCAAAATACTTTTAGAAGTTTTTTTTTTAATACGCAATAAATTTTTTTTTTTATAATATATTGTTTGGAAATATTTGCTTTAAAGAGCTTCAAATTTGATATTATTTTTTGAAAATATAATTATTTCATTCGAATCAATTGTTGAAGAATTAATAACTGTAGAAGAAAGAAAAAACATAGCTCCCCGATTAACTATAATCTATAGGTAATTTACTTATTCCAAAGTAAATACATGTATAATTTACTTCACGATATCTATGAATACATCACATTCTACTTTATACTGCTGAAAAAGATGTTTATGTTTATTGTAATGCAAGCTTTAATTATGTGAAATAACTGAGGAGCTGTTAAAACTGTTTCGAGGTATGTCCTCCAATGATGGATAGAGTTTCTAGCCTTCAAATGTGAAAGTTAACTACCAGTATATAAATAAATAGTAATAAATAATAAAATTATAACAATAGTTATAAAATATAATTACAAAAATAGTCCTTACAAATAAAGATCCACTATAATAATAATGCATAATAATACATACATACATACATACATACATACATATACATACATACATACATACATACATACATACATACATACATACATACATACATACATAAAAATAATGTATAATATTCAGTGAAATATAGCTCGGTCTATATACATAAAATTTATAAATATAAAAATATCATTGACAAAAACATATTTTACATAAAATAGTCTTACTTAATTATTTTTTAATTTATACAGACTTTATATAAAAAAAAAATCGTCTAATCAAAGCAAAGTTTTTATTAAATGTAAAGAAAAAGATAAAGTTTCAAAATAATTAAAGAAGAAATAACGTATGATATAAATATTTAATTACTAAATTTCAAGAATTGTGAATGAAATTATTAAGAAATATAAAATATTGAAAAATATATATATATAAACTTTAAGAAAAAGTACATAATTTTTATTGCTTTAATTTTACTGCAAAAATATATCATTGAAATAATAGTAAAATTATATATTTTAACACAATTAATATCTATAAAAATAAATTGTAAAATATTTGTAACAAAGAGGATAGGAAGATTAAATGAGATATGAAATCACATATAATTGCGAGATTTGAGGAACTTTCTGCTTCAATTTAAAATTTCTACTTGTGCTTAAACAACACATATTAGGATGGATAAAGTATATAATCTAGTATAGGCTTGCACTGCAAGGTTAAGGCTAAATTTAAAAAATCTTTTCAATTTTATGTACGTCTATAATGTGTTCATTGTATTTACTAAGACAAAATAACTTATTCGAGTACTTGATGGATTAGTAGTCTATAGAAATTATTCTATATTTTACAGCATTAGTTATATGTACACATAATTATATCAATTAACTATCATGAAATTTACTATTGAAATTAACCGTGACAAACAAAAAATCAACTAAAGTTGAATTAATATAAGAAATAAAGAGAGAGAGAGAAATATATCAATTAATAGAATATGAAGAAGAATAGAAATATTAAATAGTAAATAGAAATATTAAGTCTACTTCGTAATAGAAACTGTAAACGCAATATTCAATATTTTTGGTTTAAGATTACGCTATAAAATGGTTAATTATGGCATAGAAACGCCAATATTTATTATTTATATAAACAATATTTTATTGGTTATACATTGAGATTTTTATACTTCAGAATTTATAATTGATCATTTTCAAAATAAGATCTATTAACTCGGAAATTATAGAAATTGCCTCAAACTTATCACTGGCTATTATTCATTCAATTATTCATGACAAAAATTCTTATTATTTATATTAACTAAAGTGGGTATAAAAATCAGAAAATGTGCCGAATCGACCTATCCACTCTTTTATGAAGTCACTTGTTAAGCGTGAACCAATGCATTAAAAAAGTTCTCCAAAAGTAGCTGAATTAAAAAAAAAAAAAAAATCAGTAATAAGTTGCTGATGCTGATAAAGCAACCGAAACATATTATTACTCTGTAAGAGCAAATTCAGCAAAGTATCCATTACTAAATTTATATTCCATTTAAAAAAAATCAAACGAGTTTTTGTTGAAATCTTTTTTCCTAAAAAAATATATGAATTTGAAGTAAAAGTTTTAATCATTTTAAAAAATTTATAATTTTATAAATAAAAAATTATTTATGATGTATTATCCAAAATTGATTTTTAGTTAAAAAAAATTATTATTTTTAATCAATACAATTTTAAGGTTTTTCTTTTCAAATTATTAGGTTATCACTAATTTTATAAAAAAAAAATTATTCAAAATACATTTTTTTAAAGCATTGTTAAACATAAAAAAATATGTTGTCACCAATAATAAC
Source organism: Eupristina koningsbergeri (assembly GCA_018907245.1). Lineage (NCBI taxonomy): Eukaryota > Metazoa > Arthropoda > Insecta > Hymenoptera > Agaonidae > Eupristina > Eupristina koningsbergeri. The sequence continues at coordinate 1,692,020 of JACCHV010002768.1, forward strand.
AAATAATTTTCTTCCTTATAAAAGTGTTAACATAATTTATTTTTAGATGTTAATAATTATGTTTTATTGAATATACATGTATAAAGTTGACATTGTAAATTTCTGTCATTTCAACTATTAAAATGTTAATAAATTTTATACCTCTAATGGAAAATGTATAAAATAACTTTGAAAATTAGTGTAAAAAACCTTTGGCAGTAAGAATTCTGTAGACATTGATGTAAGTACATACTGTTGATTGAGTTTTACAAGCTTTAGGGCATGAAAAAATATTTGAGATAAAAGTAAGATAAATTAATTGGGAAACTTATGGATTAATTTTTTGGGAAATAAATTTCTTATTTTTAATCCTAGTAATCAAAGAATAATAGATATTAATGTAATTCAATTAAAAACCAACTAATTATTGTACTGTATTTTTAAATTAATAAATTATTATGATAGAAAGTATTTATTTTATTTATATAATTACTAATTTAATTAAAATTTGATAAGATAATTGTGATAAATAATTTTAAGAAGAAAACTCTCAATAATCAATATATTTATATAATTATATTGGTATAAAATAATTACGGAAATGTTTTCATTTTAATTCTTCATTATTAAACGAATTTAATCATAATAAATTTTTGTAATTGCAAGCTTTAATGAAAATTATTTTATAAAATAGCTAAAATTTTACTGTATATATAAAATTAAAAAATATATAATCTTTCAATATTCAAACTTTAACCAATAAAATAAAATTAGTAATCGATATGAATTCAATCGTCCATAATCATTGTATATGTATATCTAGATTTGCATATATTTTATTACAAGTGCCACTTTTTACTGCTAATTGATACTGCTAATAAAAATTATAAAATTTATGAATAATGGAATTTCTACAATGCTTCATACCAAATTATATGTATATAAGTACATGCAGAAAGCAATAAAAGTTTCCAAGGTATAAAATAAATCTTTGTGAACTACATTTTATCAAGTATTAAGTTAGCATAAGTATTTTTTAATAAATAATAATATCATATAGTTTTAATTTCAATTAAAGTTAATCTAACTTATTTGAATTTATTTTCATGTACTACTATTTGTATTTTTAGATTTAATTAAAATATTATAAGGAGCAATTTTCTCAATAATTTAATGTTAAAACATATTGTTAAGCAACTGTCTATAATGGAAATTAGATTTTTTGATTCATATTAGGCAGCGAAAATAATATAAAACACAAATAAGATATAATGGGAACCGATATATCCCACTTAATGCGAGCCAATGATTTTTATGGATTATTTGTATTTTAAATAAAATGCAAAATTTCCGTAAACTTAAATTGAATAGAACGCTCTTTTAGTTATAGCGCGGAAAATGAATTTTTGTGAATAATTCGTGTATTTATTTGACATGTTATTTTTTAATACGTTTCCTTAACTGCGAAGATTAATCACAAAGATTTAAAAATGTGTGGAGGCAAAAAACTTGATAATAAACAAAGGATAAAAGACGGCATAATATGTGCAACTGGACTTCTTACTAGTAAGGTTTTTGCCTTTCTTTGTAACAATTTCAAGCGTTCGAAATCACAATCTAGACTCTCCCAACTCTCATTTCGCGTTAAACCTTCGTTGCGTTCGCTTCAATGAACAACAAATTAAATAAAAGATTCCGGTGAAGCTGTAATTTCCAAGTGCACGCAGAAATCTAGTCACCTCGCGCATCCAATCCTGCATAATTGGCCGAGGTAAATAACAGCACCCAAAAATCTGCATCAATTGGCATTAAGAATTTGAGTTTTATCGACTTTATTTAAAGGCTCGTTGCTTGTCTCCTCGCTTTCACCTCGACATATTGTTGGCCTATAAAATATTCCTCGAGGTGAAAAATCAATGGGGAAGGTAAGTCGAGCATGGAAATTAGTTTTTGCCGATCAGAGGTGTCTAGACTCTCCTGGGACCTGGGCATCCCACACGAAATCGAGTAGCAAATCTCACGTGCGATAAAAGTAGGTCTTCACGGTTTTTCAACTGTTGGCTGCAATGCAAAAATTCATCTCTTCCGCTTGCATTTGCAAAATCTCCGTCCGTAAGTCTGCACGCTTGGAAATTTACCTCAGCCGCACTCGATCTTTACGTAATAATAATCTCTCGATATAATTTCCATTGTTATTTTGGAGGATAATACAGTACTTTCCGATGCCCTTGTCTGCATCTTACAATTTCAAATATCCATTATTGAGATATTGAGTTTTTATCAAATCGCGTATCTTTATCGAATGACTACCTTTCACTCGATTTGAAACGCCAACAGACAGAATTAACAAAAAATATCGGCCTCAATTGCAGTTCAAACTTTGAATTCACGATGTGATCAAATGCGTATCAATTAAATTGAAGTATCTCTGAAGCAACTAATAAACTAGAAGAAAAAAAAATTAAAATTTTTCTTTTAATTCGTAGCACAATTGGAAATCTGCCAGTAGCATTTAGAGCCACTCTGTATTCTTGGATTTAAAATTTGTCAAAGTTAAATATTTCACGACTTACACACTCGTTCACACCTTTTTCTTGTCTAACAATATCAATATCTTTGACATATAAATGAGCATAAACATATAGAATATTTAAAGAAATATCTGTCAAAGTACATATGTGAAAAAAAAAGAAGAAAAAAAATTACGTCAATGTAATAGCAACCAATTCCAAAATTCCTTCGTTTTTTTATTAGCATTATTCACGGCTTGAATAGAAAAATTGATTGGAAAATCAGTGAACTGTAATAATTAATATACAATAATAATTAATAAATTAATGTATAATTTTTATTGAGTATATTTAATTATACCAATAGAATAATAATTTTAATGGTCAATGTTAGTTTCAAATTTTTTAATGTGTATAAATGTTAGGAGAACCCTAAAACTAACGTAATAATCACGAATTTTATAAAATTAAAAATAAAAAAGAAATTAAGTGTTTTATATTTTATTTTATGCAATTTTATATTATCTCAACTCGTAAATTTGCAACATCCTTCACCAACAATACAATATTTAATACACGCTAAATACATACGTGGTTTGTATATTAATATCAACGTAGAGTTTATTGATTTTTCATCAAACATAATAATAGTTTTACAATATATAAAGTAGTAAGAATTATTTGTTATCTACCATAAATACCAAAGTAATATGAAATTTTAAATTTAAAAAAATCAATTAATTAATAATACCAAAATCGTAGTCACATTTTTATCGTTTTGAATTACATTCTATTGCATATACATTTTATCGTCAATTATTAAAATATTAAGAAATTAGTTTATTAAGTGTATAAAACAAATAAAGAATGTGAGCAATTCGTTTAATCTAATTATAATTTAATGAAGATCAAAATTATGAATCTGTAATAATTAGAGTGTTGATTTAGTTGACAATGGATAATGAAAAAGGAGCACCAGCATCAAAGGAACCAGTACATGGCACGTAAGTTCATGAAAATATTAAGACAAATAGAAAATTTATTAATATATATTCTTTTATAAAAAAATTGATTTGTTATTATTACTCTTTTGTGACATTTATGGATATACTAGTTTAAATATTTTTTATGTTACAAAAAAAACGATTTTAATTTAACTACTCTAAATACAAAAATAGTACGATTAATAATATGTATATGAAATTTGAGAAAAAAAACGAAAAAACATAATTGCGTATAATATAATATTTCTAAATATGTTATTTAATAATAATGTAATTCTATTAAATTATATCTTTTTGCAATTGATTAAATTATAAACTAGTTTTTCTGAAAATAATTAAATAATATATATTTATATGTATAACATTAAAACTTAAAAAGAATGTAGCCTTTTAAATAAATACTATCAATGTATTGAGTAATTCAAATAATGTAATAATTTAATGGATACTATTTGAATAATTTTTTTGTTAAGATAATTTTATACTATTTTTTAAACTTTGTTACTTTATATAATATTTTAGAAATATATTAGAAACATTTTATTATTATATCCATTAAAGATCATTCGAAACAATTGCTCTATTTTTAAATAATGACAAGAAACCTTATTTATGATTATAAAAAAATATTAATAATGTATCAAATTGTAACTAAACCTAACGAATCGTATCGATTTAATTTCATTCAATATATTTTTCAAGCATATTTTTGTCTACTTCATTATTTAGCAATTGTAACAGAAAAATAACATAAATTTTATACATCGATACAGATACATCGATTAATTCTTTAAAGTGAAGTAATTAAAGTAATTATTGAAGACATGATACATCAATATGAAATAGATTTTTAATTATGTATTTTATTTTAATCAATTTATATAATAATAGAATTCAATTCAACTAATAATAAAAATAAAATTTATTTTTTTATAAAGTATTACGCTACTATTTATTTAGAAAATTTGAATTTTATTCTAAATTTATAAAATATCATGTTATTTAATTATCTTTATTTAAAATTGAAGAAAAATATAAGTTACTAATTTATATAATATAATACTCAATACATACAATCCTTAGTATATTTTAGAAAAATTTAACTGAAGTCTAAATATCAATAACAATGTTAGGTTATAAATCTAAATTATTTATGTTGCACATTTTTATGCATAACACTTAATAAAAATTTTTATGAAATAAATATTACTTTTAGTCAATCCTTATATATAATTTAAAGTACCAGATATGTAAACAAATAATTGTTTGTAGCTATTAAAAAGAATTAAATAAAAAATCATTTTTTAATAAATCAAAGAAACTAAAATTTACTATTTTTGAATATTTTGAAAATTAAATATTTTTTATCAAATACTTTTAATATTAAAAGTATAAGTAATTGCACATGTATTGACTATAATAATAAATTTTATACGTGAACACTATAAACATTTTATTATGCTCAATATATGCTGTATAAAATTATAATTTATAATATTAAAAACTAGTTCCATAATGTATACTGTCAGACAATTTATTAATAAAATATTAATTAGATTACCATTAAAAAATCCTTAAATGGTAGATAGTTACTCTTTTAAATGAATTTACATATATTTTATTTCACAATAATATAAAAAATTCATGAAGTAATTATTCCAACTAATTAAAAAAGAGGAAATTCATAAAATGTTTTGTAAATTGAAAATATTTTTTTATTTTTATTAACATTCATTTTTTAATTTTTTTTTACAAATTGAAGTATATTTTCTTATTTGTAGTGCATTAAAATATTTTTTTTAAATAATATTTAGTTATTATTTAAATGTTATATGTGGATAACAGATCTTCATTAAACGCTGTTAATTTATCAATACTTAGACATTAATATTATATAGTTGAATTAGAAATTAATTAAATTTAATCATTTAAATTATCGTAAATGTAATATACTGAGAATTTTTAAATACTGTTTAAATAATTATTTATGAAGTTTATTAGAATTATATTAGAATAAGTAATAAATACATTATTACATTTATACAATTTTATAACGTATTCAAACGAATTTGAAAAATTTATTATATATATTCTAACTAATATATTGGATATATTTTAAAAATTTAGTGTCTATTTTTCTAAATATGAAATAATATACTGATTGATGAATTTATTTAACTTTGTTAAGTTATCCTGTATTTAGTTTTTTAAAAAACAGTTTAATTTTATATGAACATAAATTTACTTAAATATTAGTCTACCTCATTAAGAATATTAATCAATTGAGTTTAATAATGACAAAACTGTCCATAAATAATGTACAAATTTATTAATATTGCTAATATTATTTATCTTAAATTAATGTTAATTTATTTAAATATGGTAAATTTTTATTTAAAGTATTGTTCTATTAAATGGATAAATAATAAAAAAATTGACATATATTCTAGGACATTGAAAGAAAAAGATATTTCATGGAAGCTAAATCAAAATTGTTAAATAATTCATTATGTAACGAAATGGTTGTTATCAAATTTTTATCAATTTAAATATGTTTTTATCTTGATTTAATTATTAATAGAATACGCCAATAAAAATTTAGGCAAATATTACAAATAATAACTAAATATTATTCACCTGTAATGCATCTACTTCGTTATTGTGACTAATGCAATGCATTACTTATCAAATATCTTCTTTGTGTTTCATAACAACTAATCTTTTTACGTTTACATAGATTTTGATCTTTGTTTTTGACCTATTTTTATTAATTAAAGTCATGGTTTTGACTTGTATTTTACAGATAAAACTTAAAAAATTATTTGAGTCTACGTACCTGTATTTCTTTTATTTTAACTGATGCATTAAATAACAATATCATTTTACTTATCATTCAGAAATTTAGTAATAATTATTAAATTATTAAAAATATATATTGATAACATGTGCTGTACTTTAATTTAATTTCGTATTAAAGGGAGTCAGTGTCCTAATATATAAATGTTGAATGTGCTTCACATATTTAACATATATATTGAACACAGTAAACTTATATACTTATTACTTATATATTTACATATATTTTATTTAAAAAAAATTTTTTTTTTTTACATTTTATGTTGTATAATTTTTTTATATCGCATGCTTGCAATTGACCATTCATTGAGCTCTAATATTATAATATATTTGTACAAGATTTGTTTGTAGTAAATGTATTCAATTTTATTAACTTTTTACGAAATCATCTACATAATTATCGCATATATATTTTTTAACTCATGAAATTTTTAATTTAGAATTTGAATAAATATTATGTGGAAATTTGACGATAAGTACCTTTTATGTTAGTTTGTTAAAGGATAGTAATTGAATAAATATTTTTGTAAATTGTTTTGATAAAATTTTTTGTAATACCTTGTAATTATTAATCATTCATTGCCTATGTATTGGAGCTCATGTGTTTTTTAAACAATTAAAATTAAAGACTTTATGCTTTAATTGATGCAGTGATATTCAATATGTCAATGGATTACAAAGCTAATGCATTAGTTGGAAAATTGTTCACCTTAGATAAAGACCGTTTTACTCGCGACCTCGAAAAAATACTAAATGCATTGTTGAAGTAATCAACTTATATAATAAGCGTTCATCCTCTATAACTATCTCTTTACATGTTTATTATTATATAATTTAAATTAAATAAACTTTTATAATTATACTATAGTTTTTGGCAGCTTAATTTGGAATTGTTATATTTTTTTATGTAATGTAAGGAAATGTAAGCATAAATATTAATAAATTTATTTATTATTCCACTAGACTTTTTAGAATTATATTTAAGACTTGGCGTTTTCAGTTATATTTTTAAGATTTTGAAATGTGCTTATATTCCTTTACTATATGCAAGTATAATAATCATTTTCTTCTTTTCTATATTTATTTCTTTTTATTCATTTAATTATTGATGATCCATAAATTTCGATTTCAGAAATGTAATCATTACAGGTCTAGCATTTGATTAAACGCATGCATTACGTAGTCGTAGATTAGATGCAACTGTAATCGCAATAGTACGTAACTAGGCAAATAATTTTCTTAATAATTTAAATCAATTTTCGACTAATAGCAGTCTTGTTATTATTTTGATTTATCAAATATTATACAATGAAATATATTTATTGAATGCAACATTTCACAACTTAAACGCAAAAGACCTCTAACTTTTTTATCAAATTGTTCCGAGATAATGCCTAGCATCCTACTGAATATACGTGACTCCGTGTAATTTACTTTCTATGAAATTATTTATAAAAAAATTCAAATATATTATACTTGCTCCATTATGCAAGTAACATTCACTAGACACAAATGAAAGATGTGATTATTTTAGCGATCGCTCACATTCAATTTGCTTCTTTTATGTAAAACTTCTGGTTCAATTATTAGAGAGTAAATTTAACACAAAAGAAATAATCTTATCATGCTCATTGATAAAATCTATAATGTAAATATAAAAAATTGATTCACTTATTTATAGCCCATTTTGCTTTAAAAATAAAATATATTGCTTTGTAGTTAATTTTTCATTATTTGAAAAAATAAGAAAGAAAGTAAAACTAACAGTATTTTTGAAGAACTGCTCACTACTGCTGATAATATAATTTTAAATAATTGCTAATAATTGATATTCATTATTGGTATTATCTTAATTATACTTTATATTATATGAATTATAATTACTTAATAGTTACTTACTGTGATTATTGATTAACTATTTGATTAAAACAAATTGATTAGTGTCTAACTGGTTTATTAACTAACCAGTCGGGTAATTAATTAATTAAATTAATTACAATCAGTGTAAACATTCTATATTAAGTATTGTTAAATTAATTATTCAACACATTCAAAAACAGGAATGTTTTAATTATTTGATTAATTTTTGGGTTGTCATTTTTTTATAATTATTTTTTTTACATAAACATAATTATAATTATAATTATAAAATATCCATAATATTATATGGAAATAATTAAAAAAAGCGTATTTAAACATTAAATCCTTTAATTCAATCAATAATTTTTTTAATTAAAGACATATTATTTATTAATGCAATAATCATGTATACAGTATTGGTTTAATTAAGAATAAAGTTTTAATTCACATAAAGCATATTTTATTAAAAAAATTTGTCCAAATAATTTTTCTTTTTATATTAATTAGAGCAACACTCATTAAAAATTACATTAAGAAATTTTGTAAGCAATAAAACAATTTATTAACAAAAAAATAACAAAAAAGTAGTCTATTTACCGATAGAAGCTATAAATTTAATGTAAACCCTAATAAATTATTAAAAGAAAAAATAATAAATTTTTTAATATTTATAATCAATTCAAAGTTGTAAAATTTATTTTAAACTAGTAATTTTAAAAGATAAAATAAAATTTATTCTGAAGATGTTGTTTTTAATTTTTTTTTTGTTAAAATAACAATTTTTAATAAATCATTATAAAGTTTTTATGAATATATATGATAAATGTTTAATATTAATAATACTTACTAGAATTTTATAAGTAATAAAATCCAAAAATTAATGTCTATTATAATTATATATATACGATAAAATTACAATAGATATTATCTATCGTATTGAAATTCTTGGATCCAATAGAATTTATAGCAGTTATTAAGTTTAATCTTAATATGTGTGTAAAAAATATATTAATTATAAATATCAATATTGTCTCTATAACAAAAAATTGAAGTGAATATGAATACAACATAAATATTAGTTCAATAATTACATTTAATGATAAAAAAGTTAATATAAATACAGTATTTTAAATATTCTTATTTCTTTTTTTTATAATCGCAGTATAAATATATTTTATTAAAAATAAAATTATTCTAATTACAGTTTACGTTACGACGAAGAAGATGTGTCTTGGATGTTTTGGCATAAAAGAAGATACATCGTGGCGGTTTTAGCATTTTTTGGTTTTTTTATGTCTTACATACTACGTGTAAACTTAAGTATTGCCATTGTTAAAATGACGTCAAATAGAACAATGATCAATTCAAAAGGAGAGGTTTACTATGCAAGTACTTGTTTTTTTATTCAATTTTATATTTTACGAAATATAATAAAATTAAGTAATTTAAATTTATTCTATTGGAATAATACATGTAATTGATTTTTTAATACAATTATTTAAAAAACACGTATATCAAAAAATGATAGCATTAGAAAATTATAGAAATATCAATACAGTCACTATTAAATTTTCTTTCTTTCTTTCTTTTTTTTTTTTTTTTTTTTTTTTTTTTATTAATAATAAAAATCAATCAAATGGTATTAATAGCAATAGAATCAAAGACAAATATGTGATTGAAAAGTTTACTGTAATTGGAAACCAGTGTGAAAAAAGTGCATTTAACAAGTTAAATTAATCATTTGTTTTAAAATAATTTTACCAATAAATATCAACGGTGAAAAGAAGAAATATAGAATCTAGATGTAGGCTGAATATATTTAGAGTCACTCAATAATAAATTCATGCAAGTATCCAAATTTACATTTGGTTGGCAAGAAAGTTTGAGTTTACAATACCGCAAATGTCCAATTAGTAGTCAAAGTTTTCTCCTAAGTTTCCAACATCTCCACTTGTAAATCCTAAGGAAGAAAGTTGTTATTAGATTTTGTACATCAATGAGAACTTGGAAAATGAATTTCCAAGAGTCTTCGCGGATCGTTTCAATTACTCAATGGAAGCTTTTATGAAAAACCAAATGCATAAACATTTACGCACAATAATTATCTGAACAAATAATAGATAGATATTGTCTATGGTATTATTGAGTTATTATTAACAAGATGTTCAAACAAATAATAAGAAAATGCAGATGTCACATTTTTCCCGCTGCTGTATTCTAATGATAATGATGTATGAGACATTTCCTGAATTATTGTCACGGGCGTACTTTCGTCTTATTCACATTTATCATATCCTTTGGAAATTAATTCATAAATTTATAACTTCTCATAAAGTTTTACATGTGTGCAGCATTAATATCTAATAATTCTCCAGAGAGAAATAAATGTAATATCGGAAATCATGCGATCCGGATCGTACAGCTAACTCGAAAAACAAAGTTAACTTTGAGCTGTATAAATGCAAACTATTAAAAGTTTAAAATGAATGATTATTGTTACTAAAGTATCATTAAAAATATTCAAAGCATATTTCATGTAAATGATGGTTTAAATATTAATCGAAGAGTTATTAAAAAATTAATAATTCGTGTGATAATTTTTGAAGTTACATTGTATTTTCGATATATTGTGAAATTCTATTGAAAATTGTAAAAATAATTTTAGTCTAATTTGAAAAAGGTATTTCGTTATCAAATATGTTCATAAGAAAAGATAAGGATTATTAGATTGATGAAATTAGGTGTTATGGATACACTTTTTCAAAGTCTACTTGAATTTGTTCTTGACTTTCTTTCATCAGGATCGAGAATTCGATTGGGATTCTAAGCTCCAAGGACTTATATTAAGTTCTTTTTTCTATGGATACATAAGCACTCAGTTATTGGGCGGTTGGCTGGCATCTCGGATTGGCGGAAAAAGGGTATTTGGATTTGGAATTGCCGTCACGGCTTTTCTCACGATCATCAGTCCCCCGATTACGAGATATAGCGTCTACTTGCTTATAGCTGTCCGGGTGATAGAAGGAATTTGCGAGGTAAGTCACGACAATCGTAATCGCAGTGCCAAATCAGTCAAGGAGTACTTATCCGTGCACACTCTCAACGATTATCTAGGGAGTAACTTACCCCTGCATCCACGCAATTTGGGCCAACTGGGCGCCACCACTTGAACGCTCAAAGTTAGCAACCCTTGCCTTTTCCGGAAGTTTTGTCGGCACCGTATTCGCAATGCCAGTCTGTGGAATAATGGCCGAACGATTTGGTTGGTCCAGTATTTTCTATAGCTTTGGAGTGCTTGGACTTATATGGTACGCTTTCTGGTCACTTATTGTCAAGGACCATCCAGAGGACGATCCGCATATTAGTGAATCGGAACTTAAGTATATAAAGCGCACTCTTGGTACCGCTGAGCATCAGGTTTACCCATGTTACAATTATTATCATTTTGAAAATAAACATGTGGCTTTTCTATGATAACATCATTTTATTTTTTAATTGCTTTCTCATTCGGTCGTAATAATAATTATTATTACGGAGGAAAAACTCTAAATTATTAAGCTTGAAAACAATATTAAATTAACAAGAAAAATATTCATAAAAATTTTTATTATTACAATTTTTTTTTTTTTAAAATTTCGTATTAATATTTTTCTTTTGAGTGTGGGATTTCCAAATACGTAACATCCTTGTTATTATTTATTAAACATATTGAAAAACCATCTGAGTAAATATTATTATAATAATACATGGGAAAACCACGTGCTCATTTACAATAAGATAATTTCAAAAAAAAAAAATTAATTTCTTTATTTAAACAATAACAATTTATTTTAAATGTAATTTATAGCAAATTTCACATCCTTGGAAAGCTATGTTTACATCCCCAGCTGTTTGGGCTATTGTTTCGGCACATTTCAGTGAAAATTGGGGATTTTACACCATGCTTACGCAATTACCTACTTTTATGAACGGTAACATTTTAAATTAAATCTAGGCGTTGTGATAATCACATAATTTTTTCCTTTCTTTTTTTAGATGTATTAAACTTTAAACTTGAAAAGACTGGATTTCTTTCCGCGTTACCCTATCTGGTAATGGCAATGGTGTTGCAAGTTTCTGGCCATTTAGCCGACTATTTTCGTTCTAGAAAAATTCTTACAACGACCCAAGTTCGTAAAATTTTTAATTGCAGTGCATTTATAAGTCAAACCATTTTTATGGCTTGCACAGCTTACATATTGACCCCAAATGGAGCAGTAACGTGCATTACAATTGCAGTTGGTCTTGGGGGTTTTGCTTGGTCTGGTTTTAGGTAAGATACCTTTAAATTTATTTTATTATTACATCAAAAAGTTAATTTTCAAGCCTTAATTCATAAAGACCCTGTTACCAGTGTCAATTACTTGGACATAGCACCTAAGCATGCAAGTGTACTCATGGGAATAGGGAATACCGTTGCAACATTACCCGGCATTCTCAGTCCCTTGATCACAGGTTACATTGTTAAAGACAAGGTGAGCCCTTTATTAATAAATATTTTCATTATATACAGCAATAAAATTAAAATGCAAATTTCTTTGAACATTCATACAGACAGCTGAGGAGTGGCGAGTAGTTTTTCTATTAGCCAGTATCATTTATCTAGTCGGTGCTGTTATATATGGAATTTTTGCTAGTGGCGAAAAGCAGCCTTGGGCTGTTGAAAATAAGATAGATCAGGATGCAGCCTATGATAATCCATCTATGGAGATCGACAACTTGTAAAATAATTCAATGCAAAAATATAATAAAGATGCTTTAAATCTTTATTCCAATCTTGACTCAGAATGTTTATCAGTATTTAAAGTACAATAATTGTAAGACATTAGTTGGTCGATGGACAATTATAGAGAAGATTGATATTGATCAGTACAACATTTGATACTAAAATTTCAGTGAATACAAAATAATTAATAAACTATCGTAATTCTTTTGTAGAATAGTTTGAAAGAACCATACATACCAATTTAACCAAGCTACATATTCTATTGAATATTGTGTCCTTCTACATTTGAATTTTATAATACATAAAATGTAAACATGTTGTTAATTCGTATTTATATAATAATATTCTTAAAGTTAAAAGTATTTGATTAAATTAAAAAAATCGATTTGAAATTATATTATTAATCAATTTTTTAACCGTTTTTTATAAGAGTATAGCTCGTATGAATGAAAAAATAAAATTATTTTTCAATAATAAATAAATAATACATTGGCATATTTAAATTATATTTGAAATAATTAGTAAAGGTGGGGTTCTAAAATCAACATCTAAAAATAACAAATTAAGATATAGATTTTTTGAAAAATCAATAAGATAATATTAAATTTATTATAGTTATACTTATTTTTTTTTACATAAACATAAACATAGTCATATGTATATCATATTAATGTCAAATTCATTATATTTTTAGTTTGTAATTTATAATAACAAGTAATTAAATAATTTTTTTGCAACTCTAAATTTACTGAAACTGAATAAAATTTTGTGATATTGTGGACGGACGAAAAAGGCGTATTATGTTCTTATAAGGTATGGTTGTAATAGTAATAATAACCGATAGTTATTTTCTTAAAAATGTAAATGAAATAATAATAGTGTGAAATATATTTGTATATAACTAATCGGTACCCAACATCTTACATAAATTGATATGTTTCATTTTAAAAAAAGAAAAAATTATTTTAATGGCTATTTTGTATATTAATAGTAAATCTATAGATGTTTAAAATAAGCAAAATATGTTAACCAATTAAAATTAACCAGAATTCTTTTCATTATTATCTTTAAAAAAAAACAAAACTATATATACATTTAGTACAATTCAATAATTGGCCATTCATAAATCATAATTTAAATAACTTTTATCTACTAAAAATAGATAAAATTGATAATTTTAATTTTTATATAGAGAAATTTTTTGTATTCTCAAAAATACATTCCAAAATTATTTTTTCAAAAATAAATACAATATAATTCTTCTTATTGAATGAGCAGCCTTTAACAATTAATTCATAATAGGAGTAATAAATTGATATATTTTTTGTTATTTAAAACTCATACATCAGTGAAGAAGAATATTATATTTTGTTGTTGTATATGAATTTTTATATCTGAATAAATATTGGATAAGCTAATTATTTTGTGAATAAAAGCATCAGAAAAAACAGAATATATAATTTATAAAAATTGATCTTTTCAATAACTCAATGGACATAATGTCACTAAATAAATACAATCAGTAAAAAATATTTTTTTGAGAATTGAGAAAATATAGATATAATATTTACAGTAAAAAATAAATGATAAAATTATGATAAAAATTGTTAAAAAAGTGATATTGTATAAAATGATTTTTATGAAAAATTTCTATTGTAAATTATTAATAATAAATCTTCATAAAGCACAAATTTTACCTCTTATATTACATAGAAAATAGTTGACCTATCTATAAAAATTGGATAATCACACAAACACACACACACACACACTCACACACATGTGTGTGTGTGTGTATATTTATATACATTTTTAAAAGCTTAATACACGTGATTAAAAACATTTTATAGAATAAATTAAGCATTTAAAAAACATTATATTGAAATTCAACATTTCATTTGTTAATCTGAAGTAAAATAATTTTGTGTTATGAAGAGTATTAAGCATTGCCCAATCCTTTTTGCTCATTCCATACTTGCGAAAGTTCTTCAGGATTATCATAACCATGCGAACTAATTACATATTTGTAATTAAATTTCGAATAATCTTTTTTATAAAAATGAAATTCATCACAATGAAATAGTTCTATATCAGCTTTTTTTGCAACAATACCCAAAAAAATGTCATCAAATTTAAAATACTTTGTGTACATACTACCATAATACATATCTAAAAGTGCTTGTTTTGATAAAATATAAACTCCAGCAGTAACATAAGGTGGCCACATATGATATGGATATTCTTTTAATGAAACATACCACTTTGAACTTTTATGTCTATGTGGTGATGAATTAAATACATAACCAGCAAATAGTCTAACATCATCTGATAATTCTATGTCAAAAACTTGACGTTTGTTTCTTAAATTTTTCGAGTTTTCTGAAATATTATTGCTAATCATTGCTCTAGTTATATTTTTTAATTGAATATCTTGTGATTTAGAATTTAGACAAATACTCTTACTGCAATTTTTTACCATTACATTTTGCTGTATTAAATAATATTGGTCATTTATTCTAGGTGATCTCTTTAATCTATTCTTCAAGTGTTCAACATCTCCTACAAATAAATAGCATAACTTATTATCAATATTTAATGTTTAATATTGAGCAGAATTAAAATTAAGCATAATTTATACTTACTTATTTTCATAGCATCCTGTACATAATCTGGATATAAAACTGGATTTCTTATAAATCTTAATACATTTTTAACAGATATATACATATCATCATCAACAAACATGTAAAATTTTGAATTGGAGCAATAATTCACAGCCCACTTAAGTCCCATCATTGTTTTAATAGTATTATTATAATAGGTATCAAAAAAATCAGCCTGCACAATGTCCTGGTATATTTTTGATTCTAAATTAACTTTTGTTAATAATTCATAATTATCAGCATGTGTACCTAATAAGAAAACAGTTTTAAGAGGGACATCCGAAAACCTTTTTTCAAATCCCCATGAATTTCTAATAGCCATTCTTCTATTATAATTTTCCACAGCAGATTTTATTAAAAATACAACACGCAACGTTTGAAAACTTGGTTCCATACATTTATTTTGAAGATCATGAATAAATTTATGGTTAAATTCATTAATAGGTGGTACCTCAGGTTTTTGATTTTGTCTTAAAGCAATTATAAATTCATGAATGTCACCTTCGTATGGATAGGCAAAATTGTCATCAAATGAAATTTCAAAAACATGAGTAAATGCTCCAAAAAAATCAAGAACAAAAACTATACCAATGGCAATACAAATATGTTTTAATTTAATTCTTTTAACCAATTTTGAACACATTTGAAAATATGCTTTTTGAAAAGAATACATTTTTGAAGTTAAGTCTAATATTCAAGTTTTAAATACTGAATTACATAGCTTTTATTTTGAATAACCTGTAAAAGAGTAGATCAACTATTAATTTTGAACATGCAAATTAAGATATACGAGCATGCCTATGAATTGATATTATTAAATTATTTGATTGAAATATCAATAAAAATAGAAAAGCTTACTTTGTTTTATTTCAAACCATAAATTTAAAGGCGTCAAATTATCATAATTTAAAATCATATTCATAAAGCAATGAGCAATTACATTGAAATTTCTTTAATAATCGCATAAAAAATATAAAAATAATTTGGTAATTGGTATTTATAAATATAACTACATTATATTTATTTTTCAAATAACGAGATATTAAGTTGTTTTTAGTTTGCTCATTGATAATTGGTCAGATCCATAATTGACAGTGATGTGCAGCAAGTGCATGTACTTACGTGTACGTGTGTACATGCGCGCAAGTGCATAGCCATTAAGGTCGGAACACAAATTTCCGAAAAGCTTTTCAATAAAATTATTAAAATGCTATTTGTTACTAAATCTAAATATTTAAAAAATGAAAAGGAATTTGCTCCTCATCCATTGTCTATATTAGCTTGCTTTTATATTTTACAATTATTATTTCGCTTTATAATATCATGCATTGATTCAATAATAACAAATAATATTGAGATAACTCAACTTTGTTAAGCTTGGTGGATACCTGTTAATTGAATATTTATTTACCCGAGTAATCAACAAGCCTAATGATTTTATTATATTACACATAAATGATTATATTATCCATTCAAAACTCTAATTTGATTGGTTAAATTAGTTTTTACGATCTTGTAACTTTTTACTTTCATCGTGTATTCACTTTTATTTATGTTTATGGGCACTAATTCTTCTATGCTCTTCTATACTCTATTTTCATACTTTTAGTTAATTTTTTATGGATTCCTAGATTTTTTATAAATAATAAAAACGATAAATTATGATGCATACATGATTTTTTAATAATGTTTGTAAACAGAGTATTGATTTTTTGGACAAATTCCATTTACCTCAACGAATCAAAAAGTTAAATAAATATTGTATTGAACTTTAGTTTCTGGCTGTACAAAGAAAGGGTGTAGCATTAAAGCATCGCGGGATCGTGGCCATGTTTATTTATGTTGTTAATTTGACTTATTAAAATTAATTAAAAACCATATAAAATTGTATTTTTTATTTTAAGGGTATAGTTATTTATGTTCGAACTTTTTCATTAAAGTATACTCCTAATTATTACGTCGTCTACCAATAGTAATGGTCAAATAAAAGCAAAAAAATAAAAAAAAAAAAAAAAAAACAACTTCCATCCAGGAGTACATGAAGGATCGTGCTGAAGAATAATCCATTTCTGGAGTGCAATATATCCTGAGATAATTACGACAAATATTTAAGTGGAATGATGGATTCCAGTGATAGAGGTTAGTTTCTCAAATTATTATTGTTTTGCACATACAGCTGTCTGTTCTTCAAACAAAATATTTTGTTTTAATATGCAAAATATTTTTCCAATATGTATCTTTTGATCACAACATTACAAAAATATTTAATTTAGCAATGTTTTAAATGTACATTCGAGCTGTCAAACAATAACTTTGCTCTTTTGAGTATGCATGAAACGTCGTTTACATAAGCTTTGTTTTTAATATTGTCTTTTACTAATGATTCCAATTACATTTAAATATATTTACATTTATTGACCTAATTTATATTTGTGAATATTAATGGATTTATTAATAATTCTAAAACCACTCTAAAATTTAAATTATTAAATAAAAAAAGAAAAAAAGGTTAATGTAAATTAATTAGTAAATGAATAATAATTTATTAATTATCATTACACATTACATTGATCAATTCTATATAAAATTAATATTTATAAGTATTAAGCTTCTTTTATTTATTATTATAATATATATTTACAAGTATATATAACTTTATATATAAAATATTTATGTTTTTACAAATATTAAAATGTAATATATATATTATTATAATTTAAATTTTTAGAAAATTTTGTTAATCTCTTTCCTTTTTTTTCATCACATTTTACTTTATCTAATTATTATTTTCATATACAAATAAAACCGTACATATATAAACTAATCTTAGAAAACTATTATTAAATAAAATGAGAAAAATATTAAAATTATTTTTCTTTTAACTTTCATGTAGTTTATACATAATTATTACATTAGATATCCAATATTTTGAATACATCCATTTTTTATAAAAGCTTTCCAGTTCATTCAAAATTGAATATTTGCTTTAAATGTATTGAAAAATAGATTTTTAAATTCATTTTTATTTTAGTACTACATAGTTACAATTATGTATTCTTTCGGTTACAGATTTTTTCCATAAAAATTTATGAAGGTATGCTAACTCTGAATTCATTAAATTCATTTTGTCAGAAGTTTATCAATATATTTTATTTAAAAAATTAATTCTATTAAAAATTGTACACTCTTCTTAGATATACTTATAAAATATTTACTCATGAACTTTCTACAAGTATTGCGTAGTTTAAAATTACTATCTTTAAAATTAATAATTGAAATTAGTATTAAAGTTACTATCGAAATGTATCAAAATAATAATTAATTATTATTACAAATATTTAAATTTGTATCTATTATTAGACAAATTGAAATTTAAGTAAATTTTCTCATAATTTTGAGAAAATGAATTTAAATGAAATATTATTTATGTATTCATAAATGATGCATTAGTGATTTTGAACAATATAATGAATATAATAATATATTACACTTGCATTGGTAATATAAATCCTAATATTGTTCAGCTGCTACAATATTTTTGAATAAAGTAATATAGAATTAATTTTCTTTTTGAAGCATCAATATTATTAGATATTGATCAACAATCAAGATTATCTTAATCTTCTCAGCTATAATTTATTAAATATTTCAATTTCTAGATTATTCTGCTTATTATACATTATATCATTAATCAATGTAATTCTGTTTACAGTATATTCGTAACAGAAATGTAAGTTATATACAGAGTCTCTAGTAGACTTGACACAATTTTATTTCATCAATTTTTATCAAATCATCAAAAAGAAAATTAATTACTACTATAACATATTTCAATGGATCAATTTGCATTTCGGACTTTCAACCCTATTGAATTTTATTCAACTCTATTTAATGCCAATGATTTGTTTTCATGGATATACGACAAAGTTCTATTTTTTTTATTAAATTTAAATGAACAACAATTTCCAGAAATAATTTTTTTAGCTATGCATTATCTTAAGTGGCATATGTACTTTAATTATTAGGTTTTAATTTTAATCTTAGGATTCAACATTCTTAAAGAAGTAATGAAAATTATTAGAAGAATAAAAGTTTGTCTTCCTTTTAATTTGAGTTGTATATTTACCATTTATTGAAGTCTTTTTTTGCTATTAGTCTTTTTTTTATATGTTAAGAATTAAAAATTTATATTATAAACATGTTTTTGGTGTTTATAATAATGTGGTATTTATAAATAATGTTAATACTAAATTATATATAATTTCATTTTAAGTAAATTTTGTAAATATTCAATTTAATAGCCATACTTTTAATTCACATATTTTAAAAATGTTATAACTTTTAAAATTTTTTTCCAACGATTACATCAGTATATCTGTTATTTGATAAGTTCAAAATAACTAGCTATAGGCTTCAGTTTTAGAAATTTGATTTAAAATTTTGAAAGCTAAGAATTCAAATTTAACAAAATCATTCTTAAATACATATAAAAAAAAAAAATTTTTTTTTTACTACAGGAGTAATTGGTGCTTTCGTAAAAACTTAATTTACTAGAATGTAGCCGAGATATAGACACTCTAATTCCTGTGGCTAGAACGAGATTCAACCATAAAATCCATTATTTTCAGTGTATTCGTAAGGAAAAGGCATTGGTGCAGTAGCTCGAGTCACATATTTTTGCTAGCTTCCTTTAAACAAATAAAATATACTTAAGCAAAAGATCAAATTCTTTGTTCTGCATGACGCATGCTCATTTTATAACAAAATAAAAAGGGGATTAGTGGTAAATTACGAGGAGGCAGTGAGTGAATACTTTATTTAAAGCGCAAAGGTACACAAAATTCTGCATAAAAAAATTGTTATCCGAGAAGTCAGTGAGACCTGGATATCGTTGTGGTAGTGTTTAGCATTATGGGTGTCTCCTTTTTGTGGATAACTTGGGCCCGGGCAACTCTGCATGTACACTTACATCGATGAAAAGGAGAGGAAATAGAGACAATTGACCATTTTCTTTGTGCGAGTATCCATCCTCCCAGCTGAGTAAAATTATCCTTCCTATACCACATGTTCAAAAGCCAATATAATATAATAGCAAGACAATTCAACTTTTCCTCTTCTTCTACTTCTTCTTCTTCTTCTTCTTCTTCTTCTTCTTCTTCTTTTTTAATTCCGCAGGTGCTAGCCTTAGCAGCGGCAATCCTCAGCGAAGCTAAATTGCCCTTCTCTTTTTCACTTGTACCTGGGGAAAAGACCTCGTTCCCTTTCTCTAGTTCCGTTATAGACAAGTGCGGTTGTTCCGCGACTCCGAGACCTGCGGTCGTCCCTTCTCGTCACTTGGCAAAGATCTCGGCATTGCCGCATCTTGAATCTAATCAAATTGCCAATCACATCTTCCTTTCCCTCCCCGCAAAACTAAGCTCTAATTTTGTATCTTGTTTACTTCTTAGTACAAAGTTTCATTCTCTTTTAATAATGAAGAGCTGCAAGTATCACTGGTTAAGGAAAACAACCTCTAGAATTAAATTTCATGGCCTACCGCATCATTACGAAAAATTGCATGTTCGCATTGCCATTACCTAAGTTACATTCGACACAAAGCAAAAAATGCATTTTGCAAAAATTATTGTGTTCATCTAATATTTAGTTGTGTATTTATCAAGCAATTTCGAGCTAACGAGTTTAAAAAGAGAAGCGATTTACAGCCTCATTAATATTACGTTTTTCTTATACGAAGCCTAGACTATGTAACAATGAAAAAACCCAAGATATCAATGTTCTTCAGAGCGAGTGAAAATCCTTTAAATTTTTATTATTAGCCATCTCAAATCTGTTGAAGTTTAACGTTTCAATGCCAGGAAAAGCGCGTAAAAGTTACATTCTGGAAGCGAATTAAGTTTATTCAGTCGTTTGAAATTCGAAACTATTCGGGATGTTTTTTATTTTTTTTTTTTTTCTTTCTCTTTCTTTATTTATTAAATGATGCATACATTTTGTATGTGGATTGGGTTTTCACGTAAACACATTCATGTTTAATGCTTTAATGTTTTGCAAGAAAACTGTCCCCTTAATGTGATAATAAATATCATTCCTACGAACAACTAATTTTTAGAGCTATAGGAATAAAATATCTGATAGAATGACAATATCTTGTAATTTATATTCATGTTATTTCTTTTTCCCTGTTTGATTATTAGGTTGATATTCTTGCATATTTTTCCCAAATCAAATTTATTACCACACGTGAAATTAATGGCTATTTGCTTATATTTGTATTACTTGTATTATTTATATAAATACATTATTTTATATTACTTATATTAATCCGTTCTTTCTCATGGCTAAATACTGTAAATTAAGACGAAAAAAAGAAATATTTAAAAATTGTCAATATTCTTGTCAATCTGAATTAGTCACTGATTAGAACCAATTATAATTTTAATAGTAGTTTTGGTGCAACTCAAATTTTACTTAAATAATAATCTTGAACAATAAATATTTACATTTTTAATCACATTACCTTAGGGAAGCGTTTAATTATTGAATATTTCTTATGTAAACGAAATTAATTTATAATTTATTATTTAAATGTTACACGACGGAGCAGATTGTGAGTTATTGAAATTATGAATAATTAATTCTCATTTCAAGTTTATATTTATTTATGTAGAAAACGCTATTAGTTGTACAATAATTAATACAATTCAAAATTATATTTTTTGTCACCAGTAAATATCTCCAAATTATTCTCCAAGAGGAGTAAATAATTCTATCAGTAGACTATTATATTCTGAAGTTTAAGAATTATTTTTTACATAGGCATTGTATGATAATCATTGAAAGCTCCAAAAGTGAGCGCCTAATAAAATTATAACTAGTGTTATTAATTTTTTTTGATTGGATTAATATTGACATTAATTTTTCATTGTTATAACTTTGCTTACAATTTATCTTTAAAATTTACTTTAATATTTTATGAATTCAACCTACTATAATCACGTTAAAACACATATAATTTTACTTTTTATATAATCTCTCCTCGAAGAGATATCTCTTTACATGCAAAAATATAATTAGTTTTTATAAAGTTTATACCATATTTTATATTTTGAAGTCATGAAACGATAAAAAAAAAAAAATATAAATTTTGAAATTCTATATTCTAAATTATTTCTTGAATCACTGTATTACTGTTAATTTCATTTTTTATAATAATTCTTTAGCATATCTGTAAATATCATTTTATCAATTTCAAAGTTTTTTTATTTTTTAAAATTTGTTTTATTTACATGCAACACATATATGAATTATCTTAAAATTTTATGAATACTAAGTTTATATATTTTTCCATAAATAATATAAGCTTCGGTAAATTTTATTATAAATCAATCTTATTTTAATTTTACACATTTAAACATTTAAATAAGGTTAATTATACATAATAAAATTTATTGCAATATATTTTTATTTATGTTTACTACTAAAAATCAACTAAAAGTCAATTTCGTAATTTACGAAAATAATTTTACTTAATTTAATTTTTCCCTAGATTTTTCAAATTCTTAATTCATTAATTTAAAAAATCATCAATAAAAAACTTTGAAATTTTAATATTTTAATATAACAATAATGTATTAGTTGTAATTAAATAGTATGATAAATTTTAAAAGGGATTTTAATTAAATTTTAATAAACCATGGAATTTTTGCACTATATCAAATAACTATATAATTTGAATTTAACTTTTGTAATTTATCTGGCTCAACCATTCATCAAAGTTATTTCTGATTTTATCGTTTCTTGGCCGACCCTTTACTATAAAATTTATCTAAAGAATATATTTTTATAAAATGATGAGAATATAAATTATAAGAATAAAATTATATTTATCAGTAAAATCATAATAATTTTTTGATATTTTATAATCTGTAAATAATTTATATTTAATTACAAATCTTTTTCATAAATTATTTTTTAAAATTAATATAAATATTCCATCGGTGTTTAACGGGTTTCTTGGTGTATTTTATGAAATAAATTTTTTTAATGCTAAAAATGAAGTGATATATATTTTTAATTATTTATCTAAGAATAAATAAAATAAATAATATGATAATTAAATCTTAAAAAAATTTTAACATTGTAAATTATATAATTATTTAGAATTTTCTATTTTCCTAAAATTTTTTATTCTATTGCATATATTTAAAAATATAACATTAATAAATAAAATATTTTTACAGAATAAAATAATTTATTGGTAAAATATTAATTTTATTTCCATAAATAATTATTAATCTATTTTTTCTTGTGTCACTAAATCATTTTAAGAGAATTCATAATAAAATAAAATTAATTTTATAAAATTTTACTGGAGAAATCTAATACACTAAAATAATAAAAAAAAGTTTTATTTTTGTATGTAACGCAATTTAAAAAAACATATATGCAAAAGACATGCAGATGCATTTGTTTTAATAATCTGAAATGTAAAATAGCATATAAAATTAAATGAAATGTTAAATTTTTTACATATTTCTTGGTTTTTTATTCTGTCATATTCTATGAAATATTATTACAAAATATTACATTTAATGATAAAATATAGTTTAAGAATTTTGAATGATTAACATTATAATATTTTAAAAAAACAAAGTATTTAATTGAAAGAAAAACAATTCATTAAATTGAGAATTAATACATATTTATACGTTAATACTTGCATTAACTTTTTTTTTTATTTAACAGAATTTATGCATTTTTTGTAAAATTATTTTATTACAAAAAAAGAATAACTTTACAATGATATGATAATAATTTTATTCATCATAAAAATATTGTTGTAAATTTAATTTTTTACATCATAAAAAGTATCTAAAAGATAATCATTTTCAATCGATAAAAGCATAAGAATATAAATATGAAACAGGAATAAATATTTTAGCAATGCTTAAGAAACGAGCAATCTTTCGTATTCATATATATAATAATAATATTGAAAAATATTATTGGTTTCTTAGAGAACTAAAAAGTTTTATTTATTTTATTAATGAATCGTTAAAATAAAAGATTAATGTATAATAGTCACGTTTTACATTGATTAGACAACTAATATAAAGTTTAAAAGATTATAAGAAAAATTTTTCCGTATTTTGGTTAACACTCTATAGTAAAGTATATTAAAAAAGTTATATAACTTTTAAAGATGTTACTCTTTTTAAATGCAGTCCTTCCTTTTACTGTCTGCTTGGAAAAATATTTATTCTAAGAGAAGCGGATTCAGAACTTTTTGCGTGACTTAAGAAACCAATATTGCGAAAACTTGTTTCTATATTTTGTCAAGAGTGAATTACGAGAAATTTTTTGTTCTATCTGAAAAAGATAAAAGGTGTGGTGTAAAAAATAACCACGTATTCTGATGTCCTGTTAAACAAATGAATTATCATTCAAGAATAGCTAAAGATAAAATTTTAAATGAAGTAAACTAGAAAAATGATGAAATCTTTTTTTTTTACAAACTAAATTTTTTTATTTTTAAATGCTTGGTACTTTGATTAAAATAATAATTAATTATGTATGATAATTTTTGAGTACTTAAAATTTATTTCTGTATAACTGTATCAAGTGGAGGTTTTCCTTCATATTTTCTTGCAACACAATGTATCTTCGAATATTGAGTTTTCTTTTTAAATTAAATTTTAATAACTAATCAGATATCGTTGCGGGATTTATTTTTTTATTGGTCATAAGTATATTGTTAAAGAAGTTACTGAAAATATTCTACTAATGAATCTTCTGGAGCTTAACTATTGAATAAATTAATAATTTTTCTAATGAGTGTACATATATATGTACAAGATTTGTTATATCTATGTGATATTATTAAAAAAAAAGTATATCATTATAAAAAATATCAAATACTCTATTATCTTTAAATACAGGAAATAAAGTTCCTCTGTTTTTATTCTATTATAAATACAATTAGTAATTTACGTATATAGCTGGATGGAATGATAGTTATATTCTGTTATTTGTACTGTTTTTTATATTTCAATGTTGTATAATATTAGTGTTTATCATCAACATTCTACACTAAACGACATATTAAGTTAATAAAAAGGTTCATTGATTTCATTTTCTCATAAATTTTATAATAACGCGTTACATACCAATATTTATTCATATTATTACCATCTTTTCATCTTTGATACTGTATTATGCATTTTATTTTCTAAAATACATAAAATAATTATTAAGTTACCTTCAATCTAATTAAATAACACATTGAATAACCTTTGTAGTAATACAAATAGTTTAATTTATTATTACATACTAAATTTAATCTAACAAGTTTAGGCCTTTTCATTAACTTAAGTAATTTTTTCAGTTTATAAATAACCAATGATAATTTACATTTATTATTATTTTTGTTTAATGTGTACGTGTTAGAATTTTCATTAAAGAACGTACATTAATTTAATTAAAATTATACAGTTATTTCATATAAGTTAATTAACTAAATAATTATTCTGACTGATTACACCATTATGTACAAATATTCGTGACGACCGGTCAAAAAGGAATTAATTTATTTTACCCACTCTCGTATAATAGCCTCAAAAATCGATTTTGAATTTGATTGCCCATGTTTGACGTAAAGAGGACAAATTAAGCTATAGCTACACTCGAACCGAGAAAATGGTTATTGGATGAGGGTTTTCTGCACAAAAAGTACTTATCGATTTTCAATTAACTACTAAAGATTAAACTTGAAACATTATGTTATACAGAAACATCATCACACCATTGAATAGTGTTATTTTTACATACAAATTATAGAGAATTTTATTTTCCCATTTCTAAGTTGATTAAAGAAGTACCAATAGAAATCAAATTAATAATTAATTTCTTAATCAATACTAATATTTTTAATTTTCATTGATACAACGATTTCATAATTTTTTTGGAGCCTATTAAAAATGAAATTTTTTTTATTTAATTAAAAAATTAATTAATTAATTTTATACTATACTAATCAAAAGTGTAGTAAATAAAAAATTTCATGGATTTTTTTTTGTTAAAATATTTAAAATTATAAATACTTATTTATCTTAACCACATTTATGATTATATATAACAAAAAACGTAACGTAACATTTAAAACAGTATTTATAAAATGTTTTAAATTTAAGTTCATTAAATTTTATTCTGTTAAAACGATATACTTAGTAATCAGGCAAAATTTTTTAAAATTAGATTATTCTTTTTTCTTTATATGTATATATATATATGTATTTAAAAACTAAAATATTAAATAATTATTTCTTTACAGTAAAATTAATTAGTGCTTATTAATTTTATATTTTGTTAAAACGGATAATGTATTCAAGATTTTCTATAGCTTATTTAATAAAAAAGTATCTTACACTATAAAATGATTTAATTTATAAATTAGTTTACTACAGAGCAAAATATATACTATATAACCTTTTTATTTGATTCAAATTAGGGGGAAAACGACTTTAATATTTTTTTTATTTCCTCTTTTTTTTTTTTTTTCTTTTTTTTTTTCTATATATTCGATTTTATTATCTATTACAAAGTATATAATTATATTACTTCTAATATTATGTATAATTTAAAAAAATATTTTATTTCTTATTTATGACTTTCCAAATATTGTTTTGAAACCTATTACAGTAAAAATGTTTTTATAAAATTTATATTTTTGTGATACATAATTTTTATGAAATGTATTCTTAATTCATATTACAGGATTTTTATTTTTATTAATACATGTTTAATTATATTTAACACATCAATAATTTTCCGAATATAATAATCAATATTAGTATCTTATTGACATATTTGAAATAATTTTACGTTTTAAATAATATTTCAAAAAATGTTAATGTTATATCTCACATTAAATATAAAACAATATAATTACTTTTGAAGTCATTAATTTGAATTAATATGAAAAATACAATGATTACTTTCCTTTAAAGTTACATTGTATATTTATCTTTATTTATTTATAAATAATGATTTTTATTGTTAAAAATTAATACAATACAAGAATTTATTTAACATGTTTCTATCGTATTATTAAAAAAAAGTAAACCACCTCGTCATTTTTTTTTACCATATTGGGGTTATTATATTTTAATCGCATGCTAAACTGCAAGCTAACTAATTAGATATAAGTCTTTTCTTTTACATTTAGATTGTATTTATAATGCAAATATATTTATCAATGTTTTAGATTTGTTAATAATTAATGTATCAAATTATAATTCTATATCTAAAAACAATGTAAAATTCGATGTGTTGTAAATATAATTTTCAAAAAATCCTACAAATGAATTTTGTACTAATGATTTTATTTGATTGTTAATTTTTAATGATTGTTTTACTGAGATATATGAAAAGTGAAGAATTTAATGATTATCTTTCAGTACGGAAGAAAAATATTTTATTGAATTGAATATAATAATATGGTATTTTATAGAGTTAAGAAATGGTAATTATGAAGTAACTTTATTCTTAGTATAAAGCTATAATTGTCAGCAAGTCATCTTAAATATCATCTTTATAATACGATTCTTGTAAAAGAATGTGTCACGTATACTGCAGTTATCTGAATTATAAATGATTATATAAAAAGCGAATAATAATTATATAAAGTATAAAATAATAATATAAAAAGTGTAATAAATTAAGTTGCGAAATGCCCGGTATACCATCATGCAAAATTATGCTAATTTGGAAATAATATATTCATTATTGCGTTTGTACTTGGACAATTTTTGATAACTTAATGCGGGTTTTATATATCTCTGCACCAGGTCCTAACGTGTTTACGATTCTAGTCACATAAAGAACAATATTTAGAAACCTATAAATACACTTGTGGAGGTGAGTAGGTATTAGCATGCATTCGTTAATAATAACCTATCCGGCTAATGTATAAGAACACGATGTACGATGCATTTTTTAGTTTTTTTCATTTCGTTGTAGTGGTTATGCCTGCTCTCCTTCACCTCCGCCTCCCCCCCCTGTTTTGTCACTTGGTACACCTCGGTTTTAGAATAGGAGTTAAGTTAACAAGTTGGTCAAATAACAAGTGAGCATGACGCTGTTAACGACTGTTGATCGTTGCGCTCTCTCTCTCTCTCTCTCTCTCTCTCTCTCTCTCTCTCTTTATACAATACCGAGTGTTTCGTGTCACTGTGAAAAAATGCATGTCACACATAACCAGCATTCACCTATTATGATATCAAACTTCTATATTTCTTATATTTTTTCTTTTCTTTTTTTCTTTAAATTATACGTCTGTGAGACTTCAATTGTCTTCAATGTCCTAGAAAATCATCACTGTATGTGTGCATCCGCTTCAATTCTTTTAGATGTACAAAAGCTTCACTGCTGAATTTTCCATTTACTTACATTTAAGATTCACTCAATTTATTTTACTTAGATTTTACAGTTTGTCTTGGTTTGTTTCATTAATTATTAATTATTCAGAATCTCGTTAAAATAAATTTACTTTGTTTCTACTGCATAAATAAAATTAATCTTTCGTCTGCACAACTATACGTCTCATCAATTATATATTAACAAATTCATTGTTATACATGTTTTTTTTATTAATATTTCAAAAATGAAGCCCATGAATTTTAATTATTAGAAAAAGCTCAAAATTTTATGTGCAGTAATCTAGCTTTCTTTTTCTAAATTAATAATAAAAAAACTGTCATTGATTTTTATCGACTTGATCCGATTCAGCAATTTAGTATTCTGTATTTTTATAAAATATGACTCCTCTTTTCTCAGAATTATTTTAATAAATCTAATTATATAATTTAAACATTCCGGAAATATATATTCGAAAGTTTTTTATGAATGTTTGGAAACTTTTATCTTATAAAATACATATATATTTTCTGGAAATAAACGATTTGCTGCATAAAGTTAATATTTTTATAAATTATTTTGCGATAAAATTTAATTTAAAGAATAATATGATTGTTAGAAGAAAAAAAAAATAAATTAAAAACATTAAAAAAAAAAAAAATTTTATAGAATAATTATTTTAATCTAGAATAAATTATTTTCCATTATTTAGAAGATAAATATATATCAAAATCTATTTTTAAAATGAATGATATTGTGGACCACACAATGATTGTTATTTTAAGGAATAAATAAAAATTACGCCGTCAATTTTTAATTTACGAATCATAAATAAAAGAAAATGAGTAGTCCCGTACATTACCAGGAACCACAATCAACTTATTACGAGAGAAAATTATTCATTATTGAATTAGTGATTAAAATAATAGTGGTGGTGTAATTTAAGTAATGAGTTCAAGTTTTATGTAACTGCGCGTAAGTACGGTACAAACAATGATTTTGTGGGTGATTTCTAGACCAACAAGGTCAAAGTAACAGAGGAAAAATCGCTACGTTAAGTATATAAGTAAATATATATATATATTACGAGCGAATTCGCGAGAGTGAGAGTAGGGTTGTTTGGTTGGGGGGCGGGGAGGTGGGGGAGGGGCAAGGGGAGCCCGCCGCGGTACGGATAAATAGGTCAAGGTTGAGTTTCCCCGAGCACTCTTGAACATGGATTCACCTACTGACCCACTTTTTGCTCTCATCTGTTCTAACTGCAGCAAAGTAACCAACTCTTTTATCTGTCTCTGCTTTCATTTTTAATTTTTATTTAGGCTCTTCTAATAAGAGTATTATTAAGTAAGTGACAATTTAAAAGATAAACCTCAAGCTATGACAAATGTTCAGTCGATTATCTTTTGGCGATTTAAAACTGTGCGAGAAAATTTTTTTTACAGTATTCGGGTCTGGATCTATTAACAATATTTATCATCCATGTGAAATCCTTGTATTATTTATATTCGAATTTCAATGGAATTAAAAATTTTCAATTAAAAGTTAAATCGAGGAATTGGTACTAAATAAATTTTTAACATTAAATTTTTGCCAATATACATTATTTCAATAATTTAATTAAATATTTTATAAAATTGGTAAATTGCTCAGTAGGTTAATTATTGCAGACTACTTACACAATGAGATCTTTATAAATATAAATGCTATTAACGCTCTTGAAAACATGTTAATTCGTCATAATGTTTTCTAATTTGCATATTGTATAAATTAATAATATTTGTAAAATAAATATAAAACACATCATTTATTATTATAAATCATTAATGGTCGGCAATTAAAATCTGAAACGCATGATTAGTCTTGGGTACATAAAAACTACATGAATAATTACACCAAAAAAAAAAAAAAAAATTTTTTTTTTAATTTTGTACAAAAAAAATTGATTTACAATAAGTTGTTTATTTTCTAAACGGTCACTGTGTCCATATCAACATTTAATTATTAATAATTCATATAAATATTGATAAGCTGATGTCTCATTTTTTAAAAAAAACATTAAAACTATTATTAAATTTTTTCCTTAAAAAAAAAAATAAATGCCAATACCTTTGAGCAATAATTTATTTAAATGTTTATTCTATTCATAAATGATGATGATGATGATGATGATGATGATAAAAACAAATCATTCAATGGAATTGTTTGAGTTGATTACCCGCGGATTCGCTCCAAGTAAAAAATGAAAAATAGTTTAAAGAATACCTGTTCGCGCTACGTTGCATAATAAATGAAGCAAAGCACTTGTATTCTTCGTTTGACACGGTAAGCTCCTACACGTCGACTTCCTCAACATAAATAATTCGATTAAGCGTTACATAAGCCAGAAGGATAACGTAAATGCGAGCCTAGCTTATAAATAGGAGGATAAAAAAAAGAGGAAAAAAAGAGGAAAAAAAAAGAGAAGAAAAAGAAAAAACGGTAAAGAGAGAGCCATGTTTAGCCATCGTAAATCGGAAAATGAATCATATCGGGGGCGTGTGTGTGCGTGGGCGTGTGGGTGAGCGGGAGACGCTGGTGTATAGCGGTGTCAATAACGTTTGTTGCACGGGCGACACGCGCGCGAATCAGTAGGTCATCATCCACATGCATTTCCCGAACTTTTCTCCGCGTGGCCTTGGCGCGGAGATTCCACTGCTCGGCTCGGCGCTTTTCATTAGGCGGCGAGCCGAGCACCCGGGGGAACGAATAAAAGGTCAGGCTAAACTTCCCCTTCCAGGAAGCGGGAGGGGACGCCCCGAGTGGTTTATTGGACTCCCCCATCCTTGAGCTGGCGTCGCGTGCTCGGGCTCACGCTCGTGCTCATGCTCAGATGCACTGGGCTAGGCCGGCCGGTCGTCGCTGTCTACCTCTTCCACACGGCCGCCGTCGTGCTCGTGCTCGTGGTCGACGTCGTCGTCGTCGTCGTCGTCGTCGTCGTCGTCGTCATCGTCATCGGCGCATCGCGTCGGGACTCCTCAGTTACTTTCGGCTCTGCGTACTGCACACATTGCACATTGGGCTGATGCGCGCCACCTATTGAATCTCGTATGCTAATTCAGTTTATTCTGTCACTCGCTCGTTCAATCATTAGCCTCTCTCCCTCTCTCTCTCTCTCTCTCACACACACACACACGCGCGCGCGCGCGCGCGCACTCGCACTCGCACTCGCACACTCTTATTCTCACTCTTCGTACTCTTGCTCCATGGAAAATGATGCAGTTACGGTAATGCATGCTACATCAGCTATTGCTACTACTGAACGTTAAACAAGGTGTGTCATGTTTATAAATCTCTAAATTATCTGCAGTGCTTTTATGTTCTTTTATGTTCTTTTATGTTCTTTTATGTTCTTTCATGTTCTTTTATGTTCGCGAGGATCGATGTTTATTTTTATCAAATTCCTTTTATCGATGTGCCACACTGGTAGAGAACACGCAACTTTGGAAAGTACAGAAGTTTGCTCGGATTTTACGCTCTCGATGTTTTATGAATAAAGTGTGATAAGTTTTATAGCTATGCGGCCGATCTTAAAAATGTGTTCCGCGTAAGCTCATCATCTCGTGGGTTCGTCACCGCTTGTAAGAAATATGTGATCTCACTTCGTGCTCAAATGGTTATTCATTTATTGTTTGTTGATTTATTCATGCAAAACAGCATTCGTTCAAACCCCTACCCCTTCATTCAAAGTGTCTACCAATTAAACACAATGTGTAAATTTTTTTTTTTTTTTTTTTTTTTTTTTTTTTTTTTTTTTTTTTTTTTTTTTTTTTTTTTTTTTTTTTTTTTTTTTTTATTTTTTTTTTAAGCCAGCTGCAATGTCTAAGCACTCGGTGATATTTATCTTTTTTTATTACGTTTCTCTAAGTGTGGATACTCTTTTCTTCTCCTCTCTTCTGTTCTTCTCTTTAATTTGTGCTACGTGCAAATTAGACCGGCCAGAGGCACATAAAATACCTGAGTGATCTCAACATTGACGTCATCGTTGATTTAAATTAAATTCTTTATGTGTGAATTATGTTGCTCTCTAAAATAATGACTCCATTATAAAAGAATACATTTCATAGCCTGGAATATTATTATAGTGCATTGCGATCAAATAACTTTCTTTCATACTCTTCATTTCGCAATTACGTAATTTGACAAAATTCAATTTCTGACAGTTCTTAAACACGACCTGATAACAAATAAAAATCCCATGTATTCAAAATAAAAATTGCAAATACAATAAAGAGAAAAGAATGAACATCACTGCAGCAATTTTTAATTTAATTTCCACGTGTCAATCCTCATCATAAAAGTGCGAAAAAGACATAGCATGACTCAGTGCATCGCGAAGAAAGTATCAGTGTTACGCATCGTGCATTAGTTAATTTATTTTATTATTTATTTATAAATGAAAAGAATAAGTTTTGAAAAAACGAATAGGCTAGCAGTATTTATCGATCACATCCTGTCTATGCAATAGGCTACGTCTGGCCTTGGCATTAGCCTTGAAACTTGTGTGTATAATGTGAGTCATCGTGATTTTCTTGTTTGAATTTATCAATTTTATTCATTTTTTCAGTAAAATTTTTCAAATTAAAATAATAGTTATTTTAATACTGTTACCTATTAAAAATTGTTTTTTTTTTTTTTTTTTTTTTATACAACTATGGAAATATTAGGGCTTTATTACAATAAAAGTCATAAAATTAATACAACGCGCACATTACTTTTAACATTTTTTAACAACAACTAAAATTTATTGAGAAGCAGTTTTCATTAGTTTTATATTCGAATTACATCAAGACTTTGTATGTTTTATGAGTTTCAAAAAAATTTAGAGAACATTTTTAATATTGTAAAAACATTAATAATACATTAGCTTTCGGTATATACGCAAGAAATTATTATTCCATAAAAATTGTAAACGTTTTACACAGCACGTCAGCAGCTTAAAATTAAAATAATATTTTTATAATAATGTTCAGTAGCTATATGAATATCTTTTACAATAATCCACGAGAAATAAAAAAAAAATAGTCATCTAAATTATGATATATAATATTATAGTTACTTTAAAAACTAATAATTTAATGTAAAAAAGTTTTCATTAATATAAATAAATATTGTATCTTTATTTCATTAGTCGTATTAGGTATTATATTCACTTACGTATAAATATGCGTGAGATGATGAGTCTCACGACATAAATGATAATTTTAAATTTACAATATATCTTCAATTATAAATTTTTTACTTATTACGGCATCATTTTTTATATTATAATGATATTTTTAAATGTATTAATATTTAATATAATTAATCTTTATAATCTCTTTATTCATTTTTATTATTCACTTTTTTGGATATATTGGTATGAATATTTTAAAATATGCTAAAAATTAGTTTCTTTAAAAACCATCGCAAACTAAATATAACTTTAATATTGCATTCAAATTTTATTAAAATTTTAAAATTTCAAACAATTTTTTTTCAAATAATTAATATTTTTTATCAAATAGCATATTGCATATAAAATCTGAGAAACTAGTTTTTGACCAATCACTACAATTAATAAAATTAGTGTTTTATTATATAATGCTTTGTCAATCTTATTAAATTATCTTTGAAAAACACATAGACTGCTAATTAATTAAAATTTTATTTATTTAATTTAATTAGGAAATATTTTATTTAATTGAAAATTTTTATACATGTACTATTACGCACATGTTTCTTAAGAATAACAATATAATTTATAAAACATAAACACTATAAATTTTTGGTCAAAAATTCTAATTATCAAAGTACATTAATAAATAAATATACATTAGATTTCTAATTTATTATTAATTTCAGTTAGTGAGTTGATATAAATTATTACAAATATTCAATTAGTTATTTTTTAATCCAGCAACATATAAAATAAAAGTATTAATAAAATAATTTTGCAATATTTATAAAAAAGAGAAAAAAAATACAAGAAACATTTTTAATAAATTTATGTAAATATATTGTATTTATAATAAAAAAATAAAACAAATGAAAAAGTTTAAATTCACTAAAATTAAAAATT
The DNA here is from genome assembly GCA_018907245.1 of Eupristina koningsbergeri. NCBI lineage: Eukaryota > Metazoa > Arthropoda > Insecta > Hymenoptera > Agaonidae > Eupristina > Eupristina koningsbergeri. The sequence goes on from JACCHV010002768.1 coordinate 1,727,167, forward strand.
CACACTACTTTCTAACTGAAAATACTAAGCTGAATTGCAAAGTAACAAATTTTACTGTTCCTTCACTGTTGTACCACTTATATACAAATACAAATTATAATGGAATAAAATAATTTTTATTTAAATGTATAATAGGACAGAATATCTCATTGACATTATTTATTTTTATTTTCTAATTTAAAAATATATTTTTAACCAGAAATATATAAAAGAAAATTATATTTTGAAAATGTTCAAAAAGTAAATGTTTCTTAAGTACAGCCTATTTTGATAAAATATGTGACTGATTTCGAAAGACAGCGAATTTTGAATTTAAATTGTACTATATAAAAATCCCGTATTTGTAACACTTTTCGGCTAAATTTCAAGCATGCAGGTGCTTGAAACACATTGAAGTTTCGTGGATATTCTACTGAAAATACATTTACTCAATATGAAAATGTCAATCAAAGTTAAGGAAATACCGAATGAACTCATTTTTCAAACGTCAAATCTAAATTAATGTTCTATGTAGCGTATGTTGAAATTAAATTTACTGTACAAAGTATCATTATTTACATACAAAAATTAAATTACCTTTAAATTCTCTTAAATTGTATTTATGTAATGAGTTTCTTGCATAAAATTTATTATTTTAAAAATTTTGAAAATTGTCTTTCAAAACTTGTTTTTAGTATTTAACTAAGTTTTACTTTGATGTTTTTTTATTTTGTTCTTTAAATAATATTAAGACAATATTTTTTTCTATTATGTAAGTATTACAGGTTGTATTCCTTGCTAGTTTTTGATGAATATGAAGGTCAAACTATTTTTAATAAAAATCCTCAAATAACATATTTAAATATTTTATTTATTCATTCAAATTTAATGAAACATTAAATAAAATATAATCTCTTTATATTTTTAAAATAATATTTGATCATATTATTTATTCAAAATCTTTTTAATAACATCTGTTTCAAAAAATATTTACCTGAAAAATTTTACTCTCTGATAATAAAAATTTTAGGATAAACTCATTTAATCACTTCCATAAATTATTAGCATTAGTATAATAAAATATGTTTTTAATTTAAATTGTTTACAAAATTATCAATTTTTAGAAATTATTATTCACACACTCGATAGAAATATATATTAAGTTTTTTAATAGATGAAATTAATTAAAAAATTGTCATTATAAAATGTATTATTTACATTTTTCTGTGAGTAAAAGCTTTAATTGTATGGTTTATAATTTTACTATAAATATGAATCAGTAAGCATTAATTTTTTATATTTGAAAATAAAATTATTGACGTACATTAAGAACTATATAAAACATTCTATAAATTTCAAGTGCAATTTATTTTTATAAGTGTTTGAATATATGTTAAATATATTTTTTCATATCTACAAATATGAATCAAATATATATTACATATGTTTTTTTGGTGTGGCACAGTGACTTCTACTATCTAGTATAAAATCTAATTATAATTTCTTTTAAAACTATTATTTTAATAGTCAGTATTTGATTTATATTTCAATATAATTTAAAATTTCAAAGTAAATAATGTGAAATGTTTATAATGTATAAAAAAATCACTCTATGATGCATTATTACACATATATGAAAATATGTATTTTAATCGTCTTCAATTTCATTGATTTAACTGTTAAGCATAATTAAATACTGCATTATACATTTAAGCTCCGCTGTTATATTTTTTACAATGTATTATTAATACAATATTAAAATATTGTGTGTAATGATTACAAAATTGATTGAAAATTCTGCGTATTAGTAATGTATTACACTTATCTTACTACTATAAATTTTTTTTTATTATTATTAATTAATATATTGTTTTTATACCTTGTACACTATATTTTAGTTCTTTATTATTTTCATTAAAATTTTATATAATTATTAAATAATTAAATGATATTCTGTATAAAATTATAACATGAAAATAGTAATGACTATACTATATTATTATTAGTATTGGATCATAAATTTGAAATAAGTAGAAATAAATTTAAAATTTCATTTTATTTACTTATATTTTAAAGCACTATTAGACTTTCTAAATAAATGCAGTAACATTAATTTTACTTGTCACATTTGAAAAAGTTCATAATTTTATGTTCATTTCATTCAGGATTATTTTGTAATAGTAAAATTTTATGAATTTGTCATTTTATATAAAATTAGGTTAAAAATAAAAAAATTAAAATTAATATGTGAGAATGTGATTAATATAATTTATAAAAAGGTTTTCTTTGTAAGTATAACTCAAATATTTAAATTCAGATTAAACTTTTAAGAATTAAAATATGCATTTAAAAATTTTAGGATATTGTATATTTTTTAACTCAAGAATCTGTTGATAAAATAAAGAGCAATATTGAAATTAACGCATATACAGATACTGATAATTCCTAAATATAATGAAACATACTAATTAGTATATTATATTTACATGTTAAAAATATTAACTTAAATATGTACTATCAATTTGAAAAAAATTAATTTATATGAATTATTTACATTTTATTATAATAAGTGCTTAAGTCAAATATTACATTAATATTTAAAGAAACGGACTTTTTTTATATTCAAATACTAAATATTATAAAATTTTCACTATTAAAACATGACTACAATGTCATGAAATAATTTTATTAAAAATAATCTAGTTCAAAAAATGTTTATTAGTGAAAAATTAAATTTTTATTTAATTTTCATATTTTATTTTGTCAATATTGTATTCATCGTCGATTTAATGATTTTATCGAACAAACTTGATTATATACTAGAATCAACATCATTTATTAATTGTGTAGAATACAAAAAAATCTATAACTCTGTTGACCGTTAGTTTAGTAATACAATAAAAAAACTTTAGACAAATGAGAATATACTACTATTTTATAAATTTTAATAAAAATCTTATAAATAAAAGTTGTTCTTTTAAATTATTACCTTAAATATGTTCAAGTTTTTTAATTAAAAATAATAGAAATATATCTAATATGATCATTAATTATTTTATATAAATAAAGTTACGCTTGCATTATATATTAAATACAGTTAACATAAATTACTACATAATCATGCATATATTTATATATTTTTTAATTCTTTGAAAGTATATTTATATTGCAATTAAAAATAAGAATACTATAATAATAATATTACAGATTTACGTTATAAAAATATATCGAAAGGTAATAACAAATTATCAGTTTTCGTTATAATCTGTATTTGTTACTATCTTTGTGAACGAAATGTCTAGTAGATTATCATATTAATTAATTTTTTTATTCATGATTAATTCAAATTAAATTCTACACAATTTATAATCTTAAAATGTATTAATCTTATCAAGAATAAAACACTTTGTTCATAAATTTCAATACCTTTGTTAAATGTTGAAATATTTGAAATAATTAACTTTTGAGTAAATTGTACATAAATAATGAATGAGATAATTCATAATTTATGCTGTATTTGATTCAATATTTATGTATAAATTATGTTTTTTTTGTATATTATTGATTTTTTATTGATACATTAATTTTATATTTGTACATTTCATTTTTTATTTTAGTTTAAAAGTTTGAAAAAATAAGTAATTCTTAAATGATTTATCTATTAATTTTATAGTATGTTTGAAATTTAACAAAATATTAAATTTTGATTATTTTACAATAAAAATGCAATGATAAAATTTATTAAAATTATAAAGTTTCTTGTATGATAATTACTATTCTTATATTGTGTTAATAAATTTGTAGGATTGACAAATTTTTAATTGTACTAATATGAATGATATATTCCTTAAATATAATATGGAAATATTTCGAGAAAAGTGAAATGCTTTTAATAAAATCATATCTACTATAAAAAATTTAATATATTAAATGGTAGATTCCTTTAAAGATAAGCTTGTAATTTCATGTGAAAAATGTATATATTTCATATTTATTTTTTTTCTTAATGTTTTTAATAAATACAAAAGAATGAATATTACTTTTTTATAAATTGATTGACCACGATTACTATAAGGACGGAATTTGAAAACGTGAACAATAAAAGAATATTGAGTCTACATATCTTGATAAGTTAAATTTAAACTGCATATAATGGTCAATAAATATATTTCATTTTATATATCACTAAAGATTAACATTAAATATTTATAAAATATTGTCACAAAGAAAATATCGTTCTAAATGGTATTTGAACATTGTTGTTTTATGAAAATAATTTTTAAAGATATTAATGCGTCCTTTAAATTTCTTTTAACATTAAATAGAGTTTTATTCTTGTAATTGCTTTGCAGATTAACTATATGTTATAATATATCAAAAAAATTTAACAATAAAAACTAGCTTCATTTTTTTCGATTAAATGTTGCGATATGAAATATATAATAGCATTTTCCTTGGTGTATTAACAACTGATTAAAATAATAATTTATGAGTAAAATGAAAATTACATTATAAAAGTTTTCATTGTACATCTCCATTATAAATTTCTGTTGTACGTTGTGCAAAAAAGTCCCTAAATAAAAGCACTGAGTTTTTGTATTGTTTTACTTTATTTATTTTAAAAAATTTCGAAATTTAGTTAGGAGTAGATTGTGCTTTCAAAAAGTATAACAATAATGGTGTGTTTAAACTTCTTCATCTCATTAAAGCATTCATTCTGATTTTTGTGGAAATTGAATTTTGTTACATGCACTCTTTCTTTCACTTATTCAAATCAGCAAAATTTCATTAACTATCCACCCTCGATAAAGCATCTAATAAAATCCATCAGCAATTAATTTCTCTTAAGTGTTGCTTAATCGTTTAGTATTAAAAAAAATTCGTTTTCAATAAGCTCTTTTCTCTTCCTCATGAAGATAATTCCTAATTTTTTCAGTTTTAAAAACTCTCGTATATTTTAACAATGTTGGTAAAGAAACTCTTGAGCCAAAAGTTAATAATAAGTGACTCAATATATCCTAAGTAGTAGATTAACCACGTTCCTATAAAGTGTGAATACGAACAATAAAATTACATGAAGATGATAAAAAAAGAGAAGCCACTGATGTCGGTGACGGCGATCATCCAAGGCACCCAGGCACAACATTGGGCTCGGGGCAATAATTGTACGTACTAATTTTCTGTATCACTAATTTATTATTCCATCAGCCTACTCCTCTCTTTCTCCTCTCTCTCTCTCTCTCTCTCTCTCTCTCTCTCTCTCTCTCTCTCTCACTCCCTCTCCCCCCCCCTCTCTCTCTCTAGTGCAAACAGTATTCCCATAAAATACGAGGTATTCCTACGAGAGAACTTGTAATTTTGAAAATAGTTTTTATAGTTGTTTTACATGCACTAAAAAACTTTATTTGTGCACATCCATTTCCTTTTGGTTTTGTAAACAAAGGCTCTACGAACTCGGGAAAACTTTATTATAACTGATTTACAGCCATATGGACTATATATTTAGAAAATTTATGAGGGCATTTTTTAATCTAATTTAAGAAATGAACTTTAAGAATGTATTGTTAATGTATTTTATTGACCCAATTTATAATATTTTATGCGTATACATTCTGATATAAATTAAATAAAGTTAGTTATTATTGTATATTACAGTATAAATCTTGCTTTTCTTTTATAATTTAGAGAAATATCGAATATTATGAAATAATTAATATATTTATAAATCTTGCATCGCATAATCAATTGATGCATGAACAAATAGAACAAAACTTTATTAATCGATTTATTTTAAGCACGTTAAAAGGTATATAAATATAAAATACAAACTTTGTGCATAATATATTTTTTATCTATTTTTATTAAGACTTTATAAGTTTAATAATATTAAAATAATATTCATCTAAATATTTCAAATTTTTAATTTAATGTAAGAATGTTTAATATTAACGTAATAAAGCGCTTATACCAAACATCTTTCACTTCACAATATAACCAAAATATTATACTATAATTTATAAATTGCTTTCAGTATCGTTAGACACATTTTTAAATAATAATAAATTTATATTATTATTATTATCATGTATTAATAATACATGATAATTTATTGGCAAAAAATATTTATTGAGAAAAAACATTTTATTACCAAATATCTTAGTCTACAAAAGATATATTTATTCTTTATAATTAATGTAATTTATTTTTTATTATTAATTAATTTATGTCTTGCATAAAAACTGAAAAAATGGTATAAATTTAATTTGACAGAAGAAATACAAAATATTATTACATATATAAATTAAAAAGTAAATAAAAAATCACCTCTTTGTAATTATTAAACAGAGCTTATTGAATTAAAAAATTATTATTCAAAAGTTGTTATACAATCTATTTTAGATAAAATTAAAAACTTTAATTAAACTTCCAACAATCGATTGTTTTTTAAATTTTTTCTACTGTTAGTGTACGCAGTACATATTATTTACTTTTTATTACATTAAGCTTCATAAAAAAATATATGTATATATATTATTATTTTTCTTAATATTATTATCGACATCTTCTTAAATTAGTACAAAAAATTATTGCAATTTAATTTAAATTCTTAATTTACTTTCGGTTTACACTAAAACCGAATCTTTTGTATAAATAATAGTCATAAAAAATTTATCAAAAAAAAAAAAAAATAAATGGAAATATTTTTAACTTTTAAAATAGATTTCTTTTTATTACATTACATACAATGTATACAAAATAAGAAAATGCGATTTATATAATACATATTCATATAGCTATACATTTTTTTGATAATTTTACATAAAAATATATTCTAAATTGATGCTTGATCAATATATCTTCCTTGACATTTAAATGATTTCTAAGGAAAAATTTGTTATAAAATGTAACATAAATATGAGTTCCTTCAAAGATATAATATTTAATTCTACAAATATAAACATAAATTTATTACAAAGAGAGTATTACTTTAAAATAAAAATTTCTAATGAGCCTTTTCAGAATTCCTACTTTCAAGAAAGTACATTTTTATTTTTATATAAACAATTGACCACTTTCATTTTTCAATCATTTTGAGAATAGATTCCATCAACAAAATTTATTTATCTAGAGCGCTGGAATTACTTGAATTCATTGCTATTTGTACAAAAAATCGAATTCTACTTAAAATAAAATTCCGTTTTAATATTAACAGAATTTTAAAGTAAGATTTATTCTGGATTAAATAAATTTTTTATTTATTTGTAAGAAAGCTCAATCGATTCGAGGGTAAAAATAATATTAGAATAACAAATTTGATGCCATATCCATACATAAATCTCTAGCTACTTATTTATTTCTACATCGAATGATCTTACTTCTAACGATCATTAAAATGAAGAGATATCTTATGCTATAATACAATTTTACGCTTTTTCGCGTCGAAGAAAAAGAAAATAGAGGCAATTCAACCTTGGGATGAATTTTAAGGGATATCTTATTCTTTTAAACTACATGCGACCATAATTTTATATAAAAACTTTATTTATTATGCAACATATTTTTCTAAGCCTGGAGAAAACAATTTTTATTGAAAAAATTAAGTTTTTAACTGGATCGTCGTTTCTTTTTTATTATGAAAATTTCCAGATTAAACGTGTACTGGAAACAACGAATTAGCATTAATCGTAAAAAATTATTCTACTTTTAGGGTTAAGTCTTGATAGTAGTAATATGTCAATGTCTTCAATAGGCCCTCAGAGTCCACTGGATATGAAGCCTGACACTGCGTTGATCAATCCTGGCAATTTCAGTCCTTCAGGTCCAAATAGTCCAGGGTAAGTGTTTCAATTTTTTTTTTTTTTATATCTGAAATCAATATAATGTGTAAGTACAATTGAATACTAAATAACAGTCAATGCATGAAATGCGCCAATATAAAATACCATTTATTAGCTTCGATAAAAATTACTTTTAAATAAATATTATCTTCTTAAACTCATCAGTTTGCATATTTCAATTTACATTGGGTTATTTAATACTGTTTTTTTTTTTTTTTTTTTTTTTTTATTCGTAATCAATGATGCACAATATTCGAATCTAAAAATAACAATCATATTGTTATTTAAAGAGGTAGATAACCGTTCGAGAGATCTGTTTGAAAAACTTCAAAAATCACAATATCTTTATTTTTACAATTCACAGACTACAAATATATTTAACTGTTAAATTAAATAGATTTATGAAAATAAGAATTATTTAATGTGAAGTTATAAATCATAGCAAATTACCCATGATGCACATGATTAATGTGATTTTTCTTATATTTTTTAAATGAATTTAAGCTTTATAATAAATAAAAATCACTAAAGATATTATTCTAAATGATCATTGTGCAATAATAAATTAAGCACCACTATCTAAAAGAAAAGTAACATTTTACTTTTCATGAAAAAAAAATGCAATAAATAACTGATATTAGTGATTTTTAACATAAAAATTTAAAAATGACTATAACTTTACTAAAGATTCTTCTAACTGAAGATTTAAAAAAATATATTTAGAACAAGAATTATTATAGTGGGCACAAGATCGATAAACATTTCATATAATGTAAGAAGAACTGCGAAAATAAATATTGTTATTTTAATTTAATAATTTCAAGGCTAATTTTTTATGATTAGAGAGGATTTTATGTACATTGAGTAAATAAATATTTTTCGCTTTCATTATTTACTCAAGCGTTAATCTAGAGTCTTTTTCAAAGATAAAAGCAATCTGAAATAGGTATTTTGCTTTTCGTAGCTAAAATTTGTTCGCGAAAGTATAGCTAAATCGTTAAACAACCAAAAGGATTCAGTCGAATCTTTTGCTAAATTTCAGAAGCCCAATAAAATTTTACTACTAATGTACATCACCAAAATTAAATTGTCAATTCTTTTATTTGTCTCTTTTAACATCAACTAGTCCATAATATTTTCTTCCATCGCTAACAGTGTTTTGAGCATTAATATCATTGACAGCAAAGCTACTTCAAACACCTATTAAAGCTGCTGTATTTGCGTCGAATGTATTCTTAGCTTTGAAGTTGATTAGTCTACGAGTTGCCTCGGCTCTTTAGGCCACCGCGACTTTATCAACATTACCAGCATCTGCAAACTTGTTAAACAATTCATTATGTACCATTAGCAATTGCAATTCTACCAAGATTTGTTTTTTTTTTTTTTTTTTTAAACAAAATAATAATCCCTCTAAGTAGTAGTTACAATATAAAGAAAGAATTTTATTTCAGTAAAAGTACGCATTCGCCATTATAAATAAATGTGTGATCAGTTGTATCGTAAATTTTTTTTGTACGGTAAAAAAAAAATTTTTAATTCTTATTTAAAGATATACGTTTTTATATCAAAATAAAAAATTAGACCCTTATTTTAAATTGATAAATTTATATTATTAATAATTACAAAATATTCTCGAATTATAAATTAAAATATTTTATAGATAGAAAATATTTCCCAATTCAATATTTTGAACAGGAAGATATGTAAAATCATAATTATTTAAGTGATAAAAAAGAATAAATTTATAAAAATGGAAAATTCTGTATCTATAATTAAATCTTCATGGAAATTATTAAAAAATTAGTGAATTTATTGTTTTTAAATTCAAATCGATATTATTTAAATGAATATAATCTTGAGTAACAATGTTACTAAGCATTGATATAAAATTATTTTGAAGAGGTGTTGAAGATTAAATGTATATACAGTATTTAAGTTCTTGCTGCATATATCTATTGGAAAATATGAAAACAAATTATGTGAACGTACAAGCGAAAAGAGCCATTAAATTGATTATTGGTTTGAAATATTTACCATGTCATAATTTGGATTACTTAAAGTAATATATAATTTCTGAGATACATAGTATATTAATATAAAAACTTTTATGTGCATATGCTTGTGCTATTGTCAATTCAATTTAAAAAATGTATATTTATCTTTGAAAAATTACATTCTTATAATTCGTTACAAGTTAAAAGTTAAAAAAAAAGCAAAACCTACACTTACCAATAGATTACCAATAAAAACATTATGTTACTTTCTTTAATCTATTTTATTTTTTCTTCATTCTTATTTACAGATCTTGATGGACGTAATATACGATAATCCTATAGGAAAATATTAGCTTTTCCATTTCCGATTGTTTTACATCGCCTGACGATAAATATTAAAAAAAATTTATAATTAAAAAACTGATTTTGTTAAATTTTATTATTTTTTCTAAATTTCATAATATACGTTTAAAAAAAAATATGTACAGTAGAAATTTACAGTAAAATATTTTAACATTCCATGTTTTATTCATATTTACTACATTATATTAATTAAAAATGAAATTGCTTGGAAAAAAGAATATCCTTCGTATCAAATAAAACCTTTAAATAATGCAACATTTAAACTTACATATTTACGATAGTATAAAAAAATCAATATTCTTTAAATTTATTTAAATTATTCAAATAATTACTATAAACAAATAGTTTTTATAATTTATAATTTGAGTTTTATTTTATATTTTATTTTCTATTTTATAGTATGCATTATTGTTATTACAATGTTTTTTTTTTCATAAAGCTACCACATCATGTAACAGATATTAACTACAAATATTGATATTATATTTTTATGTAAAAAAATACGCTTTATGTGTAGCACAATGAGGTTACCTTGTTATTATTATTTATATTTTATTAATCTTTATCAAGGGGTTAAGGGATAGTAATAGGGTATTTTAGAAGACTTTTATTAAATGTAATAAACTCTCTTTTTAAATTATTTATAATCTAATTATATTTATTTGAATGTTCATTTATTAAATACAAATTTAATATTGAAAATTTAAAGGCTACTTTTATTTTGATATTGTATTTTTAAAAATATTATTAATACCGTAAAGTGCTCTTTTTGTACTTTTTCTAATTATGCCTACTGAATGAATATTGCAATAATTATGTAAAATTGAAATGAAAGATTATATTATAATTATCTTATAATATGTAAATCTATATCATAAGAAATGTTTATCTAGCACAGAGTTTACAGTGAAATATTAAAATAAACATTTTAATGAGGAACATTAAAAATAGGATAATCATTTAACTTTAAAAATAATTTTACTTAATTACTTTTTTAAGCAAAAATTAAATAAAAATAATAATAAAAATCTTCACTGTCCTGGAAAATTTTTAACTAGATATAATATTAGTTGTATGTGCTAGTTACTTTATTTATTATGCAAGATAATTTAAATTCATTATTTAAACAATCATATTTATTAAATATACATTTTGTATTATTTCTTTTAAATTTATAAAGTTGTTACAACAAAAACTAAAAAAATAATTTTTTTATTCCAATTTTATAAAATAATAATTCTATTATACTTTATGTATTCCGAAAACAAAATCTTAGTAATTGGAAAAATTATACATTAAAGGCCTATCAATAAACTATCAGGATTTGTAACAATCTTTTTCCTTTAAATATTTATTACAGAAACAATTTATTGTTTTTTAAAATTAATGAATTGTTATTTAAAAAAAAAAAATTATTGGAAATTGTGAATTTAAAATTGCTATCTCCTTATTATTATTATTTTCTATGAGTAAAAGTATATTAATATTAATTAAAACATTGTAATAAAAACCTTTATTTTTATCTCATATTTTACGTTACTTTACTTTTATTAAAAAATTATTGTTACTATTCTTATGATATAAGTATTTTAATTAAAATTATAACATGAAGCCAATTATCTCAACAGCGATACCCAATAAATTAAATTTAAATATAATTCTCGCAATTATTTAAATATAATTTTTAATTTTATTATTATTAATGATTACACTCACTGATTATTTTCTCAAAATATATAAACTTTCTATTATTATTTATATTAAAATTAGTAGTAATAAAATAATACATATTTATTTTATATTGGAAAACTCTATTACTTTAAATTTAAAATATAATAATATTTTTAAAATAGAATTATTTTAAAACAATATTATAATTTTCCTAAGTAATAAATCATAAAAAAAATTAATATTTAAAAATTCGCATCTTTACAAATTAATTACGGTAATAATTTTTTCTTTCTTTGTATTCATTAGTAAATATTAAATTGAAAAAAATAATTTATATTATTAAAAATCTATTTAGTAAGTTTTACTTAATATAAGAAGGTAAATGTGATAAATAAAATAATAAATATATCAAATTAATAAATAATAATCGTTCATTGATTATAATTTTTATTAGAATTATTGTGTAACAAATTTTATAATTGAATGTAAAATAAACGTTAAAAAAGTTATTAAAACTTTTAAATATAATAAAATGTAGTTAAAACTCTAATTTTGAACTTAAATATTAACGGTAGTTGATAAAAAAAAAAATAAATAAATAAATGACATATCTTTACTAGAGAATTTTCTGAATAAATTTCATCCCTTAAAAATACAAATCATCAACTTCAGTAATAAAATTTAAATTTTGCAATGAAAAATATATTGTAAAATTATAAATTTGTCAACCCCGTGTTGCATAAATATTTATCGATAATAAAAGTTATTCGTTTGTTCAATTTATTTTTTATATTTCCCATATCACTAGTCATTTTTATAGGACGAAATAAATTGAAAGACACAATAAAAGTATTTTTATTAATAAGGAGTTTTTACTGGATTTCACATTTAGACTATTTTTATGTGAATCATAAAAAGAAAAAGAAATAGGATATGCAGACTTTGACCATGATTTAAACGGTTATTCACAGAAAATTATACCGCTGATCCTTTATGTGGGTTTAAAATGATTTTTATCATACGTTTTTACAGATCCTTAACCATCGGGTGCCCCAGCAGTATGATAAGCACATCTCCTGGTGGTCAAAGCAAAAGTGGTGCAGCATCTCCTTATCCCCCCAATCATCCACTTTCAGGCAGTAAACATCTTTGCTCGATTTGTGGGGATCGTGCCAGTGGAAAACATTATGGGGTTTACAGGTATGCGTTTCGGTTGAATTACTTAATTTGTATAATCAATGTTGAGCGTTTTGAAATTAATGGCAACACCAAAATTGATAAAATACAAAAGAAAAAAAAAAAGAAAAGAAGAAATTGATGTAAAAAAATTGACAATGCATTGGTAGTACATTGATAACCTTGGATTTTTCGGCGAATGCAAGTCTTGATTAGTCAAGCGTTTCTTGTGCTACGTACTTGGATACTTAACGAGTACAAGAATCCATTAAAAAGTCTGAAGCAAAAAGCTAGATTGTTAATTGTATGCTTATGTATTTTAACTAATTGGTGACTCGAGATCGACATTAATCTTTTCTTTTAAAATTTATTAATTTATTTGTATTATTATTATTAACCATTGCATAAATTTATTTTGTGTTTGATAATATTGAATATTAAGAAAAGATATTGTGGATTATTTGAAAGTACAATAATCCAAAGTGCAAATCACTTCAATATTGCGGTAACTTGACAATTTAGATTTTTAATTGTTATCAGTAATTATTGAAATTAAAAAACGCTTATCATTTATTGAAAATTGTAATAAAATGAAATTCTTTATCTATCTGTAATTAACATAATTACTGTTTAAATATATTTATTAATTATAAAATAATTTCGCTCGATTCTTAAAATTGGTGTTCTCGTGCATATTATTATTAAATTCACACTATGCAATGGTATTAATGTCGCTTGTGAATAAAATTTGTGAATTTGAATCTACATTACAAATATGTATTTGAGGAGAATGGCTCTGCATATTATAATATTACCTCGTAATTTGTTTTAGGTATGCTTTAATGTATCTCTCAAGAATGTTAAAGTGCCCTCTGTAATTATTTATTGAGATTTAAAAAAAAAACTCATTACAAGTTAAAATTCAAAGTTAAAATATTAAAATATGCAAAGTAAAAGAAAAACTTATTACTAAAACAATAATGTTCGACCACAGCTTTCGGCATGAATTGGTTAATAAAAGATACATCTATAATAGAAATGACATAAATTTACATACGATAACACAAGTTGTAACAAAAACAATTTTTAGCACAAGTTATTTTAAATAAACGCAAATGTTTTCCTTTTTTTTTTAAGAAAAAAAAAAGAATATTATGAATCCATTACCTAACGTTAAATTAATACAAAACTTGATCTATAGGTATTAGATACAATGTTATCAAAAATGAATAATTCTTTTAAAGAAGAAGTGTGTTACAACGTCGAGAACTGCGTCAACAATCCATTGTTGAGAGATTTACGTCAACGGTACAGCGAGCACTTGCGTGAAATGGGCGACGCGGTTGGAGGGGCGGGGGGGGGGGAGGGGAGGGGGAGCTCATTAAGTAGTTTAGCTTGTTTACATTTGGCAGGTCTCTACTTGTAATTTTTAATTTCACGAAGCGATGGCTTGCGAGCATCTGCCGTATATTTAAAATAAATTATAGATCCAGAATGAGAATTACACGCGCGAATTACTCTTTATCTCGACATTACTTCGTTATCCGCTCGGGGCGAGTCAGCAGTGTCAAGAGTAAAAAGAGTTCGTTGGTCTATGTTTCAGTTGCGAAGGCTGCAAGGGCTTCTTCAAACGCACGGTGCGGAAGGATTTGACCTACGCCTGCCGCGAGGAGAAGCGGTGCTTGATCGACAAGCGCCAGCGCAACCGATGCCAGTACTGCCGGTACCAGAAGTGCTTGTCGATGGGGATGAAGAGGGAGGCCGTGCAGGAGGAGCGCCAGCGCACAAAGGAGCGGGAGCGCGAGGCCGCGGGTCCGGGCGCAGGGGCGGCCGCCGGGCCCGAGGCCGTCGAGAGCTGCACGAGCAGCTCCCACGCGGACATGCCCGTCGAACTCATCCTTGAAGCGGAGAAACGCTTCGAGTACCTGGCCGAGAAGCAGACGTCGTACGAGCAGTTCGGCAGCCACGGGAACAAGCAGATGCGCCACATGGTTGAGTGGGCGAAGCGACTGCCCCAGTTCACGAGCCTTCCCCTGGAGGACCAGGCCCTGCTGCTACGCGCCGGCTGGAACGAGCTCCTGATAGCGGCCTTCTCGCACCGCTCGATCGACGTCGAGGATGGCATCGTTCTTACGACCGGGCTAACCCTCCACAAGAACTCGGCCCAGCAGGCCGGGGTGGGCGCCATCTTCGAGCGGGTGCTCTCCGAGCTCGTGTGCAAGATGAAGAACATGAAGATGGACAAGGCCGAGCTCGGGTGCCTGCGCGCGATCATACTCTTCAACCCGGAAGTACGAGGACTGAAGGCGCCCCAGGAAGTGGACCTGCTGAGGGAGAAGGTGTACGCGGCACTGGACGAGTACACACGGCACCACTGTCCGGACGAACCCGGACGCTTCGCCAAACTCCTCCTGAGGTTGCCGGCGCTCCGGTCCATCGGGCTCAAGTGCGCGGAGCACCTGTTCTTCTTCCGCCTCCTGGGGGATGCGCCCCTCGACGACCTCCTCACAGACATGCTCGAGGCGCCCTCAGACTCCTCGTAATCCATCCCTCCGTCCACCCTTCGCACTCCACTCCACTCCCGCCGCGCGCTTCGCGACGTTAAGCTGCAATTCTACCCTCCGAAACTTCTGACCTCTCAATCTTAGCTTTAGATGAATTTCGCCACAAGTACATCAGATATTAAGTTTGACGTTGTTAATATAGTAAATAGAACGATCGACGGCTGAGCTCTTCACTGCTGAGCCAGAGCATTGTATATTTATTATTTTATTTAACTTTTAACTGTAGAAATAGCGGGAAAAAATATTCGCTATTACCTCTAGAGACATTAATAATGTGAATAGGGACTTAAATTCTCTTTAGCCGGCTAAGAGAGAAATACTATTTAGCTCGAGTACGACGAAAGAAAAGAAAATATGAGAAAGATTAATGATAACACATTTTATTATTTTTTTAAAAAAATTTTTTACAATTTATTATTTTAGAAAATTTTGTTATTCGATTACGTTTTAAAATGTTTAACTATGTAGCATTATAAAAAACGCATTGTGAATGCTTTTAAAATTTTTACCCACCGATTAACTTTTCTGTGCAAATTATATATTGTAGTATCATTAATTACGATTCACTTACTCAGTATCTAGCGATATTTGAAACTTAGAGCAATAGCTACAATGATTTGTAAAAAATCCTGTGCATAAGACCAATTGAAAAGTCAGAGGAAAAAACCCTATTTAGATTAATAAACCTTTAATAAATTACTAATTTCCTAATAGTTTTATGAATTCACAACTAAAACTGTGATCCTAATTTTTCAGATTAGAATTATCACATAACATATATTAAAATAAACCACCTAAAATAATTAATTCATTTATTTTCCTATGACTGAATTTTTTTCTTTTTCTTTTTTTTTTATATTTGCCTTATTCTAAATAAAAAATTAATTTAAAATAATCATAATAATAGCTTGTAATTGTACATTATTATTGTTATTTAGGAAAAATTTTTTTGAATCCGCATTATGTAACGAGAACTTTGACTCTCATTAACAATTGACCGCGAGGCCAATGTAAAAACATGCTCAGATCTTTAAAAGACGGAGCGAGGAAGACTTGCAAGAAAATTTGTTTACAGTTTTCCAGAACCACAACTTTCGTACTGCTATAAATAATTTTATTTGCCAATATTTCTTCTACTCCTGAGAATCGCCGGTTTTTTTAATTTTTTGCTCTCTTATCAAAGTGGATTGTTTTTTAATTTTTAAAACTTCAGACTATCCGTATTAATGCTTTTAATACTTCATTAATTATCCATTTCTCAACTTGTGTCGATAAGAATAATAGATTGTTCCTCAATTTTTGACTTCCGTAGCCTAGCATTTCTTTTTTAATGCTTTAAATTTTGAATTGACGCGATTAACCACTAATTATCAAGTGTAGTGCTCATCGTATAAAAGAACAATGGTAGCAATATTTCCTTCACGAATCTGGAAACAATTCTCACATTTGTCTGTTTGCAGCAATTCATAATTTTGGATTGTCCGATATTTTGACAATGGCGCTTTACAAGCTATTCGAGCCCATTGTAAAGATGTACAATAGATCATCAAATTTTTTAAGTCACAATTAGATGCGTACCATTCGTATAGAAACACTGCTATTGTGATGGTTAATTCACTTGAATTCTAATTCATAAAGGCTGTCCATTCTTTGACCTTGAATTGAAAACCCCTTCCTATTTACTTTCCTTATACTTGGATGGTGGCCAAAGCTTGGTAATTGGCTTCGTGATTATTTCTTTCTCCCACTAGGGGCATAAGCTAAAGACAATTTAATTATCGGATAAATAAACCCTTAAGATTGTCTTAGAAGTTCAGAAAAAGCAATTGGGTCATTGGAATACTATTTTAATTTAGACATACAGTTACTTTTTGAACATTGAATTTAATTATCTTAATTTACATTTATATGAAATAACGTGTCTTTTAGGAGTGCAATTATGAAATAAGTAGTGCCACATCAGTCGGTTGAAATACTACATTTATTCAAATGAGTACAATTAAATATTATATTAAAAAAAAAAAAAAAAAAAAAAATTTAACAAAAAATATAAAAATAATGCAGCAATAAAATTTATAAAATCGCGTCAATATAAGATTTTTTATAAGAAAACTGGGTAAAAAACTATAAACCATCGTTGCATGCGAGGGTCCGAAGAAATATGTTAAACCAAATTTAAAATCGCTTACAACAATTCATTATTTTCTAAAACCAGGATATACCCAAACCGCAGTTCTCTTTTCTCCTTCACTCACATGGACCTTTCACTTCCTCCTCCTTTCATATATTTTTTCTAAATACTTTTATTTCTGTCTTTATTTCAATACTCGCAAATCTTAATTTTCAAAGTAAAATCAAATAGACTTGCAATTGAACTCCTTTTCATAAAAATCTAGTCTCTCTCTCTCACACACACACACTCTCACTCTCATTCTCTCTGTCATCTCTCAGATTTAAATCAGTGGCCTCGTGGACGGTCAGCCACTAATATTTTACTAATATAAACTCGTTAAATACGAGCTAAAACCTTTTTTCAATTCATAATTATACGTATTGAATTTTTTAAATTAACATCTTGCACAAGATTTTTAATTCTATTAAATTCTCTTATTTTGTAATATATAATTCAGTAGTAATTACTTGAAATCTCTTTAATTTCTCTTTTTAATTTCTGTAATTAAATTGATTTTCATTTATCTTACTTGTACTTATAAATTATATCTGTTATTTGTTTCTTTGTATTTCTTTATTCTAAGCAAAAATCTATTATTTTTATTAAATATAGCATAATATACGTATATTTAAACATTATACTCTTAAAATATTGTTATCTAAAATAACATTTTTCAAATGTCGTTTCTCTCACTACTCATTTTACCTTTTTTCTTTTAGCTAATTTGCTTGATGTTCAATCGGTGATTTTTAGATTATATTCAAAAAGATATTAAATGTAAGATTAAAAAATTTTTTGAATAAAAATTATTTTTATTTGTATGTATAGAATATTAACTGTAAATATATAACTGTAAGTATTAATTTAAATTAAATATAATAAACTTGTAAAATACTTCACAAAAAATTTTAAAAATTAAGAAGAATGTAATATATAAAAAAAAATAATAATAATAGATAAAATCTACTGTCAAGACATCGCTCATCAAAAACTTAATTTTTAATTTAATTTTAATATACTACGAATATATCTTTTATTCAAAAAATTTTAACGTTTCATTGATCGTTTCATAAAGAAAATGTAACAGGTGAAAATTTCGTGGTCGGATACGTAAAAAAATCACACAGACCATTCGATATGTATGATTTTTTTTTAGTATCAACCTTCAAGAGATGCGCTTATAAATTTGACAATTATCGGATTATTGATTCGTGCGATATAGCACTGATATATACAAAATACAGATATATGTCATGTTAAGAACTTTTTATTCCACCTTTTATATTGATTTATCGATTGATTGACATCATGTTCACGGGGCGATGAATGAAAATATACCGAGACAAAATGAGTTTAAGTTAAAATTCAATAATTCAAAATTTTATTTATATGTAATATTGTACAGGATTTTTTACAATGGTATATTTTTTTAATTTATAAATTGCAAGCATTAACTGAGAATTATAAGTAGTGGAGGAAAAAGTTAAAACTAAATGGACACTTGTGTTTTAAAACATTTTATTTATCTTTCTGAGTGAAAGTAGTACTTCAAAAGTGCTTTATGAATATTTTTTTAGTTTTAGCGATAAATGATATAATTATGTTATAAAAGTTCAAAAACTGTAAAAAACAAAAAAATAAAAATCTCAATTTAGGTATGTTTATACATGCCGACATAGTTAAATGGAATGTATAATAAAACTATAGAACCGAGGAAAAAATTGTTTAACTTCATATTCTAAAACAAAACGCTTAAAATAAATTTAATCTTTCATTTATATGTTTTCACCATTGTTACGTTAATAAATTATAATGAAAACTATAATGATATCTCGAAGTTTAAAGTATATATTAATATGGTTAACTGTTCATTTACCGACAAAATGTATTTGTTTAGTATAAATAATTATGCTTTACTATATAGTATATTAATACTTAAAATTAAAATAAAGAAAAATATTAATTGATTCTATTAAAAAAAGTGCCTCAACAATTGTCTACTTATTCTCTATTTTATTATTACCCTCAATTTATTTTTTATAAAATTATTTAATATTCTGCGACATTGTTGGGATAAAATAGAACGTTGAAAATTATCTATATAATAAATGTAATGCTCGTTCCTTTAAATTTAAAGTGCTTTAACTAAAAACTAATCTTTTTCATATTCGACCATATTTTGAATAATACTATTAACAAAAATATATGAATGTTAATTTTTAGTGATTAGTAATTGGAAATTGTAATATAAATGTCATTACGAAAAATATTATATGTGTTAAATATTTTAATAACTTATTAATTAATCAAAAGATAAAAATGTTAGTTATTTCAATCATGCTTATATTTATAAACGAAAAGTTAATAATAATATTATTATACCGAGTTGGACATGAAAATAAATACGAAAAGATACAATCAATTTACAAAATTATTGTGTATGACACTTTGAGTAATATTTAATAGTATAAGCCTGTCTTATTACGTCGTTATTTCGTTTTATAATATGTTTCACAATTATATTTAACCTTTTTTAATAAAAATTCTATTTTATTATATTCCAAATTATAAATAAAAATGAGAATTTTAAAAGACTTATTATTACATTTATTTATATAATTTTTTAAAAAAAAAATAATATTATAAACATTTTATAATAATTAAAATCAATTATAAACGTTTAAAAAGTACATAGTTTACAGTACTTAATATTAGAATTTTTCCTATCAGAATATATTCTATTAGTAAATCTTTTTTAAAAAATTTCGAAGGACTATATTTTGCTTGAATTTAAAAGTTTTTCTCTATAAGATTTACTGGTGGATAAGGCTTTACTTGTAATTATAAGAAAGAATAGATTTACTTGTAATTTATAATGAAAAAATTAAAATGTATGTTACTCTAATTTTTTAAATCATTGTTTCTTATATTAATATAAAATTCTATATAAAATGTGTTTTGTAATCTAATATTGTACAAAAAGCCTTAAGAAACCAATAAAATAAAGAATATATATAAAACTTATTGCTTACTTATACGATCTGATTTAATAAATACTGCATAATTATATTAAATCGTTCTTTCTAATTACAATATTTATGATATAATTACATTATATTATAAATATTTTTAATATAATTTTTTAATCAAATAATGTAGTTACATTACTGTCAGTATTATAATTACATATGTCAAAATATATATATGTACTATAAATATCCATTTATAAACATTATATTTATTCTTTTAAATTAATGTATTAAAGAAAATAAATAATATGTTATTAATTTTGCTAAAACACCAAGGGAAATTATTTTTTTTATTTATATTTAAAATTTTTATTTTTATGGATTTTTTGCTTAAAAATTTAAGTTCTGTTAATTTATTATTTGTAATGATTTTCAATTCAAGATTTTGTAATTTCTGATTATTAATTTTAATTTACTAAAATATTATATTTACATTAAATTATATACAAATATACGCACTTTTATTATTTTATTTTTTTGTTTGTATTTTTCTCTCTGGATTTTACTCTAGAAATACATAAATATTTAATCTATAAATTGTTCTTTGAAACTTATTAATAAGCTTCTAGAAAGTCTATACAATTTTTTTGTGGAAGACAATAAACCACAAAAGAATTTTTCAATTTTCGATTAGTATTTGATAGCAGAAAAATTATTTATTTTAACCATTTCACTGGTAAAATAATAATCCAGATGACTGTGAATAAAGCAAATCACTTCATTTAATCCGAGTTCATATAAGTTCAACTGAAGAATCTTATAAAAGCATTCATAATTACTAAATTAGTTATTTCAGAAACAGAAGCGGACATATAACAAGAAATATAATTTTGAATTACGATTACGACTTTTATATATATAAACAGCTATAAAATTTGAATTATTTATAAAGTATTTTGGGTATTTTTCACAAATTTAAATTATTTAATAAATAAATTAATAATGTAAATTATCATCATTATGGTACATATGATTCTTAGTACAAATAGAATATTTTTGAAATATTTCAAAAATTTTTTGCAAACTTTTTGAAAAGACAAAATAATGTATAAAACTAATATGATAATTCTGAATAAATGCTTAATTATTAGTAAATTGTATTTCTTTTTTTAAAAGTAAAATTAAAAATTCATATAGTATTGCTTTTTTTCTCACCCTTATACTTACAATCGATTTTCTATGATCTAAATAAATCATAAAACAACTTTTTCACTGTTATTTTTATTATGTCATAAAGTTTAAGATTTATAAATTTTTTTCTTTATTTTAAAATTTTTTGATTTAGAATTTTATTTTCCACTGTATAATAAAATACCCATTTTGCTTCTTAAGTGAAATTATTCAAAATACAATTATTCATTAAAAAAAAAATCAATTACTTAATATAATACTATTGAATATTAATTCAATATTTACATGAATATATTAAATATATAATAATTTTAAAAGAAAGATTTAATTGAATTAAATAATAGGATTCCAGTTAACAATGAGACCTGCATAATTATATGTACGAGAATATAATCTTTTTTTATCATATCAAATAAGTAGGTAATTGTATGATAAAAACGTTTGATTCTATAATTACATTACTAATGTCAGTATAAACAATTCTTATTCAATTTTTATTTGAGAAATATAAAATTATAGATTATAAAATAAGATATAACAGTATATTTATTTTGTGACTTCATATTAAGAAAAATTTTGAATTTTAATATTTATAACAAAATGATCGTATTAAAGTATATTTATGGTGTAAATTCAGTTAATAAAAAATATTTTTTAAAATATATTAATTTAAATATCTTTACATCAATTTTATATAAATTAATATTAATGTTTAGAATTTCAAAATTTTATAATTACATTTACCTATATCATACATCGCCACAAATGCATCTATAGGCTTAAATATATAATGCACAAATTAAAATAGGAATGCTTTTGGATGTAGCAATAGTATTTCAGTAAAAATATGCTCACAAACATTTTTACTGTCAACAGTGTCATAACAAATTAATCAAAATAATTTAACTGAAAATTAAATCACAAATAATATAAATTTAAAATAAATAAATAAACGATTAAAAATGGATAAAAGTTTTTTATCGAATATTTTAAATATAATTTTTTTTTTCTAACATAAAACCAATTGGCACTGCGTCGAATTTATTTTATTACTAGAATTGTATAAAATATATTATACAATTTTTTTTAAATAACTACTTGATGATATGTACTCAAATATTTAAAAATATTTATATGCTTATGAATTTTATTAATATTTGATTGATATTTAAAAACTTGATTTTCGAATATTTTAATGCTTTCTTTTATTTGTACAAAAATGATTTAATATTTTTTTTTTTTATTGAAAAAATGCTATTTCAATTATCGATATTAAGCAATTCCAAACGAAACAGCAGTTAAAAAAAATGTAAATACAGTTGATGATAAAAATACCTGCTTTTGCATTATCATCGTAATTAAGAATATAATTATTCCAGTGTTTTAACATGTATAAAAAAAGTGCGATTTTTAAGCTCTTTTAAATGGTCGATACTCTTTTCTTGCTGTATATAATTAACAGTGAAATATTTTTCGCTTAAATGAGTTTATCAGTTTTGGAAGGGGGAGGGGCGGGGGGGAGAGGATGTTTTTATATGTTGCGTAAGAGCTTATCGCGAATTGGAGAAATTTTAATTTGTTGTAAAAAGCTTGCGGTTGATTATTATGCAATAGGTAAAATTAAAATGTACACAATTTTGAAATTAAATATTTGAGCAGCTAAAAAACGTTCTAAAACATATTTTAATATTTGTAAACATTAAATAATACTAAATTATATATTCATGAATATTTACGAATAATCAGTCATGAATATTTAGAAGAGTCCATGAATATTTTTAATTCTATGCGGTATAATTCAAAATCATATTTTAAAAATTATCATATACATCTGAATAGAATGACTAAGTTCAATAAACATTTATCTATTTTTAATCAATGACCGATTATTATTAATCGTTGAAAATTAATTTTTATTCGAGTTAGAGTAAATAATTGATAGAGTAAACTTTTCCATATATTAATCTTGTTCGATAAAACATTACAACAGTAATCATACTTTTTTATCTTATAACAAAAAAATTAATCCAATTTAAATATTATTAAAAAGATATATTACTGGACATCAATGTTGAATTGTTTTCGTTAATGCAAAATTAAAAAGCGTCAACACGAAGTTAGTTAGATCTGGAGTTTGGCTCATTGTCAGCATCTTCGATTCCATTATACAGATTATTCTCTCGTGTGTCGATTTTAGGAGAAAATTAAAGAGAAGTTATCGAAAATAATAAAATCTTTGTGGCATTTAAAAGTATATAAGTAAAGAGTGATAAGGCCACAAAAAGTTGTTTATTTCAAAGTGACAATATTAATTGATTCGCATAATGCTCTTATCTTGTTTTTATTGGTCAACAGCTTATAATGGACTTATGCAACATTTTACAATAAAGGGAAGAAAAACAAAAGACAAAAAAGACAAAAACGCGCGGTTTTGCGTTGGCACCGAGTAAATTCGGTTGTTCGCAATGCACCGGTAAATTAATCTCCTCCTCCCTTCCCTTCCCTTCCCTACACCGAAACAACAATCCCAAAAACAACTCGGCAGTGTAAAAAGTAATTGTTCATTTTTGTGATTTTCATTAAAATTGAGGCCCCTTCGGACGGTTTTTTTTGGCAAGTGCCGTTCGGGTGTGAGGTAGGCCAATTTTCCCCCGAGCTCCAGAGGCCGAGGCGCGTCCTGGCAACCGAGGCGCAACAAACGAAGAAGAGGCAAAGTGCTGTGTTTTATTAAATCCGAGATAAATAATGAGGGGATCCGCGCGCGGAACGAGTTTCTACGAAGGCACCGCCGGGGAAAAAAGTCCAGGTCCCGCGTGGATTGTTGGCTTCCTTATCTAGAATGCCGTCGAGCAGCTCGCCGCGCGGCACCAACTATAGCGTGCACTCGAGCGGTCACGTCACAATACAGTAACCCGAGCCCCATCCCCCCCCCGGCCCCGGCCACGGCCCCGCGACCCCGCACACGCACGCACGCACGCACGCACGCACACACGCGCTCGCACACATCATGCGAACTTGACCTTTATCGACAAGAGGTTACGCGGATACGGTGCCGAGGCATAATTAGCAAATGCCTTTTTGCTGGGCTTTAGTTTGCGCGTTTCCTCGAGGTAGCCACCTTAAGAGTCGGAGGGGAACGAGGGGAGACGGAGTCGAGGCCGGAGCTTCGAGTTTGTTGGGCCGCTCAAACCGAGAGTAGCGTCGTCGCCGATGTAATTGTAATTTTTGATTGATTGCACTCGTTGAGAAGAGTTGTGGCAAAAAACTAATTAAAAAAACGATTGGCCCTTTTTGCGTGTGTGAAATCGGTGCTCGACTCCCATCCAACTTTGACTTCCTGACCTAACTTGTTGATCTCTTAGAGTTAGCGCAATATGGGCTACCTAAAATCGGTGGGCACGAGCATTATTTACATCGGAGCCTTCTTGACTGTTATTACCTTCATTCCTGGATTACCACCTTATTCCAAGTTTGCTGAATACAGGTATAATTGCCATTTTATTCGCCTGTCCTTCAACCTGCAATAAGTAAAACAAAAAAAATATTTATTTTCTTAAATGTATCAACACGTTTACCAATTAATCTATTGGAATGCTTCGTGTGTTCCTTCGCACGAATATTTTATTATCAATGTTTTAAATTTAAATAACTTTGGTTAGGTAATATGCAAATCCAATATCTTACTTCATCACAAATTTATAATTTAAAATTTTAAAATGAAATACCTTTTTTTCGTCCACTTTTTTAATCAAGACTATGATGTTGCTATTCTTGTAGTTCTGTTTCACCAAAGAGATTGACTGGTGATCTAGATATAAATGATAGACTACACAATGCCGAATATTTATTTAAAGGAAATTTGAAAGGACCCGAAGATTTTGCTTCTTATAATGGCGCAATTTATACAGGAGTTCATGGAGGCCGCATACTTAGGGTAACTGATGATGAAATTATACCTATAGCAAAATTTGGAGAAGAATGTGGTAAGTATTGACTATTTTCTATTACAAGTATTTAAGCAATATTTTTATGATAATTATTCTTATTGTTAAAAGATGGATTTTGGCAAGAACCTAAATGTGGCAGACCACTAGGATTAAAGTTTGATAAGAAGGGTGTCTTGTATGCCTGTGATGCTTATTATGGAATTTTTAAAATTGATGTAAAAACTGGAAAATATAAAAGAATCGTTGATGCCACAGAACCAATTGAAGGAAAGAAACCAATGATAATTAATGCTATAGATATTGCCAGTAATGGAGATGTTTATTGGTCTGATTCTGATACAGAATTTTCACTTGAAGATGGTATTTATACTGGGCTGACAAATCCAACAGGAAGGTTTGTAAAATGATTCTTTACTTAATTTTTAAATATAAATTTTGAAATTCAATTCACTATAAAAATTAAATATCAAAATATACCTTCAAATGTTCTCAAAACTGTAATTGAAAAAATTAAAAATGAATACATAATGTGCATTATTTTCCTACATATTACAATATATAATCAACATTTCTTTCATTTAAAAACTAAGTAATAAGAATTATAAAGAGCTCAATTGATCATATTTTAAGTCAAATTTAAGTTTAAAATAATTATTATTCATATCTATATTTAAAAAATTGTAATCAAATGAAAAAAATTTATGTACAATTATGTATAAAAGTTTTTAAAAAATATTTTTTGACTCTATTGATTTAGTGTATATGCAATGTGTACATATATATATTGCATATATGTATTCATTTTCTTAATAATTTATATTATTTTATCCTACAAGTATTAATTAAAACTTTTCCAGATTAATTCGTTATGATGCTGTAACGAAAAAAAATCAAGTTCTTGTTCACGATTTATCGTTTGCTAACGGTGTTGCTTTGAGTAAGGATGAAGATTTCGTAATTGTAGCAGAAACTATGAGTTCTCGTATTACAAAATACAATCTCCGAGGCCCTAACACTGGGAAGCGAGAAATTTTCATTGAAGGACTTCCAGGATGGCCTGATAATATAAATTCAGATAATAACAATGGATTTATTGTCTCACTTTTTTATGTAGATGAAGAGCAACCAATGTTATTGCAATCACTCCAACCTCATCCATACTTAAGACGAATGTTTGCAAGATTATTGTTATTGCTTGAAACACCTTTTAAATATTTACAATTATTTTATCCTAATTATTATGCAGAAGCAATTATTCATTATTTGGGGGGATTTGAAAGTTTTAATTTTATGTTCAGTAACGTTTTTGTTTTATTAAGAATAGATAACAAAGGTAAAATTGTAGAAGCTGCATACAGTACTAATGGTGATGTACAAGGTATAAGTACAGCATATATTTATAATGAATTTTTATATCTTGGTTCACCTTGGAATGAATACATTGCTAGAGTTCCATTAAAACAAGCATTTCCTAAGTTATTTATTGAAAATAAGAAAAAATCCGAGCAACCTGTAAAAAAAAGTACAACAGTAAACAATAACAATATTGCTAAGGAACAAATTCCTAAGAAAGTAGAGTCAAAGACAACTACTGCTAAACCTCCTAAACCAACAGAATCTAAATCAACTACTCAAATTCCAAAAACTGTAGAATCCAAGTCTTCTAAATCTGATTCCAAACCATCTTCAAATCAACAAAAATCTAGTCATAGTCAAGGAAAGAACTCTCTTTAAAAAATAAATAATGATAAATTCAATGAAGGTAATAAAATAACGAAATGACGAAATAAAATGGACAAATCATTTATTTTTATTTTTAACTCATTATATATCAGGTATATATTAAAATTGTTATATATCTTCTGTGATAAAATATAAATTTGAGATTAGTTCAGATGTTGACTTATGTCTGAAACTGTAACTGTTGAGTGAAAAATTAATAAAAAAAAAAAAAAAAAAATTATATACAAGTTAGATTCTAAATGTTTAACAATGACTTTTGCAGTTTTGTGAAATTTAAACATACTGGAAAACATTGTATAGTACATTGAAACTAGTAATAAAGAATTATTGATTTATTATTTTTGTTAAGGATTTGGGTTATAGGCGTATAGTTTTTTAATTAAGTCGAATTATAAAATATTTATAATTATTTTCTACACAATAAAACATTTTAATAAAATACGTTTATATTTTCTCCCGCATTATTACAAAAAAGTATCGTTAATCCGTTATAAAATAAAAGTAATTAAATATTAGAAAAATACATTCTAATACATAATTTTAATCAATACATTTAATTATAATATTTTTTACAGCATAATAAATTGAAATTAATAGATATTATACTTGTAAATAGCATATAATTGTCCATAAAATACAACTACACTTATAAATATTAATAGTGTAACAACATATTCATATTAAAAACCCTGTATCACTTATGATTTAATGTTTAAAAAATGAAAAATAGTAAGTTGCAACAATTGTTTCGCAGTAGACGGGGAGAATCGGATGATGTCGAGTAACAGGTGCATTCTGTAAATATAGATACTTTTCCCCCACCCCCTCGCCCCCCATCTGTTTGTATGCAACTTGTTGCACACAACTTGTTGCATTTAAATTCTTTGTACAGTGAGAAGGGAGAATTAACTCGTCTTGTAGCTCTAATATTTCATGCCAATAACAATTACTCGCTCGAGCTCAAATGTCCTGTCTGCTGTATTTCAAAATGTCCTCGATATGTACTTCAACCTCACCAAACCTTTATTGGAATTTTTTTAATTTATCCATTATTTTCACAGTAAAATGTGCACGTGTAAAACTAGTAATAAAAATAACTTTTTTCTATAATTAAATTCTTATCATCAATAAATAAATTATTTGAAAATTACAAAAAAAGTAAATACATAAATTATATGACTGTAAAAAAGTTATTATCATATTATTTATTATTATATCATTAAAAAAAAGATTTTTATTACTGCTTTAAAATATATCCTTCTATTGTGAGTAATGATAATATATTAGAGCCAAGTTTACGTATTTATTTTATATTATGTATTCTAAATTTCAAATTAAATTTTCATCTTTGCATTATGAGTTCATTTCACTATTTATAAAAAAATATAATTATTTTGCAATTATTAGAATCATCTTTTTATGCAATTTTTTTTTTTTTTTTTTTATCTACCATTCAAGTCTTATAATATATTTTCAAAATCAATTATGAAAGAAAAACAAATAATAAATTTTAATAGCCCTTTTATATGCCTTGTATCATAATTACATAAAATATATTCATATTAATTTTTTAATTATATTTAATATTTTACATGGTCTGCCCACGAAGTATCGAGTTTTTTTTTTAATTTTGCAACTATTGGCCCTAGCGATTTGGGAGGAGTCTTAAAATGTAGAGGGAAGCTTTTTTTATTTTTTCAATAATTTGAAGGGGCAGAATTTTACTTCGCGCAAAGGATGTTTTTC
Source organism: Eupristina koningsbergeri (assembly GCA_018907245.1). Lineage (NCBI taxonomy): Eukaryota > Metazoa > Arthropoda > Insecta > Hymenoptera > Agaonidae > Eupristina > Eupristina koningsbergeri. The sequence goes on from JACCHV010002768.1 coordinate 1,756,521, forward strand.
AGTTTTTTAACACGGCGCGATGGGGCGACTATAGTGAAACAATTTTACATGTTAAAAGTTTATCTACAATTTAAAAAAAAAAAAAAACAGTGCGTAAACATTTAAAATATTACAACAAACTTATGAACATAAATGTATTTCAAAATCGCAGTGTGGAAAAAGGCACAGAGCTTTTAAAAAGATCATTGACGAGTCTCGATTTGGGCGCCCAAAAAGCTCTCAAATCGTTGTGGACACTCACCGCCTGATAAAAATTTTAAATTCGGACCCCCGATTAACAGTTAGACCAATCGTGGTAAAACGAAATTTAACGTTATCTGCAGTGTACAACGTAGTGCAAAAAAAAAAAAAAAAAAAATTAGAAATGCGAAAAGTTTGAGAAAAAATATGAAAGATGAGGAGTTTCAAGCTGCTTTTGAAGCCTGGAAAACTCGCTTTTGTAAATGCGTTGATGCTCGAGGAAATTATTTTGAAGAGTTTTAAATTTTGATTTCAGAATGTGTACAAATCCATCAATAAATCATTTTTAAAAGTTAAGTGTTTTCTTTTTTCTATAATCTTTAAACAAAATTTTACCATATAGCATTGTTCCACTAATCGCTACATCGCTACAAAAATCAAAAACATTCTTCACGCAAAACAAAAAAAAGGGACAAATAGAAAAAACTTCCCCCTTATATTTTAAGACCTGTCCCAAATAGCTACGATCAATAGTGGATTATAAAAAAAAACTCAATATTTCGTGGATAGACCACGTATGTCAAACCAAAGTTCAATATTTTAATAAATAACTTATTACACATATATGTACTATTATTTTCAAAAATACTTAAATTTGTTTTTCTTTTTTTCCTTCTTAATATTTATAAATATTGTATTTTTTTTTTTTTAAATATTGATTATTAATTACGGCACATTATTATGAGAATTGTTTTAATCTACTACATTTTCCTTTCCAAATTGAATAATTATAAAAAATTATTATATTGAATTCATTCATCAAATTGTCGATTTTTTGTAATATTGAAAGTTTTAATTTTTATATATAAAATTCAGACATTTTTTTTTAACATGTTTAATATGATTGAATAATGCTATCAATTGCATATTTCTAAATATTATAAATGAAAATAGTTTTTGATCTATTTTTACTGCGTGTAAAACTTAATTTTAAGGTCTCTATACAGAATTCATCATCATTAGGCTACTGAAATCAGTTTTATTTTATTTTTTTTGTGCATCAACTTGTTAAATTTTGGGTCTGCAAAATGCGATTCACGAAAAACGCAAAAAGAAATAAGAATAACTTTATTAAAATTAAAATGAACTATTCTATTTTTTTCTGAAAACACACATCACAAAGTAAAATTGTATTTCGATTTTTGCGCGATTAATGTCAGAATTATAAGTGTTTAATCAATTAAAAAAAAAAATATTTTATTCCCATTTAAGTAATTAATTTTTTCTTTAATTGTTATTATTATAATTATAAAATTTAATATTCAATAAATATTATCAATAAAAAAAATTGAAATATCTACGAAATTTACATATCATCTCATTTTTATTTACCATATCTAATAAAAAAACCTCATTTTAATTCATATATAGTAAAATATATGTCTTATGCAAAATTTTTAATAATATATATTTTTAAATTACAAGTTCTATTTTTGGGGTGAAAACTCGGTTTCGCCTAATAATAAACTTAAACTAATATATTTTTTATTATTGACCTTAGGATTAAAATATAAAAAATTAGAACACAAAAATTAATTTTGTAACAACAAAAATTTAATATTGCTTAATAGACACGTATAGATGTATTTAAAGTAAAAAATTAATTTTTTTATCTTATATAAATTGATTAGTCATTAAAAAATTTGTATTGTAATTGAAAAATATTCAATTTAATATATTCAACTAATAATGTACATGGAAATTGTAATTTAATCACCTTGATCATAATTATTCACTGTATTTATCTTGCATTCTTTTTTCTTTTTTAAATAATATTAAACGTATTAACAAACACATCTTGTTTGTTTAAAATTTGTTGGATATAAAATAAAAACATTATATTACATATCCTCTGTATGCAGTTTTTTTGCATTTCCATGTCTGTGTGGACTATAGCGTCTTTTGAAACCTTTTTTACGCCCTGTAAAATTTAATGAATATTTATTTGTTTATGTATTATTTCAAAAAGTGCTCAATTATAAATGTGTTTATATTATCAGTTTAATGAGAATAGTTTAACTCAGCGAGATCCTAAAGATCTCTCGGTATTAGCATGGTACATTCATCATAAAAAAAATAATTACTTAAAATTTTAATTTTATAAGTAAGCACATTTAAATATTCACAGATTATTAAGTCAAAAACTGTTTAGATTACAGTAAAAATCAATAATCTTTACCTTTTTCACGTAGGTTCATTCTATGATTAGCCATATTTTCTTGTATTTTTGTTAAATAAGCTTCTTCTTCATCACCTTCAACCAATTTACATGTTAAATCACAATCGTCAACTGTTATCTGAAATCAAAAAAAGTTTTTTATCATTACATAATTACAAAAATTTATGTAAAATATATAAAATATATACCACTTTTGAATCCAATTTTTTCAATAATTCAACTGCAGAATTTTCACCTTGCAAACGAATCCATCCTTCAACATCTCCATTTTTATAATCGACATATGCAACTTCACTTTCTAACTCTATTAATTTTTGTTTTATTTCATCTTTTTTAAGATTTTTCTCTATATTTGAAATGTGAATTAAACAACCCTTTGGAAGCTTTATTTTATCTTCAATATTATTTTTCTGATTTTTATTTCCTTTTGTCTAATTAGAATAAACAAAATAAATTCTTTAATATAAACAATCCATATTTCAGTTAAGAAAATTTAAAGTAAAATGTAAAATTCAACTTACATTATTAATTTTGGAATTATTTAGGCTTTTAACTTTTTTCTGACGTCTTTCATCTCTTTCCTTTTCCTTTGAAGCTGTATAATCAGATCTGAAAATATTGTTTAGATTTATATTACAATAAATTAATTTTAAATAAATATTGAGAGTCAGGTCTCAATATCAACCTTTTTAATGTAATTATTATAATTAAAATAGCCCAATTAATTATATAATTATAAAAAAATAAAATTAATTTTAAGTAATATTAAAAATAATATTATTTATTGAATTAAAATATAGTATGTTATTATTGTAATTCTAATAAAATTAATTAATGTCATTATACTTACGACCAAAATCGAATTAACTCTGTATCTTTATATTTTATTGATTCCTGCTCCATAAACTTTTGTGCATCCTCTAAAGTTTTAAATTGTAAAAATATAGATCCTTTGAAAAAGTACTCCTTTCCTTTTTTATATTTTCTCATCTTAAAAATATTCAATGATAAATAAATTAAAAGAATATTTAAAAAAATACAAAATTCCTTTTGCTAATTATAATTAATTATACTTACAATAATAGTTTCAATGCTATCTAAATATTCAAAGTGACTTTTTAACATTTCAATTGTTGAATCACTAGGAAAACCTTTTAAATAAATTGTTCTTGCTTCTTGAGCTTTCCTATAATCAGCATCATATGTGGGTAAAGGTTTCTCAACTGACCGCCGTATTTTCTGACGATTTTCTGATATTTCTATGAGATCGCTATTCTCTAGAGCTTCTAAAATAACTTCAACCTTTTTGGTCAACGATGCTAACATTTTAAAATTTAACATAATTCTCATTGGAATCCAACCATCATCCAGTTTTGTTTGTTCTATGAGAAATTTATCTCGTTGCATATTAACATCACCAAAATAAAACTATAAAAAACATTATTGATTATTGATTTTTTATAATTGTGTTACTCAAATGTTACATACCTCTACTTGTTTCCTAATTTTATTAAGTAACTCAGTTGTAACTTCTAATTCTTGCTCTAGATTCGCTCCATTGGTTTCTTTTGTCTGTTCAGATTTTTCTTCGGATTTTTCTTCTGATTTTTCTTCTGTGGCGGTACTATTTTCTACCGGCTTGTCATTTTCCTTAACCTTCTCATCCAAGCCATTTTCCTTTGTAGCAGATTCACTTTCTTTCTTAGAGTCGTTCTTTGCTTTTTCCATTACTTATATTTTATTGTATTTTATTAAAACCGTATCAAATAAATAAATAATAAAGCGTTAAAAACTAATAATAATATTAAGGAAAAACAAAGGATGAATGACTGCACGTGGATAATTGTCGTTTCACTTGTGTCTATTAAACTCGCAACCAACTGACCTGGAAAAAGGAACGAATAAACAAGAAACCGGATGTAACAAAATGTTTATATATTTCTATTTGAAATTACAGTTCTACATTCAAAATTGATAACAAACTGAAGTTTACATTACGAAAGAAGCTTTTTTTATATGAATTTTATATGAAGCTGTAATAAAAAATATAAAACAAAATTTAATATTTAATTACATTAAATAAGTGATTTTGTTCATAAGCAAATTGAAAATTATTAGATAAGAATTCCGCGCAATAATAATAATTTGAGAGATCTGACTAACCAATCAATCTTTTGTAAATAAGAAAATGCCCTCCTTAAATAACAAATTTTATTGAATGAATAGTTATATTGTGTTTGGAGTCTGGCATTTTAAATAATAGTCTACATTTATCTTGCACATAAAAATAGTGACTAAATAGTTTAATAGAATTTTTTGATTTTTAATTTTTTAATATTTAAAAATAAACAAATAAATAAATAATTAAATGAAATAGGTCATTTAAATAGTAGCGTTAAAATAAAAAAATTTAATGTAAACAGTCTTTTCAAATTTTTGCATCGGGTTCGATAATGAAATTTGATTTACGCAGTAACAGCTCGGACTACCGAAACGGTTCTATTCCTTATTCTGTCCTTTTTCATCGTTCCTTTCCGCTCCTCTCTTTGGGGTGATTGCGCCAATTTAGTTTTAGCTCTGATCAAATCTTCTTCCATCTTCCAAAATGAAGATCTACAAAGATATTTTTACAGGTGAATAGAATCATTTTATCATAAGCCTTCATTTTATGCTAATATTTTATTTGTATCAATTGTAAAAAACTATAATTTTCACTTCATAATCTTGTATACTATTTTACCGTCCTTACACCCTATTGTCGGTATATCGCTAACTTATGCCCTTTAATTTTTTTTTATTTACTTCACTGTTGATAAGTATTATGTGACGGTTATCTACTTTTATACAGTAGTAAATAATGAATAACTTTTGTTTCTAGGATTTAAATCTATAAGTTTTGTGTAATAAATATTTTTCCATTTTAGGAGATGAGATGTTCTCCGACACTTATAAAATAAAACTTGTTGATAATGTTATTTATGAAGTCTATGGCAAGGTAATACATTTTCTAATGACCATCATAAGATATTTTAAAATAATCAATTTGTAATAAGTAAGAAATAATATTTTAGTTAATTAGTCGAAAAAATGGAGAAATAGAAATTGCTGGATTTAACCCATCTGCTGAGGAACCAGATGAAGGAACTGACACAAATGTTGAAACTGGTGTTGATGTTGTTCTTAATCATAGATTACAGGAAACGTATGCTTTCAATGATAAAAAATCATATACTCTGTACCTCAAAGATTTTATGAAGAAGTGAGTTATAATTTTTTAAATGATTGTTTTAGTAAATTTTTGTTTTAATTAAAATTATATTATTTATTTTAGACTTGTAGCTAAATTAGAAGAAAAATCACCTGATCAAGTTGATGTTTTCAAAACAAATATGAACAAAGTTATGAAAGATATTTTGGGTAGATTCCAAGAACTTCAATTTTTCACTGGTGAATCAATGGATGTTGATGGCCTTGTGGGCCTCATGGAATATCGTGAAATTGATGGTGAATCTGTACCAGTGCTTATGTTTTTTAAACATGGATTGGAAGAAGAAAAATTTTAAACTTTTTATGCAACAAATTTTTTAAACATGTAAGTAAATCATTACATATATTGGTTTACATGGAAATTCATGGCATTTTCAAATTCCATGTATTTGTCATTGCACAACCATGTGAAATCATTTTGGTGGCTAAATGATTAATACAACTATCAATTTACATGTGTTTATCTTTAAAAGCCAAACAAAACAAATACTATTAATTTAGTTTTACATATTAATAATTTTTTTAATTTTTTATCAATTTTTTAGATAATCTGAATCAAGACTGCTGATTATTGACTTGGAAAAACGTAAAATTTTGTTCAAAATATTGAGCAAGCATTACTTCCAGAATAATGCAATAATTTATTTTTCAATGTTATCAATATTTTTATGAAAGTCAATGCTATTGTAAATAATGTTGGTGCACAAATTGAATGTAATAATTAAAAGTACATAATTTTACAAATCGGAAGATGGGATGAGAATATGATCGTGTTAAAACTGATGTGCTGTCAATAGCTATTGAAACTAAACTACAATAGATGCTTGTTTCTAAATTTAATTAATAAGTTCATGAAAAATAAAAAAATCATACTTTCTAATTTTATAATCCCTAAAAGAGTTGCTTTATTTAATGAAGATATACCAATTTCATGTTTGTTTCAATTCTGTTAACTTATTTATACTTTTAAAAGTTTGATATTTTATATAAAATATCTTATTTGACTTTTTTAATTATGTGTAATAGATTTTTTAAAAAATATTTTATTAGTGTTAAATGATGTTTAATACATTTTTATGACAACAAACCTTTAAAACAAGCAGAAATTGATTTTCTTCAATAATGCATTTTATTAAAAATTTGTACATAATACATATACATATATAAATTATTTTTAAATAAAGTTTCAAACCAATAAATGTTTATATTATTTATGAATTAAAGTAGCTATAATATAAACAATCAAGAAAATTATTTTTAATGTAAGATATTTATGCATGTAAAAACATCTAATATTAAAAACTAGACATGTTCTTATAAAATGTTCAGTAAATTTATAAATATTTTTTTTATTTAAATATATAATGATAGTGTACATTAAGTAATATTTATAAAGTTATATTTCAAAAAGATGGATACAATTAGGATAATTATATTAAATGATGCTTTGAAAAAAATTTTTTTTGAAATTAAATTTAATGTAATTTTTTCGTAAATATATAAATGATTATTTTAAATTGTATGAACATAAAAAAATTATTGAGATTATTAAAATAAATATTAATATTTAGTAATTAGTAAAAATTTAAAACTCAATAACAATTTTTATTGTCTTTTAAAGATAAAGAAAAATTTATAATTATTTAGAGGTTTAATTGTTTATAATATATATATATATATATATATATATAAATCACATTCTATTTTCAACAATAAATTAAAAATTATTGACTTAAAATATTTTATTTAAATTATTTTTAATATTTTTTGATTTAATTTGATAATAAATTACTTAATATTGTTTGATAATAAAATGCTTATATTAATGCAGTTATAAATAATTACTTTTTATACCTTATGAATTTGATTTTTTATAAGTGATAAAATAAATGTAAATACTTCATGCTGTATTTAATATTTATTATTAAAATTAATAAATTTGTTGATTAGGTTTATAAGTAAATTCTAAGGAACTTTTCTTTACAAACATGTATTGATTTACAAAAATAATATTTTTATTTTATTGAAAGAACATTATCTTGACTTATAATGTAGTTTGTTTTTATTTAAAAATAAAATATTTGATTCGATTTAATTATGCGATGATTTTTTTTATTTTTCCATAAGATTTACTGTTTATAAGAGTTTTCTAGCTGTATCAAAGAAATAAAAATTTGATGGAAAAGTAAGTGAAATTGTTATTGATGGATATCACAGAACATATAATGAATAGGGTAAAATTTCCTATACACGTTCTTCCTGATAATTTTGTGCAACGTGTAATTTTTCGTTGTAGAATTGTAAATATTTGACTTTAGTTTTTCGTTCATTATCCGTTTCGTCTGTATTTGCATATCACATCTTTTCAAACTTATTGATTACATTTGCGATGATCAGTTTCGGATGGACGTAAACATTTCGTAATAAATCGTCCCCTGATAATCTCACTACTAACATGCAGCAACACTTCAAAACTACAAATATTGCATTTCAGAATGAACGGGTCTAGTTTACTTAAGTTTATCGGTGCTTTTACTGATTTGATACTGACGTACATAATACATAAAGAAAAAAAAAACAAATCAATGTTATGTTGATATCTACAAATTGAAAAATATCTTTTATTTACTTATAAATCTTTATTCGGTAAATATTTCTCGATCGTCAATGTTTTTATTACACAATCGATATTTAACAACAGATTTTTTTTTTATTTGTGCACCATTCTAACGGCATATACATATATGTGTATGTTGTAAAATACGTGTTTAACATTTAATGATATAAATGAGCATTTACACAAGTAAAAATACATGTTCAGAAAGTAAGAATATTTTATTTTTCTAAAAAAAATACAATATCATTAACCAACAAAATTATAGAATTTTGTCTGCAAATATATATCAGTTATTTAATTTCACTACATAATTCGTGTTTTTTGTTTTCTGCAGGGTTTAAGCTTTTTTTTCTTTTTCTTTTTTTTTTTTTTTAAAGAATTCTTCCACCGATCTTCTCTTTTCGGTTTAGGACTCGTTACTTTACCGAGTTATCGATTGATAATCTTCTTTTTATCTCAGAACCCATTCTCCAAATAACTTTTGATATCCTAGGATTTTTGTAATTGCCTCGTGCAAGAGAGATCTAGAGACTTCTGGAAATATCACAGAAATTTCATCCAACGTCATTTCTGGATCCTCGCGAAGAGTTTTCTCAATTTTTTTCACCAACTCATCAGTCAAAATAGAAGGCCTTCCACATCTTTGATGGTCGTGAACATTCGTTCTGCCTTCCCTAAATTTACGACACCACTTGAACACATTCCCGCGGTTCATGATACCTTCGCCATAAACAATTTTGACCCTTGAAAATATTTCACTCGGTGTTTGACCTTCAGCGACGAGGAACCTGATGACAGCGCGCACTTCGCACTTGCTGGGATTTCTTATCGACATTTCTCAGACGGACACTCCAAATTAAATTAAGAAGGCCCAAAGTCCTCATCCTCTTCAGGAAACCCCACCAAGGACTCAGTGCTACCATCCTTAAGGAACGAGAAAACAGCCAGTGCTCTTATTTTCTGAACATGCCTCCTACTAATCCTCTCAATGGAAAAACAAAAACATTGGGAAACATCCGAAACATCCTTAATCACTATGATATTAAAAAAATTTACTTTTTAAATTCCATTAAATTGAATATTTAATCTAAAATACCATCATAAAATATCTCACAAACGTATTCATGAAATTATAAATAAATTAAAGGTGAAGAAAAAAAAAAAAAAAAAAAAAAAAAAAAAAAAAAAAAAAAAGAAATTAAATCATTACATAAAGATAAAAACAATATTAATTTAATTTATTTATAATTCTATCATTGATAAACTTTGAATTATTTTGACTTTGTGTAAATAAAATATTATCGGATTAATATAACGTGATATACAAATTTTTAAGCAATAACCATCATTTTAGAGTTGGACAATTAATTACATTTACATTAATTGAAAATTAAACCAAATTTTATATCAATAAATAAGTAGTTCATATGGAGAATATTAAATAAAACATTAAACGCTTAAAGTACTTGCAAATTGTGATTAAGGTTCCTATTTAGGGACAGTTTCTATTTCATTTTAATTGTCGAAAATAAAGTGTAAATCGTTTTTATTTGTAACTCCCAGAAATTTTTTACATTCATTATTACAATAAAGTAAAACGCCTAAATAAACGGTAAAATAGTATTTTTTTTAATTGAACATATGTAAACATTTATTAAAACTTTTATGGTGTATTTATTTATCATAACACGTGGGAGAAGCAGATAAGTTATTTTGAACAAAAACAATCATCTTTCTATCAAGTGTTCAATGTTATAAAAGAATTTTTGATTACTCATACTCCTAAAGCACAGCAATAAAATGATAAATAATGAAAAATAATGTTATAAAGAAGAAATAATTGTTTAGCTACGTTCTTTGATATTTTACGTGTTTGTATTCTTTTGGGAGGTTATATCTCTGTAAAGTAATCAGATGATAGACTGATGAATACCTACATGTGCATAAAATTTGGATTTTTTATTATCTTATTGAACTGCAATGGAATTTGACCAGTTCAAACTATTTCAAGAGCATTTATTCAATAATATTTATTCCCAGGTATATTTTGCATAGTAGAACTTATTTTTTTCATTTAGTAAATTTTAATTCATGTTAACTTCTGATTCCCCTCGCATGTGTAAGCATACATTTTAATGATATGTGTCTATTGTTTAAAATTATAATTTATTGTTGATATTTGAACTTACATAAACTAATTTATAATAAGTCTAAATTAAATAAATTCTAATCTGCTTCAACAGAATCTTTTAATATTATATTAGAAATTTAATGGAATTTGAAATTAAAAATTATCTTTATAAAAATGAAACAATTGAAAATACAAACGCAAATTTAATGATTGACTAAATTTAATAAATATATTAAAAGATTTTTTAAATTCATAATTTTTATTGAATTTTCATGATTTAGTAAATTTAATGAATATTATTTTCAATTATATTTTATAAAATTTTAATATCTAATAAATATGTATTAGTATTTACTACATTAATTCTATTATTATAATATTATTAATAAGAAATTTTTATTCTGATATTTCATGTTAAAATATAAATTATAATTTACTTACACAAATATTATTGTATTTATTATTTTTAAAGCTCCATTATAGATTATAAATACATTTTAATTTACAGCAAATCCAACAAAATGAAGAAAATATTAAAACATGGATACAATATAGAGATAGTCATAAAAAAATTATTGAAGGATTGGAAGTACTTTCACGAGAATTATCAATCAATTGTATGGTACCCATAGGAAAGAGAGCTTTAATAAAGGGTACACTTAAACATACAAGTGAAATACTAGTTTGTATTGGAGATGGATATTTTGTAAAATATACCACACAGCAAGCAATAGCATTATGTAATCGTAGAATAAAACGTAAGGTGTACAAAAATAATATTTATAATGTTTAAATTATAAATCTTATTCATATGATTAAACAAATTTAATTATTCAAAAATAATTAAAAATTTTACTATTAATTTAAGGCTCAGAAGAAATTCTAGAACAGTTTGAAAAAGAAAGAAATTTACTTGAAATGAGGCAAATCTTACCTATAAATCAAGGTGCATTTGAAACTGATGATTGTAAAAATGTAATCGAACACTGGGATGAAAAAAAATTAGAAAATTGGAGGGGTATTTTTAATATCTTTGTTATTTATTTATTCAGACTATATCTTCTTTTTTTTCATAAAAATATATTTTTTAGTTGAACATAGAAAAAAAGAACAAGAATATCGAAAACAATTAATAAAATTGAAGGATCTTAAAAAACAGGAAATTGTTACCGAAAGTGATCTTTTTAAACGACTTGATGAGTTAGAACTTGAAGAAGAATTAGCTGATGAGCTTAACAGGTAATATTATATATATTAAAAATTCGTCTTAAATTTTTATATTATTTTTCATAATTATTGTATTATATTATTTGATTGTAATTAGATTTGAAGATCAGAATAAATTTTATTATCAAGATTCACAAGAAAATAATACAGATGAGGAATTGGAAGATGAAGAATCAGTTGAAGAATCAGAAGAATCAGAAGAAGAATCAGAAGAAGGATCAGACAAAAAAGTAAAAGAAGTATCTTCAAAATCAATACTAGTAAATCAAAATGAACATGCACATAATAAAACAGATATTTTATTAAGGCCAGATGAACAGTTAACAGATTTGAATCAGTCACAATTTCAAAATAATGAAGAAGTAGCATGTGCATTAAAAATAGAAAAAATTGATGATGTAAATAAAACAGTAAAATTATTAAATAAAAATAGAGAAGAACCGTCAATTAAAGATACTAAAATTAATGGCAAATTCGAAGTATCTATTATTAAAGAAGATGAAGTAGAAAAAACATTGGGAAAACGAAATTATCCTGTAGCATTTACACCTCAAAAACAAAAAATTAAAAAAAATATGCAAACTTGTTATAATGATTATAAAGAAGATTATAAAGAATCTGATAATCATTTTGAAAAAGCAAAAGGTTCTGGCAGAAGAGTTTCATTTGCTGAACCAAATTTTATTGAATTAGAATCTACTCCTTATTCTGAAATTAATGAAACATGTAGTGAAGAGGAATTAAATATGGAAAATGAGAATGATGAAATAATAAAAATCAGTTTTACCCATTCCAATATAAAACCATCAATTCCTGAAAATACTGAAAATTTGATAACAAATCCAGCAGACATTTATAGAATATTTAGTAAACCAAAGTCAATTCTTAAAAAATCGCCTGATATTGAACACAGAAAGATATTATTGGTGAAAGATGATTTAGAAGAATACAATACTGCAAGTGATAGTATTGTAAAATCTACTTATAACATAGTAAGTAACTCATTTATGCTTTAATAAAATTATTCTATTCATTAATATTTATCTTTTTGGTAAATATAATTTGTAAATAAAATTTTACATGTAATATATTTCTTTGTTATTACTAAAATTGTAAACTATTTTTGTCAAGTTAAAAATTTATATAATTATAATAAATTAAAATTTAGATGAAATTATATAATAATAATAATAATAATAATAATAATAATAATAATTTTAAGTAATTAAAAAATATAAAATTATTATTTGGTTAAAGCTATAATTCCAAAGATATTTTACTACACTAATTTGTATTAAAATTTTAGGTGGTTCAAGATGTACAAGAAAGAAAAGCAGAAAAAATTGTTAAAGAAAGCAATATTTCAGATAATTTAGGCCAAAATAAACAAAAAAGTAGATTTAAGCTTGAACGAGCAAATATTAAACGAGCATATAAATAATTTCATGTATTCTTAGTTTTTATGTTCTAATTTTATTTTTTTTTTTTTTTTTTTTTTGTTTTGAGTAAAATATGTATATTTTTACTCACACAGAAAATAAATTGAAAAATATAGATATTTCTCAGATAAACAAAATTATATAATTTTTCAGATTGAATATTTATTGAAATTCAGTATTATTTAACTAATATGAAAAATAATTTGAAATAAATATTTTACCAACCCATTTTTTTTTCATATAAATTAGGTATTTGTAATATAAATAATGGCGTTTCAATTTTAGAGGTAATTTTTAAATAATTATGTGTACTGAATTAAACAAAAATTTAATAAATTTATAAATATTGTCCAAAAAATTCTGAAAATTTATTTAAAAAATGATTTTTCTTTAAAATTGCATAGAAATTGTAATATAATATAACATTTGATGTTTTACCATAATTTTAAATAATCCTAATTCTTAAATGGTTTAGAAATGTGATAATTAAAATTTAATTTATATACTAATAATGTATACATTTGTACATACATGTACTAAAAGAGATACGGAAGTTCTTGTTTAAAAAACAATTTTAAACAAATTATTTTTTATATATTTAAAAAAAGAAAAAAAATTTTGTTGATAATAAATTGAAGAATTGAGGTTCAAAAACATAATTATAAAAGTATATTTTAATATTTCATTTTTATGGTAAAGTATATACTGTACAATAATTATAAAGCACGTTTTTATAAATAAAATAATAGGATTATAAATACTTATAATTTACAAAAATTTTGTCTAAAGGTAAAAATTCATTTGAGTAATTTCTTAATGGCATAATAAAAATTCAAATTATACATATTTTTATTGATATTTATTAATAAATTTTTAATTCATTAAAATGCTTTAATCAAATAGAATTGAATTGAAATTCATTGAATAATTGATTTTTTTTCAAATATATATAGTTGTAAATAATTTTTTGTAATTTTTTAAAAAAAATATTAAAAAAAAAAATTGTTTCAGCGTTAAAGAAAAAAAAATTTCTAAAAATGTGTATATTCGATATGAAATAGATTAATTTCGAAAGAATTGAAAAACTTGCCATGAATTATATAAATTTAAAAAATCTAAATAAAAATATGAAAAATTAAAATAAAATATATTTTCGAATATTTACATTTTATTTATTTTAATGCATGTACACATACCCTTATTCTAAATTTATTATGTAACATTAATTAATAAACCTATGTTATTAGAACTAATGTTTAATTAGAAAAATAACAATAAATTTAAATAAAAAATAGTTGACTATTTATCAGTAAAATAGATCCCCAAGTAGATTTTGCATAGACGAGGTAGAAATATGAAATTCATCTGCTAATTCATTAATAACATTTGCAAGTTCTATAATCTATTTATCACGGAATAGTTATTTGGGTCACCCTACCATACTTCTACAAAATATTACAAGCTATTTTAATTCATCAAACAAAAGCTTTTATGATTTAATGAAAAATTATATATTCGTGAAAAAGAAATCTCATACGGTTATATAACTTAATAATAAGTTCCTAAAGTAAAAAGTGTAAATTATATTGAAACAGATAAAATTAGGTTTATATAATAAAAAGTTTCGATAACTACTTCACATAAAAAACATGACGTTTACCATTTTTTTAAAAAGTTGTCATTGCAGGTATTAGATTTCATAAGTTTTAATATTTTTAGTTAATATCTAGTTCAAATTTTAGATTTTTTTTTTTAGTATTAATTCTAAAATTTATCAAATTTATTAATATTAAACTCTATTGTTATTCTACGCGAATTCTTAGCGTTCGATCATTTCTAATTCTACACATGCTAAGTTTATTTTAACAACGTACTCACTCTACCGTTTTGATACTAATTATAAGTGATGCATATAACTTCTCAACCTCATAATACTATTATACAATAATTTTCTTTACTTTATTTTATTACGACTGTCTTCAATACAGTTTAACTTTTATTCTAACATATCAGTATGTTCAATTGATTTTATAATTTTCGAAGTTTAGATTCCAGTTTTGATACAAGTTGTAGATTGTTAAATAACTTTCAGCTGTTGTTTTATGTTAAAATCGAATCTTAATATGATCATAGGAAAACAATTTGAATCATAAAGCAATTTCAACACAAAAAACTTTCAATAATTTTTCGCTATTAACTATTCACTTGAATGTAATTTTCTCAATAGTATAAAACTTAAATAAGTGAATTTTTGAAGGTATCATTTACATTTTAATAAATGTTCTCTTGGTTTGTATTGGAATAATTATTGTAAAAAAGTAAATTTTTCAGAAAGTGCGGGTTACGAGACAATAGGGAGATAATGAGGAATTTCACTAGAACTCAATAATAAATATATTTAGCATATATTACTTCAATAAAAGTTACCATATGACAATCGGAAAGGATCACTTATATCTTTGTGTATTGATTGGAAAAACAGCTGATTTTAATAATGAACAAAGAACTTTATCACGTCAGTTACAGAAAATATAATTTTTTATATCGTTCTATTTTTTAATTTTAGCGCGTGCCATTTACGAATAATTCATAAAAAGTTGATATTTGCTTTATTGTCTTATTAATTGTGTAGATAAAGTATTAATATGAAAAAAATCAAAAGTAATTAGTGAAAAACTCGATATGAACATAATTGTAATTAATATTTTTTAAAATTCATATTTTATAATAATTGATAATGAATAATTGATAATTACCTTTACCAGTTTAAATCAATCCAAATATTCACGCCATAGTTAAAATTAATTTTAATGCTATTAAATATGATTAATTTGAAGATATTTTTATCAGGAATAAACATACATAGTAAAGAATATACAAAAGTTGTTAAAATATTTTTAATTTTTGCATGCATTTATATATTTTTCGTTTAGAAAAACATTGATGAAAATTTTTTAATTAAATTTTTAAGCGTGGATATATATATTTTTAACGTATCCATCTAAAAAATTTTCTTTAAATTGTCATTTTTTTTTTTTTTTTTTTTTTTTTTGTAGAATTTTTTATCAATTTTTTAAAATTATTGCAATTGTATTTTATTTATAATTTTAATAAAATTTATCTCTACTCTCAGAATAATAAACTTATGAATTTTTAATAGTTTGCACATGAATTCTTTGTCGTCATTTTGAATGAATTTGTTTTTTGTCTTACTTTTGTGTTCCACATCATTGTTTATTTTCCTTTGTAAATTCATTTCAACTGGACTAATTATACTTTTAAATGAAGAGGTATATAATATAATTCCTCTTTGCTAATATTGAAGCATAATATTCGTAGCTTAATGGCTCCAAATCCGGTAATGAGTTTAAGCTCTTGCATTATCTCTATCTTTCTTTCTTCTTTTGCATTTTTAATGAATAATTAAGTTTTAGATTTTTAAAAGATACGAATTTTGAATATTAATTTTTCATGTACAAATAAAATTAAATATCGGTTTACGGGAAATTTGGCTATTCAGTTGAAACTATTGATTTCACAATCACTAATCAATAATATATACATATATCACTAAACCTTGTCGCAGAATTTGTTTTATTAAATAACAATTTGAAAAATTCTTTAGACGGTTAAATAAATAGTTAATACTAATAGATTTGTAATTAAATAGACAACAATTTAATAAAATAATTTTTTTTATATCAATATAATTGTCTTAATTGAGGGACTAACTGCTTTCAATATATTTAATATTTTTTTTATGTATTTGAGCCATAAAATTTAATGTCGATTCATAAATCGTTACCAAGTAGGACAAAATCTGAAAGACGAAGGTCTTCCTAGTTTAACAGTGTAAATTAAGTTTGAGCACTAGCAGGAAGATTGTACTTTGAATTTCTTGCATCAGTTCGAGCACACGACAAGGTTTGTAAATATTATCATGAATTTCGCCAAGAATAAAGTTGTAACAAAAATCTTTATTATAATATAAGTGACTAGTTAAAAATTTCCTGCAGAAAGTTATAATAGCTTTTTGATATTTAAAATTTATCTTTTTTCAAGGAGCTATCTATAAAATATTTTACAACTAAATGGCTTAAAACAATTTTATTTTTCATTTTCAATGTTTCTTTTGATAGTTCTGATAGAGTAAATCTTTTCAAAAAATAAAATTATGTGACAGACACATTATGATAATGTTTGTACAAGCAATGAAAAGCTTTAGAATTTTTAAAATTTTTTAATATATCTGTTTTTTAATTTATTTAATATTTTAACAAGTACTCTCTGATTTTTTGATAATATAAAAGATAAGAAATTACTATTAAAGATAAGAATTATTTATTATTTATTTATTTATATATTTAATATTTTATCTATTGTGTATATCGACATAATAATAGTGTAGTATATTAAAGCACTAAAATAAACTTAAATATATTATAACAGATTATCGTTATTCCATAAATAAATAAAGTATTAAATCATTGCTTAGTAGAGGAATTCATTTAACATTAACATCGGTAATTTTTTTATAGCATTTAATTTTAATTTTAACAAGCTAGTTGATCATTAGAGTAAAATTTTTATAATTATAAAGTACAATTAAATAAGTCATTGAAAATAAATAAAATTTTATGAGACTATACATTAAATATTATTTATTTATTAATATCTTTATTTATCTATTCGAGTTTATATTTGAAAACAATATTAGATTTAACTAATTTTCGATACAAATCAAGCAAATAAATATGCACAATTGTGTTCGAAATTTTATACTCGAAAATTTGTTAAAGAAAACTTTTTTTAACTTAATATTCATTTTTGTAATTTTTATATGACTTTATCAATTTTAAGTAATTTTTAATTAGAATAGTTAAATAAATTTAAAGATTTTTTAATAGAATTTATAATTCGATAATAAATATTTTAATAAAATAATCTTTACAGTTTGAAACATTTTTCTTATATTGTACAAATTTTTCACATATGTTAATTGTATTGATTTTCTATTTTCACATTTTTCTTATTTTTGTATTCAAAATATCTTTTTGTATTATCACCAAGAATATTCAAGTTTAGTTTTACATTTTCTTTAAAATTTAATGATTCAATTCGAATGTGTCTCACGAACTAAAATTTAAATAATGAGTAAATGGATTTCATTCAAAAGCAAATTAACTTTGCCTATAACTTTTGTAATTGTTTGATTACGTACGTTAGGATGAGTTAAGTAAAGTTAGTAACTATCCGTTTCCACTAAAGTCAGAAAGAGCTTAAAATACATGACACATACATACATACATACATGTAGCATACATGCATAAATTTTTTAAACCTTATCTTAAAAACTTAATCATGTATAACCTCATTGAAGCTTGAAAAAAAGGTACCTTTTAACAACAACATTATTGTTGAATTCATTTATAGTTACAAGAAGCAAGCAGAATAGAAACTCAAATTTGCTAGATTGTACATGTAGCCTAGCCAATTTTTCCTATGAACCCTTAACCTACTTACCCTATCTCTATGTTATTATATATTTACTCAAAAATATTTAAGATGCTATCATCCAATTATCATTTAAAGGTACTCGTTAAGATTCAGTATTTTTTTTTTATAAATTTCATGCTCTTTTAGATTAGGAATGACAAAACGATAAATTTTTGGTGTCTTTTAAAATCATATTATAGGTATACCAACATGTATTTTTACGTATAATTTAAAACATATGAAAAATATATTATAAATGTTGCTATTTTTAAAAATAATGTACACGTAATTATATTTAAAAATTTATAAAAATATTTTTACCAGTATAAAAACATGAATTATGGTAAATTCAGTTTGTAAAGCATAATATTTTTAATCAAAATTTTTAAATATTATTTAATTATTTTTTTTTCACTTTTATATTACATAATATATAAAATTTTACTCAAATTAATAGAAAACTGTAATAAATAAGAGATTTATGAGTGACATATGAAATGGTTTTTTAAAAAAATGGGTTGTGTACTTTACTTTGGTTTCGACAGGGTTCTCCATCTAACTAAAGAACTCTCTAGGTACAAATACATAATCGCTTTATTAAATACAATTTTTATTAAATGCAGTTGAAAGAAAATAGTGCAAAAGTCACAAAAACAATAAATTTATGCAAAGTGATGTAAGCGTGTGCCCACGAATGCAGTACAAACGTTAAAACTTTAAATGCATTTTTTTAAGAGCTCGTTTTTCATTGCAATTGCTATGTTAATACCAGAACTTTAATATTTAAATAAAAAACTCTTTCATAATAGATATTTATAATAAATACAATATACCAATATAAACTTAT
Source organism: Eupristina koningsbergeri (assembly GCA_018907245.1). Classification (NCBI taxonomy): domain Eukaryota; kingdom Metazoa; phylum Arthropoda; class Insecta; order Hymenoptera; family Agaonidae; genus Eupristina; species Eupristina koningsbergeri. Next base: position 1,775,964 of record JACCHV010002768.1, read on the forward strand.
GACTGACCTGTAATAGATTTAAAAAAAATATAATAATTATCGTAATATTATAAAATTAAATTAGATTTAAGAATAACATTATTATAAAAAAGCTAATTTATGTTTCACTAATTGGTAGTTATAAAATCATTTTTAAACATCAAATTTTTTTCTTTTTATGACTACAGGTAATTGTGAAAAAAGTGTTTTTTGTGAAATAAATATAAATAATTGTATACATTTATCAAATCAATATTTCTAATGTTATCTTATAATACAATAAATAATTATGATTAAAAATATTCAATTATACATGTTCTCTAACATAATTCCTCAAAATCATTCATTCTTCGACATATTAAAAGTATATTATCTTTATACCCTTTAAGTCTATCAATCAATTAATTTTTTACTATTATGTGGGTTTATAATTAATAACATTTTATCATTGTATGTAAAAAAGATGAAATAGTTCAATCTATAATAATCTAAATTAATTTAAAATTTTTTGCCAACTATCCTACCTACTTTAATTAATGCAATTGATTAATGACAAATATATAAGAATATTATCAAAGATACTCTCTTTTTTTCTTTTTTTTTTTAATAAATACTTTAAAAATAAGATTAATTAAAAAAATATTAAATATGGATTTTACAATTTTTTTTATATTTATCTTAGTTTCTCAAAAAAAATGTTTTTCTTTTTTTATCACGTGCAATAAAAAACGCATCAATATAAGTAAATGATATAATAATTCAAATATTTATTTTAAAATTTTTCAAACTCAAGTAATTACAAAATTTGAGACTGCAATTTGATATAAATGTACTTCCATGTCCTTTGCATTTAGTATTTTTGTATTTTATTTATATCTATATAAAATAATTTAATATAAATTAAAATATTAATTATATGATTTATATCAATTTATTCTTATAATTTGATATTCTAATTGACGTAATATCGCAAAATATCATAAAATTTATTATTGTTCTTTTTATATTTTATTTGTAAAATTAGTATTAGTATAGGATTAATTTGATCAGTAAAATAGAATAAATTTATAATGAAGTAATTTTATAATTTCCATAATTTAAGAAAAATTTGTCTAATAAAAAAAAAAATAAAAATTTAGAAGATATAATTGTTTTATTCTTCATAGAACTTATACATTTTCCAATTAATTTTTGTATGATTAAGATTTTTTAATCTCTAAATTGTATATTGTATAAATAGAAATTTTTTTGCTATTCAGATATTTATAAAATATTAATGAATTATTTAATTTATAAGAATTTTAATTAATGAAATAATGGGGTGATTTCCAAAATTCAAGATGCATCTGCGAGTAATAAAACATTATTTAAGCTAATTGTTTTTTATTATTTCCATAGCTTTAATAAATGCGAGCTCTAATTACAATTTCAATTAAAATTAAAATCATTAGAATTTGGAATGGAATCATAATGTATTTATTGAAATTGTTCAGAAATTATAGCGTATTTAGAGAAATAGAATCATAAAGTGTACTTAGCAACGTCAACAACAGCATTAAAGGTACTCGTAGATATCTGTAGATAACGTATATCATTTATAGGAAATATTTAGATGTGTGGTTAACTGCTCAATCACAAAATAAATTTAACTAATTTTTATTTAACATGCTGAATATATGTTTTAAATTATTTAATTAAATTTAATATAATTTTAGTACTACAATAAATTTATAATATAAAAGTTTAAAATTATACGCATAACGTGGTACGCATTAATATGTTATTGAAATTTTTATTTTTTTTAATTTAGATCGACTCTTCAATAAAACATATATTTTATTTTTTAATAAAAAAAATCAAAAATATATATTGACATCAAATTATCGTATAGTATAGCTATAATTTTTCTTTCCGAGAAATAGTATAATAAAAAAATTGATATAATATTAAGCTGGTAACGATAGGAAACTATTCATTATTTACCAAAATAATAAAGAAAATATGAAAAATATTTATGTTTGAAAAAATGTAAATAATTTCTTTTGTATCTTACCGTAAATAATTAATGATTAAACTAATATTGAATTATCTTTTCTCTGTAATTATTATTGATATGCTTTTAAATTCCTGTAATATCACCGAATGATCTATTTAAGTTCTTATTATAAATAATCTTATTAATTTAAGTTTTTCTAACGATATAATAAAATAATAAAATTTACTAGTAAAAAATTTTTTGCCTCATTATGTAATCAAATATTTACGTATAAATGCTTTAGCGGTTGTTTAACATGATTTTAAACAAATATAGAAATACGTACTATTTTGATATAATAGGGTACACATTAAATTAATTTCTTCTGTATTGATTACAAAAGAAAAATAGTTAAAATGAAATTAAAAAATATATTAATAAATGTATAAATAATTAATTAATTTTAGATTACAGAATATTTACATGATATTTGAAATTTTGTTTTGTATATCTATAAGGATTTATATATCTTTTCAAGTGATTTATATCATATAAGGATATTTTTCCATACTATAAACGGGAATTATCCATAGTATGTATAGGAAACATTAATCTAAATAAGATTACCTTAGGAATTAATGATCTAATTAACGATTGATAACATTAAATTTTATAATTAATTAATTAATTAATTAAAATATAACTTTGTATTTAGTTCAAAATGCTGTTTTTAGTTCGCGTTAAGTAAAATCTTAATTTTTTTAGTGAAACATAATATTTTATTTATATTAAAATATATATATATTTATGTATATTATTATTTTTCATAAAGAAATTTATACTGTTTTATGTTAGTGATTTTAATTACTTAAATGATTCACTGTAAATGCTTTTTTAATTTTATATGAGAGTTATTTTAGAAAAATTAGTTATAATTATATTTTAACAAAAATTGGTTTGAATAAAATTATTTAACTTTTAGTACTATTTACTTACAATTTTTATACATTATAAATCAGGAAATTTTATTTTTTTCAATTTATGAATATCAGCTAATAATTTGTGAATAATTTATGTGATAATATTTATTATTTATTAAAATTTAATCATTCAATTTATAAATTTCTTAATTTATTTTATTATTATTATTTTTATAAATAATTTTATCATTAACAATAGAGATTTTTATGCATAAATAAACTTAAATTAATTAAACTTCAATTTACAAAATTTCAAATTATAAATAGTATTAGAAAAGTCGTTAGGAGTTATTGAACACAATGTTTAATAAAAAATGTTGGATTCACTACAAAATTCCTTTTGTTACTTAAAAAAATTGTTGTTTAATAATAGATATAAAATTATTTATAGACGAGAGAAATTTTTTAATGTCAATTTATAAATACATTGTTTGTCGGAACTAAATAAAAAGAACTTTGGAATATCTATTAAGCAAGTACTAACGAATTGTTTTGAATTAAGTTTGAAGCAAATTTTAGAGATTAATTTATTAATAATTTTGTCAATGGAATGTTAAAATTTATAAATCAAATTAATTTTCATGAAAAATACTAATTTTAATATAACATTTAATAACAGCATTATAATTTATTAATTTTTCAAAAATTTTATTTATTGTTGGCACGAAGATGAATGATTTAAAATTAACGGTAATTGGACTTTTTATTTAATAAAATTTTAATTTTTAAAAAATAAAAATTTTAATTTTTAAAAAATAAAAATTTTAATATTTTTAAAAAATAAAAATTTTAATATTTTTTAAAAATATTAATAAAATTAGATTTGTTATATAATAACTTGCTCATATTATTTAGGGTATTAATAATAGTAATTATAATATATTTAAATAACGATAATAAAATTTTTTTAAAATCTTTGGATATATCAACAAAATCAAGGATTATTGTTTTTTATATTTAAAATGATTTTAAAGGTAAAAAAAATTTATGATATAGTATAATTGTTTAAAGTCGTTTATAAGAATAATTTTGAAAACATTAAAAATAAATGAAATCTATCAAATACATATATTTAAATCCTTAAATTTTTGATTTAATAAAACTTTTTATTATTATGTTACTAGCTAGATTATCATTATCACTGCGAATTTCATAGAATTAAGTGCCAATTAGATTTAATTAATCTTGGACATCAGAGATAATGATATTATTTTCATTGTATTTGTGAACATCCGATAAATCCATTCAAGTTCCGAAATTAAATTCTTATTTCCACATCAGATTTCTACACATTTGCTACGATAGCTACTTTCGAAAATTTTTTGAAGCAGATAAAAATTATTTTACTAAAAATTATATAAATAAGTGGTAATATTTGAAGGAATATTGAAAGTTTTATTATATCAACGTTATTTTATTTCAAAAAGTAATGATTTAAATTTAAATTAATATTTTTTAAGATTCATTTTAAATATGATTGCTTGCATTTTTTTTTTTGATGAAACTGTATAGATTAATTTGAGAAAATATAATTTTTATAATTAAAAAATGAATAATTAAAATTTAGGAATATTAATTTCAAAATTATTTTATTGTGAACTGTAAAAATTCTTCAATACATTGTGGCTCTTAAAATTGTGGTTTTTTAAAATATTTGGGGCTTAATTGCTAATTTATTCATATCCTAGATTATTTATCGAAGATAACTTTTAATTGCTTGAAAGGTAAGGAATCATTCGGACAAAGACTTATTGAAACTAAAATAACAAGTTACACACGAATAAAATGATTATTTAAATAATGGTAAGTTAGAGCCAATATTTAAATGTTGTAAAATCTGATTTTTCCATAGCAGTAGGTTTGAAAATTCCCAAAATCAACAAGCAAAGCAAAGACTCGAGAGAAATGTGCAAACGGAAATTCTCCTTTCGAAAGATACAGAGTCGGCTCGGGTGTAGTATTGTCGAATCAGATAACCGGGCCCCAAGAGACTCTCGAGCGAAACCCGCAAAGAAATTTGCAAATAAATCCGGAGGATCGCGAAGAGCGTGACACGATAACATCGTAACACGATTCGCGGATCCTCTCGTCAGCACTTGAGCCTCCAGCCTCCAGCCTCCAGCCTTCAGCCGCCGCCCCTCGGGACCGCTCGCCCGCGTGGAGATCTCCGGTGGGGTGATCGCACCGGCTGTCCGCGGATCAACATTTCCCGTGTCCCGGATCGATGGCGTTGAGCCCCCGGCCGAGATCGCGATCGGACGTTCGGTCCGCCCCCACCCGCGGTCCAACCCCCAGTGCCACCGACGCTCCCACCGGCGCGGCCACCGCCGACGCTGCCGTTGCCGCCGCCGCCGCCGCCGCGACGCCCTCCTCGACGCTCGGCTCGGTGCCCCCCGCAGTCTTGCGCCGCCCGACCGCCCGGACACACAGCCGCTGCCGCCCGCAGCTGCGAACGCCTCGGCGTGCGGCGCCCATGCGAGCGTGCTAAAGATGACTCGGCGCGGGCTGCTCCTGCTGCTGGCGATCCTGGGGCCCGCGGCCGGCGCCCAGGAGCCCGCGGCTGCGCCCCGCCACCAGCAGAGCCAGCCGCCCTCGTTCATCGAGCGCCGGCTCCGCGAGCACGCGGCCGCGCAACAGGCGGAGGCCGGGGTCGGAGCCGAGCAGATCCGACACGGACGCGGACGCCGCCTTGGGGCCCGAGGACGTGGAGGACGGCCCCCGGAGGCGAGCCTTTCCACCGGGTACGGGGAGCCGGGAGGCTTGCTCCTCGAAGAGCGCCAAAAGTTGCTGGCCGGGAAGCAGGACAACCTTACGCGCTTCCTCCGCATCATCGAGAACCAGCAGGTGCTCGGGGAGAACTGCACCGCTGGCACGGACCTCAATCTCGGGGACGGCGTTGTAGACAAATACGCGCAGGATCGCTTCAAGCAGCAGGCCAATCTGGCGGTCAATCGCGCCAACATGCTCACCCGGCTCTGGAAGTACGCGCCGGAGGTGGTCACCAAGTCCGAGTACCTGCTCCACGCGAGCGTCCTCTCGATGGTCGAGTTCGACGAGGATATCTTCGCCGCGGGCAACTGCTACGACAAGCTCCAGTATCAGGACCGCTGGCTCTACTGCCCGTTTGCGCACCGGCTGCAGGATGACGTCGGCATCCTCGTCAAGGACCTCGCTATCGAGTACAAGTACCTGAGCAACAGCAGCGAGTGGTTCTACAGGGCGAGGATGAACGCGGAGCGCCGGATCGCGAGCTTCGCAGAGCTCAGCCGAGGTAAGTCGATGTGCACCCTGAGCACGCGTGCACGAGGATCGATGCGAGGGTTGCGACCTGCTCCTCCTCGTTTCCTCGCCTCCTCCCCTCATCGCCTCGGCGATCGATCTCGGCGTGGCATTCCCGCTCCAGTCCAGCAGCCAGGGTGTCCGGGGCTCTCACGAAATCGGGGGGCCATGCTGAGAGGAACTCGTCTCCCGTCGGAAGCTGCCACTCGATCCTTCCAGCGCGGGACGGCGGCAGGGAGCTCGTATTTCTTCACGCCCGACGCGTGCACGCGATGGCCACCCCCGGGGGTCGCGAAGGGGCGCGAAGGGCTCGCACCCCCCCCCGCCCCGACATCCCTGGAATGCAATGGGAAGTGGTCTTTGTTTGGGCGCCGTTCGGGCTTTCATCCCGGTTTTGAATACGCGCGTTCGATTGGTGCTGGCATTCGGATTCGAGCCCGAGCTCCTGTGCCAGGCAGGAAGGAGCGAACTTTAATAATAATCGAAGGAGGATTTATTTATTCTTTGTTGGTCGTAACAATGCAAAGTACCGGGGAATAAACGCAGCATCTTCCCGAGCCGTGCGGAGCTTTAACATTGTTTCGCCTTCGGTACTACTTTTAGTGCGAGTCGTGCTTTGTAGTTGTATTTGTAATTGCATTTGTATCTGTGTACGTGTGCGCTCGTACGAGCGTTTCCTCACCGTAAAATCTACTTACGATTTCAAACTCCTCCTCCTCCTCCTCCTCCTCCTCCTCCTTCTCCTCCTATTTCGTATGTGTGTTTTCCAACCATGTTATTTGCGATTTTTGAAAAACAAAGGATAAGCCGTTATTTGAACTGCTTGTATGCGAAATAAAGATTTTTGCAAAACTGTCTTCGGCTCCTTAAAAAATGTTTTGCCTCACATCTCGAATGCACATTGCAGCTACTTTAATCTTTAATGTTCGATATTGACGCCAATTACCGTCTATGTAAGAATTCTATTCGCTATTCCTAAACCAAAAGCTAGTAATTTGTTATATATTATTGGCATATTAAACGCAGTCATAAAATATATCATAAAAAATTTATTTACCATTTTTTATGTCATACAAGTTGTCATTGAATATATATATTTTCAATTATTACATACCAACCTAACGGTGCGCTCCTCATTTATAATTTATTCGAGATTAATTTTTAATTTCTATATTTAATGCTACTTTAATAACTCAAACTTTATACGCAGAGCTTAGATGAAACAGAAAATCATGACTCTATAACTAATGTAATGGAAGTTGTAAAAAACAATTTCCATGGTTATTTTATTTTTAAGTATAAGTAATAAATCTGCAAGGTATTTTTTTCTATGATATTAACAATATAAAAATTTTAAAGTAGGTTGATATTACTTTGTGAATTTAACGAACTTTTTAATATACGTTTGATTTTCTTATTTCTTATTTCATAAATTGTACTTTTCCAACTGAAGCCATGACAGCAGTAATGCTTTAGCTATACTTCGATTTGAACATGTGGCCAATTTTCTTTTTCTCTAATTTATCATACACTAATATTAGACTAACATCCTTTTAAAATTTACACAATAATTTTCCTTAAAATTTTTATAAATTAATCTAACCTACTTCTTTTATATTTTTATAAAAACATTGTCTAAATTCTAAGAGGTAATAGTAATTAATTTTTTTTATTTTACTTGCTTTAGACGAATAAAAATTAACTAGAATATAAAAAAAAATCTAGCGATTTTTTATATATATAAATATAAATTATATACATATGTATATAAAAAACTTTTATAAATATAAAAAACATTAGAGAAAATATTAACTCGAATCATGAATTATTTTTTAATTGATGTCAGACCAATAATAAGTTACGTATTGGTACAATTTAAGGAAATATTCATATCTGTTATATTAAACACATTCATGAAAACAAATAAAATCATTAATATTGTTTTCGATCAATAAGAAAGTTAAAATATATATTTTCTACTAATTTTATGCTTTTATGATTTATTATCTTAAAAAAAGTGAATATTTTTTTCAAGTGGCGTAAAATGAAGCTGTTGGCTTAAAATTTTGAATTTTATAGTAATTTATAATCTGAATAATTCTACTTTTAGCTTATGAAATATATTAATTTATAATTAGATTCATAACATATTATAAATATTTGATTTACTCTTATTGGAATAATTTATTTTTAATTTATTTAGAATAATTTTTTAAATAACATAATTTTATTTTCAATAAGTTTTATGCTCCGTAATATATTTTATTATCTTATTATTCTAATTACAAGTTATAATTTTAATTTTTTTTTCGGTTCTAACAATATTTTATACAATATATTCTATAGAATCAATTCGTAATCTATTTTTCATGCTAATTTAGTTAATTTACCATTATACCATTGGTCTTTGATTCTATATGAAAATGTATATGTCACTTTTTAATGTAATATTAAATTAGAAAAACATTCGCTATTTCCTAATATATATTATATATGGTCTGTCGTCGAAGTAACGAGTTTTTTTTTTTTTTTTTTTTGCGAATTGGGCGCAGCGATTTGGTAGCGGTCTTAAAATAAAGAGGAAAATTTTTTTTTGTTTTTTTTTTTTTTTTTTTTTTTTTTTTTTTTTTTTTTTTTGATAATTAGATGCGGCAGGATCTTACTTCGTTCGAAGGGTATTTTTCAATTTTTGGACACGGCACGCTCAAGCGATTAATCGAAAAACGCTACGCGATAATGTTTCGTTTAAAGGTTCTAATAAAAAAGAAGCTCTTACCCTTTTTAATCAAATATTATCTATTATTGAACTTATAAACAGTTTGAAATAAAAATTTTAAATTGTTCAATATAATCTTTAATAGACGATCTGAATTTAAAATTTTTAGCACGCGGCAGATGTTCCTAGCGATTCGAGAACTTTTTGGATGTCCACGTCGAGGCTCGTGATGATCTTTTCCCGATTCTCTTTAAAAGCTCTGTGCCATTTTCCATACTGCGATTTTGATCTTGATAAGTTTCTTTTAACATTTTAAAAGTTTCTGTACTGTTTTTTTTAAGTTGCAAACAAAATTTTATCGCGTAACACTGTTGCACTAATCACCCATCGTGTCGTGTCAAAAAAACTGAAAAACATCCTTCGCGCGAAGAAAAAAAATTCTGCCCTTTTAAATTATCGAAAAAAACAAAAAAAAAGGTACAAATGAAAAAAGGTTCTCTTGTCGTTTTAAGCCCACTTCGAAGTCACTACGAACAATAGTCGCAAAATAAAAAAAAAAATCGTTACTTCGGGGACAGACAATGTATATATTATACTATATATTTTTAAATTAATATATTAATGATTGTACCGAAATGAAAAAATTAAAAATTTTATCGAAATGTATAACATTAGCTATCTATAATCAATGCGGAAGAATTGAAAAGAAATTATTTAAAATCTTAAAATTTACAGAAATATATATTTGCATGTGTATTGACCAGCGTAATTGAGGTCATGTGCTTAAAATAAATATTGACATTACATTGACGCCTGTAAGTTGACAATTAAATATATTTAACGAATTTTATTTTTCATCAGTGGTTAAATTTTGATGTAAATTAATAAAAAATGTTACCATTAAAAAGATAAAGGATGATTTTAGTGTAATAAATACTAGTAGAATAAAAGTAAATTTTTATTTTTAATAGGTATATTTCAAATGATCATGATTGAAATATCTTAAAATATAAAATTTATTTATTCATTTTACAAAATGTTATGAACAATTCATATTATAATTTTCAATTATTTTTTTTAAACAATTAATTTAATTCCGTTAATATAATTTAATTGATTATTATTTAATGTAATTAATTAATTTTAATAAAAATATTAAAGTAAGAATTGTTTCAACTTTTTTTTGAAAATGTAAAATCAGTAATTTGATATTTTACATCACAAATTCACACATATTTATGTATACATTTTACGCATAAAGTTTGACGATTTTTAATGAAATGTAAAACATAATTCAACATAGAATTAATAAAATCTTTTTTTCTTTAAATTAAATTTTATGAGTTGAAAATAGCCCATAAATTTACTAATAACGACTAAAATATTTAATTATACACAAATTAATAGATAATCATATTTCTTAAAACTTTCATTTAAATTTAGTAAAAATTTTAAAATGAATTATAAAATCATATACTATAATATATAATAAATATTATAATAAATATAGATTAAAAATTAGAATGTTAAAATGAAGTTTAAAAAACAAAGCATATGTTATTTTCATGTAGATTCATTTAATCAAAATTGCTATATATTTTATATGGTATTTTATATCAGTTCTCATTTCTATGCATAAATTGTAATTAGAAATTATTACCTGAAATAACAAAAACATTGAATAATTTTTTTTTAATCAACTATACTATAAGATTTACATAAAACCAATTGATGCAACTTATTAAAACCATATTATGAAAGAGAAAGTTAGTTTAGCTCTAAACTATGAGTTTTTCCATGTTTTTATAAATATTTATTATCTTTCTGCATAATAACATTACAGAAGTATAAAAAAGTAATCTATTGCATATAAAATATTTAATAGATTTTGAACAATGATTAACAAAAAATATAATTCTTAAGAAGTAGTTTAATAGACTAAAATTGAATTCAAGGATTTCTAAAATTCTTGGTCAATTTCTTAAAAATAGAATAAATAATTTATGGTTTAGCTGCTTAGCATGAATGATTTTAAGTAAGTCTGATCGGTTAATTAGTTTTAGAACTCAGTATTTATATGAAGTTAATGTAGTTCTAGAAGGATTTTGTTATATAGAAAACTTAATTAAAGTGAATACCAAATTCATGTCCTGAAATAATCTTGTATGATGAATTAAAGTAGTTTTGAACTAAAAAAATCTATATTTTTCTGTGACTAAAGGTTTTCATGGAACATTTCGCGTATTTAAAAAATTAATATTTGAAGATTTAAAATTTTTCTTCTTATAATTTTATCTTAAAATATATCATTTTTTTAAAAATATTTTACTAGGGTAATTTTACCTATTTTATATTTGTGAGATAGTCAAACTTTATAACATACTTTTTTGAAAAATACAGTAAACCTAAATTTATGTAATGAAGATCATAATATTAATTATGTAATCAGTGTTGTAACAAGTATCATACAGTGAAAATTCTAATTGAAATATACTCCTTTACTCCATACATTTTTATTTTTTAGCTAAAAATTAGAACATAATATTTGTCGGTGAATAAATTTTTAAATAGTCCTAATAACAGAGATTCGAACTACATGTACACTTTCAATGTACGTATACTCACTAGAAACTAATACTTCGTACACGTTCATAATAGAAATTCATGTAGTTTAACCGTAAATTTGATATGTTTAATTTTGTACATGACTTTAAAATAAATCACTTAAAATAATTTGCATGGAAAAAAGAATTTTTTAATCTTGGTAATTTAGTTAAACACCAGCTTGAAACATCTACTAAAATTAAATTATGAATTTGATTAATACAGAAAAATAAGGATGTAACGAAAATTTTTTTTTATTATTTTTAAAATAATTAAAAAAAATTGTAATATTATAAACTATAATACAAACGTTTCTTATTTAAATAAATAATTTTCAAGCCTAAGAAATATTTGTGTTTTAAAATAAGTGTTTTGTGAAATTATGTAATCATAACTATATATTTCTGTTAAAGATATAATCGATTAAATCTTTAAAAAACATATTTTTTTATTTTTATTAAATTAAATAATTTTTATTCTATTAATTGTATTATTTAAATTAGTATTGAATATGTATGATACAAGAAAAGGAGTTGGAGATAAAAATTAAAAAATAAATACAAAAATAATTGATTTTATTATAATTTAGTACAATTAAAATAATATTTCATCATTTTATAATATATTAAAATTGTTCATTAAAATTCAAAAAATGATTATATATTTATTTAAAAAATTAATTATTAAACTTCAATAAATATTTATATTTATTATTAAAGTTATTTATTATTAAATTATAACTAAATAAATATATATTAAATAAGATATGAGTATATGTCAGACAGTAATGTACTTAATCCCATTAAATAACTTTTTAGATTCATTCGATAAATTCATTTTGAAAAATGATACGTTTTGTAAATTTTTTCTATAAATTTTTATAAATTTTGTAAATTTGTAAAAAAAATGTTTTGTATAATAATATCGACAAACCTATTTTAATTTTTATTTTTCAAAAAATCTTTCCTTGGTCTAATTTTACAATGTGATAAAATTTTTTTCTATAAATTCTTGTAAAGATAAACATTACGCACACACATGTAGTAAACATTTCAATTTAAACAAATTAAACATTTAAGATTAAAATAAAATAACCAAAAAACAAATTTTTTATTTGAATTAACAAATATTTGTATATTTATTATGTTTAATTTAATCTAAATTATAATTTTTGTACGTGATATATTTTTATGTAAATAATTGCTTAGGCAAGAATAATAATTTTTACATGTACAACTACAAATAATATTTGTATATACTAGACGAAAGGTTTATTCATTAATTAAAGTTTGTTTATAAAAAATATTTTGCAATTAATATTCAATTTAATAATTATCACTTTTCATTAATTTAAATTGCAATAATAATTAGAATTTAAAAATATTAAAATTAAAATTCAGATGTGTACAAAAATTCATTTCAACATAAATTCGTAAAAATTCGAGATGTTTTTACGCTTAATAATATTCCATTGAAGTTAGAAAATGTCAGTTATTAATTAACATGTATAATGAACCAAGCATTTTTAAGAATAATAAATATTTTTTCTATAATTTCTTGTAATTTCTTGTAATTACAGCTAATAAATACGAAAGAAAATATTTCCTCAAAAGTTTGAATATTTATCTTTAGGCAAGCAGATTTTATATAGAGATAATTTAAATAGAATGGTATAAGTATTCATGGAAAGTTTGATTGGTTTTGGTTTTGAAATTTAAAGTTTACTTATTTTGAGCCTTTTATGAAATCTTATATATTCATATATTTATATTTAAAGTTTGTTTTTCAATTTGATTTCCCATAAATCAAATAGCCATCTATAAAATTATTCAATATAAATATTTTATAAACAAAAAGTACTAAATCAATTTAAGGAAGTCAATATATCTTGTTTATTTTAATAACGTTGGCATTTGAAATATCGAAGGTTTGACTTAATTTCGGGTAGTCCGAAGGGAGCCCAAAAAACTTGGACGAAAAAGACAATGAATCTGTAAGATAAATGATTTGTCCAATGAGTTTTAAATAAAATTTCAAAGTGATATTTTCAAAGAAAGTATAAAGAATGAATCTTCTCCGCGGTTAAACAATAGTTTATGCCAACAAACGTACATTTGCCTTTCAATTTTTAGGCGCTAATTTTCTTGGGCATTGCATTTGTGGTCGTTATTCCCTTGAAAGGGAAGCGCCTTCAAGGGCTAAAGAGTTCATAAATATAATTCTGAGGGGTTGTTCTGATAATACTATAATGAAGATTTGTTGCACAAGTGATCTCTTCAGTAGTGCTTCAGAAGAAGCTCCCTTTGTAATTTCGTGTTGGAGGAGATTCGATGTGACGAACTCGAGTGAAATTGCTCTTGGCTACATCTTGCCATTCTCACTTTTTTGTCCACACGAGTACTCTTATCGATCTACTGATGCATGCTTTTACCATGGACGGAAACTCTTGTAAATTTTTGCCGCTTGAAAAAGATTTTCCCGTTTTTTTGCGCCACGTTTACTTTATTTTACTTGAATTTTTGCTGTAAACATCTTCAAACGTTAAGATTACTCGTTCAGTGCCTACCACGCATACCGCATATAAAGAAATGTCAAGAAAATAACTGGAATACTATCGCGGCTTAGTCGACATTTTATTTCATATCCTTTTAAAGTTGTGACAATGCATTACTCGGCGATCTCTAGAAACGAATAAATATAATCCTCGGAGAGGAAACTAAATAATTATTAACATTTTTAATTAGCGAACGCTCTGAGAATATATTTTACTGTCAGATTGAAATTTTTTGTGTTTTTGTATCCTTGACGGGAGCTTGAATTAAAAAAGTTTTGAAGTCTCAGAGATTAGCGTTTATTTACATTCATTTCCTTCTATATTTGCATGCCAGAATAATCGAAAATTGGAACAAATGCACTTGAATCAACACCTAAAATCATTGATGCATAAATGAAATGGAAAGGCTAGATGATATTTACTAATCCTGTCTAATCAAGAATGTCACTATTTTACCAATAAAGGAAAAACTCTTTTGACACACATCACAGATTCCATGAGCAGTCATCAAATATTAATTTAACTATATTTCTTAGTCTTAAACGAAATGCTAAACATCTAAAATAAAATTTACATTACACTATTATTACTATTATTATTATTATTATTATTATTATTATTATTATTATTATTATTATTATTATTATTATTATTATATTGTGATTTACAAACAATCGAATGAATATACTGTTACAGTATATTTCCTTCGAGCGGTATAATTATTGCCAATCATCATTATTGGGATATCCATAAAAATAGCATTTATTTTAATACGTATATACGTGTATCAATATATTAACTTTTCAATGAACAACGTTCATTGTACTTAATTTTTTTAAAAATGTGTACACTGTAAAAGTGTTCACAGTGCATTAAATATCAAAATCATATCGAGAAATATGCCACAACATAATTTATAATATAAACTTGTGTGTTTGATTATATCACAAGGTTTTGCATATACTATTATATTAAAAAAATTTTTTGCCAATCACAGCATAAATGGGACGACCGAAACAGATGATAAAGATGATAGATTCCACACTTTTCATTACTCATTTCAAATAAAGTATAAATGTTCGCGCATGGCTGGCTTTAAAATATTAGAAAATGAATTGCTTATTGAAGTAGGTTTGAGTAATTATGAAAAAATATGAAAAATTGTGAATAAAAAAATAAGTGTTTAAAAAAAAAGAGCGAAAAATAAAAATTGCTTGTTCTTGGTAAATCTACATTTTCATTAAAAATTTGGTAGAAAAAGAATAAAATTAGTACTTTGCTTATTTTATATTAATATGCTACTTATTAATTTTCTAATATAATTTCGTGTTTATTGAATTTAGGAAAAATAAATCAAAACAAAAAATTTATCATGTTTAAAAATAATTTGACTATATTGTTGAAATAATAAGAATTCAACGGACTGATTTATTCCGTTTAATTTTTAAAATTCAAAATGAATTTAATGTTTTATAATTATTAAATTATATACAATGCATTATTGACTAATTAATTAAAAATTGTTTAGTATTGATGTTTACTTATATTTACTGATACAAACATTATTTTTATAATTTTACTTATAGTATTATTACCAAAATTAGATTTTAATTTCATAGTGAAGATAATGAATTTTAAATAAAAGTTAACGATTGAATGTAGTTTATTCTCTATTGATTTAAGAACTATTTTTATTTCTTTAGTACTTCAGGAATAATTAAAATCGAACGATTAAATAAAAATCTTCTTTTTAATTTTAAAACATAAATCTAAAATTCATTTTTTTTTCGTATATTAAGCATTAAAATGTTCTTATGATAAAAAAATATATAATTGTTGATGATATCACAGTGTTTAAAAATATTTATTTTTTAAAAAAAAATTTAAATGTTAAATATATGAAAATATAAATAATAAAAACAATTCCATTAGAAAAATGAGCAAATAATATAAAAGTATAAATTTAATGAATAGAGCTATAATTAAAACTCAATAAATGAGTTTAAAAGTACAAAAATAATATGAAGAAGATATCTCGCATTAATTGGAAAAAAGAAAAATATGCAATTTTTAAAAAAAAAAATAAAAAAAGAATTTACAGATCAAAAATATAATTGATATACTTTGAAACTTTGACGAAACTGTTATTAAAATCTAATTGTGCATGAATACATATTTATGTAAAGATTTTGAATCTTTTGATTTAACAGAATGTAGATTTACTAATATTTTTTCAATTAGTAAAATTTATGTCTTTTTTTTATTGCAAAAATTTATGTACATAGATAAGATACAAAATTTTGCAATCTTATTACAATCAAAGAGCTTATACATGAACTTCTACTCAAAAGCTGTAATGCAATATATCTGTTTATAATGGAATGTTCATGTTTAAAATTAAATAGAGCAAAATTATTTTAATTGTACGTAGTTTTAATTTTATAATTTATAGATTCTTATTTATCAATAGATTTTTCTTTAGTAATAAAAAAAAAAAAAAAAAAAAAAAAAATTACAAATTTTATGTATTATCAATTACTAGAAATTTTACCAAAACCATATGTTGCTAATTTAAAATACCTTAAAATATTTTAAGCTATTCATCTTAAAAATACCGATATTCATCTATTCTAAATATATAAAAATATTTGTGTAATTTTTAAGAAAAATTTATATTGGTGTTTTTTATTAATTCTGAAAATATAGAGAAATATAAAAAAATATATATAACATAATATTACAGCTAATTTAATTAAACACAGTCATTATAAGAAGCTTAATATAAAGAAATAATTTGTGCACGATGTACACGAAAAATAGATTTTTCAGATTTGAGTTTGTGATGCTGTAATCGACTATTACAAGAGATTGCAAATACTATCTATTTGAATTTATCTAAAAATACAGTACCGAACCATTTGTTCGCAGACTCCTGAAAATTCGCAAGTTGTCAGTAACGATTTTCTGTCTCACGTGCGCGTTTTTTTATTAGTTTGCACTTATATGTCTATATGTGCAGGCACATGCACCCACACATATTTATACTGCGTGCGCGCTTGCAACTGTGTATCTCCAAAAGTCCTTGAAGGGGTGGAGAGAGATTTATGCATCGTATTATTGTGTTTGGTTTTGCGTATTTATTTTATTTATTTTAGTGGGCGATACTTATGTGCTAATAAAATGTATCTATTATTCCTTTACCATTATTTCCTTTAATAATGTCATAGTGCACACGTGTGTAGGTGTGGGGTGGGCGGGTGCGCGCGCGTTTTTAAAGATATTCGGCGCAATCCTTAATATTTTATAAATTTATTAGAATCATAATGAAAAATGCCGCCCTATGCGGTATTAACTATTACTTGCTCGAGTGAAAGTATATATATATATATATATATCAAATTTTCGCATAAAAACTATAGTTATTTCTTCTGGTAATCAGGAATATTATTTTCTCAATGTATCTGATTAAGAAATATATTAGTAATATAAACGATTTATATCTTTCTCTTTATAAATTTCAATATCATTAATCGATGCAAGTGCTGCTTTGCTAATTTTATTAGCTCTAGTTTTATCAAAGGTCAAAACAAGGTAAAAGTCACAATTCTTATTGTCAAGGGAAATGCTCTGACCATAAGACTTGAATAATCACAGCCTTTCATTCATATAAATGTCAATTTTCAACGTGACATCTAGTTCAAAAGTATGTGAACTTTTATCCATTAATATGACTTACTTGACAGTAAATTATTAGTTATTGCATTTCACAAATATTCATTCATAATGATTGTGTTTAAATTTGCTTTATGAACATACTGCTGAACTGTTTTTGTCAACTATCCTGAACATATTATTCATCAGAGAATAATGCAAATTTATTTATATTGTGCATTTATTATTTTATTTCGATATGCCTTTTATTATAATTTCTTTAAATATCTATTTTTTTAAACGAACAGTTAGAAAAATTTATTTTACGTAGATATTTTTAAATAATAAAAAAAATTATAAAAATATAAAAAATTAAGTTAATTATAAATTGAATTGAACTGTAATTATAAAATATATTTTAAGTGAATATTTTTAATCCACCTATTTGCAAAAATAATACAATTTATTTACTGCACACTTCATTGAACGAAATTTCAATTTCAATCAATATATTCTACGCGTGAAAAAAGTAAAGAAAAAGATTTTAATAATTCAATAAATTTTGTGAAAAACATTTACTTCAAGTAAAAACGTATGCTAATAGTTTATTGAGATCGTAAGTATTTTACAATCAATATATTAACAGATTTTATTTCACACTATAAAGATTGATGGTTGAAAATTGTAACGTGTGAAATTGGAAATCAATTGCGTGACTATCAAGCTTAATGCATTTTATGCAATTATAATTTATAGGTGTGAAAAAGTGTCTTGCCTTGATAATATCAATTTTTCAATAGAATATTTTGAGTTTCAGTGAAGCATCGATTTTTAAAATATATGTTATTTAATTTAATGTTGCAATTATAATCTAAAGGTTGTTACTGAACAGTATGTAACAATGTTATACCATTATATAATATAGATAGAATTTCAAGATGAGTTCATTGAAAATATAGTATTCCTAAAATTTATATGCATAGTTATCATTTTACACATATCTCTTGAAAATTGAACAAAAATTCAACCATTTATTGTGTATATTTAATTCAAGTCAAATTAAATTTAAATATGGTATACTTTAATTAAAAATACTACAATATTGGCATACTTAAAAAATAATATATAAAATTTTTGTAAAATTCAATCCAAACACGATATAAAATTATATTAGAAAGGTTTTTTAAAAAATTAAAAAATAATCAAATATTCTTTGTTTTTATATTTTATCGGTAAACTATACTTTCAAAATATAAAAATAAATAAAAAATATACTTGATCTTTTAGTTCTTTTACTTGTTTATTACCATCGTACAAGTATTTATTTTAATAAGAATGACTTATATAAATATTGTACGTGATTGTATTATTATAATAATAAGTACCTGATACATATGTATATATACGTATTCCAAGCAGAGAGTATATTATTAAATTCACAATTAACTTTATGTTGTAAAATGAAATTGAAATTTGTAAAAGGAGTAGTGGAAATTATTTTATTAATAGAATATTAATGATGGTTTGTAAAATATTTACTTTTAATTCTAAACTTTGTTTTGCAAAAAAATAATTAAATTTTTTTTAATTTAGTTGTACATGCTTATTTATTTCTGAAACTATATTATTTTATTAGCCTTTTTTACTAACCTAAAATGTAAATTTCTATAAATTTGTAATTTAGATTAGTAATATTCACTGTTTCAAGAATTTAACATACAATTGCATGAAAATATTTTACAAAATCATATTAAAAATAATATCTTTAGAATAATATTATGCTAAATCTAATAGCATATTATACTATAATTGATTAACGTTAAATTTTTTAATTATTTTTTATATTAAAATATTTTATTTAATATTCTATATATGAAAATGGTTATTTCTAATTACTTTTCATTTATTCTTTATCGTTATTAATAAATATACATTTACAATAATTATTTATATTATAATAAAACAAATTTATTTTATTCTAATATTTCAAATTTTTACAAAAAATTATATATCTACCTCACTGTTACATATCTTTATATATCTTATTTTGTAAATAATATAACGTGAAAATTAATTCTGCGGCAAATATTCAATTTATTTCTAAATTTTTTTTTTAAAGACTTCACTAGATTAAAACAAATTCTGATAAAAATATAATACTTAAAAAAAACAAATGTCTTTGTATAAAAGATTTGAAAGTAAAATAGAAATTTTAATGTCAAATGACTGTACATTTTTTTGAAAAATTTATTTACTGTAAAATGTTGATAAACATAGTACATAATATTTGAACTGTCTAAGGAATTCGATTTTCGATGGAACGATCATAACATATCTGTAATATTATATTTTAACAAAGCAAGATTTCTCTTGGGACTCATTTATTCTTTTATTCTTTGCTAAGAAAAAAATAATTATCGCTTCTACCTTGAAAAAATTATGAGAATGATAAACAATAATTTAAAGAATATTCAGTACGTTATCATTATTAATGTTTATTAAAATATATTTTTATTATTTTAAAAAACAATTTTTATAAAGTTCATTGAAAAAATAATATCTTTTTATAAAAATAATATTCTATTCGTGATAAATTAATGAATACTTGATTGGTAAATTAACCGATAATTTTATGTTTTATGCAATTGAAAAATACTTACTCGAGATAATATTTTTTATGATATTTATATTATTGGCTCTATAATATATTTTATTGATAAAATATCGAAAAACAAAATATCGAATTCACAATTTATAAAATAAATGAGAGATGGATATATAAATGTAGATGTAGTAGCGATGCATTTACTTCGCGTTAAAATTAAAAAAAAAAAGAAAAGGTATAGTAAATTTGTAATTTATTGTCAGGTCAACGAAAATGGAGTTTAAGTAGTACCTACAAAAGTTTCCGGTGATTAGGTTCAATATTACATATAATTCAATTTTCATGTACTTTAGAAATCAATGATAGGGTTTAAAGATAAACATCGTAGATATATTATGAAATGTTTACTCGCAATTTAAAATATAAATATTCTAGATCTAAGATCACAAGATTTGGGTAATATTTTTGATCTAGGTACGTGATAACTTTAAAAACTATAATACCTATCATCAAGTGAGCGTCCTTGGTAAGCTGATAACGCAAATAGTAAATTCAACGTGAACTTTCTCGTACGCATAAAAAGTTATATTATATAGTATCTAGACCATCTCGATGACCTAGTAGAGATAAACATTTTTACATAAATTATGACTAATAATACATAATAACAATATTTTACATAAATAATGCATGACCGCGTACAACATTGTATACAAATAGTAGCATATATAATTTAACTATTTTTCAGGTAGAAATATATAGGATAATATGAAAGTTTATTTCATAGATTACCATTCAATGTTAATGTTTACCTTCTCATGAAAAAGCAACGTTTGATTGCATGATACAGAATTATGATAAATGTGTGGGCGATAATTTATTATCGTGCATAAATCATACAGGATCATGTATGTCCTCATACATTTGTTTCCTGCATAAATCTGCTTCTAATTGGTATCGCACACAAAAATGTACATTCATGCTTAAGATATGTTAAGCATATGTTACAAGTTAATAAATATAAATTGCTTTTGATGTCTAATATATATATATACACCGTAAGTTCGTAAGTTTTTTTAATTATAAAATCTACTATGCTTACAAGTATTTCTAAAATGACAGGGATTAAGAACTAATGATAAAAGCATAAAACTTTTAACGTCAATATCAGTCTTTCTAATTTAGATGCTCGTGTCAAATCGTAAATTTTCTATTAAGATAGCGTTGGTTAAAATTATATATAATATAATTTATACAAGTATATTATATAATATTATATATATTTTATATAATATAATGTAATACAATAACATATATTTTACAATATATAATACAGTGTAATATCATACAAGCATAGATAAATTATTGATAATAAAATATACAGATACAGATACGGACGTTTATATATTTCCCAAACAATTATTAAGTATTTATGAGCAAATAAAAAAAAAAAATTCTTTTTCATTCAATTATTGCTAAAGAAAATAAATTTTAAAACTAAAATTTCATTTTATACTTTTTTTTTTTAAAAGTTAAAATTTTTAGTTACACATAAAATTTCAAATATATTTTTAAAAAAAAAAAAAATCAATTTTCTAATGTTAAAGTATACTTAAAAAAAATTTTTTTTCTTCTTATCTAATTCTCTAGTTTATATTAATGTTTTCATTTTGTTAGCAAATTTTAATAAATACAATTTTTTTTTTTTTTATAATAATTTTAATATAACTAAGATTGGTTCAAATTTCTATACAAATTTATTTAACATTTAAAGTTATTGTATATTAATTTACTTTTCTAATGATTACATATTATTATTACGAAATCTTGTTTCTACTAATTTTAGTCTAGCAAACAGTATTAATTACTTTTAATATTATCTTTTAATACCTCTGCGAAACCTTATTTAACTATAAATCTAAGTTGAATGTATTTTAATTTATTTATATACTTTTATATTGCTAGGGATAATATTATATTAAATTTAATAAAATTTTATTTATAAAAAGAATTTTATGATAGAAATTTTAACAATAATTCAAAATAAGGTAAAAAAGTAAATTCTATATACAACTTGCACTATATTCTAATTTTTTTTTCTAAATATTCTTAAAATCAATTAGTTTCTATGAATACAAATAAAAATTTTTTTTAAATAATATAAAATATCACAAATTTTATTGTGATACGCCTATATTAATAAACGAATAAATTTTTGGAATATTGGTAAAAAGTTCATATTCTTCCTCTATCGATTGCAGAGTCACGCTCAACTTGAACAGGAATAGTTTCGTAAATAATTCTATAATACGATTCTACAAGTCTATTGTTAGATTCAAAGTATTAGTCAACTTATCTACTGATGAAAAATAATTTTACCATAAAAACTTGAGATAAGTAGCTGGTATTACCCTACAAATTTAAGAAATTTGAGTTTGAATAAAAGTAGGAAGGCAAATTGAGGTTCAAATATCATTCGACTTACTGATCATTTCAAATATTTTACAACCTTGAATTATTAGGAATTAATTTTTTTTTAATAAAGTAGAAAATTTAAGTTATCTAAACTTTATATTGTAAAATTTATTGAATAAAAATAAATCTATTTTTCTCTTCTTTTCAAAAGAACTTTTGATTTTATTATCGTAAAATATCAACAAAAAATGTTATTCTATGATATTTAATTAAATTTCTTATTACACAATAATGATTCGTCTATCGATTAATGAACTGAAAGACGAATTTCTAATAAAATCAACATGAACTAAATTATAAATCAATCTATAATTTATAATAAATTTTAATGTATTCAATTAATATTTATTTGGTAATTTAAAATATAAATAAATGTATATAAATATATATATTTTGTTATGCTAGTGTATATCTGGAAGCATGAATATAACATTAAAACTAATGTATTTATTTCTATTAAATTCTTAAAATTTATTTTTATTGATTTATAAAGAAATTTTTTTTTATTTTGTAGAAAAGTTATATAAAAAAATATGATAAAAATTATGATTTTTATTTAAACCATGTAGGATTAGTAATGAAGCTTATATAATAAATATTATGGGCTAGTTATATAATTTAAAATTGTTAAATGAACTTAAATATAAGAAGTAGTTTAATATATTAAGGAAATCCAATTAATAATAAGTAGAAAATTACATAAGACTATAGAAATATATAATTTAAAAATAGTTAAATTAACTCAGAACAATATTAGTTAGGAAACCTGTATATTATAATTATGTAAAATCCAATTAATATATTGTGAGAACGATTAAAGAGTTTAATTATTATGAATTTTAATTGCAGTGAAGCACTTTAATGCATGTGTTTAAAATCATCAATGTTTTAAGAATTGTAAAAAAATAATGAAACAAAAAAGTATTTCGTAACCACTAATTTAAAGAAAAAATACATCAGTTAGTCTTCACACAATTGAAACCATTTAAAAACTTATCCAAATTACATTACATTTTCAAATATTCAGTAAATACTTTAAAAGGATTTTTTTGAATGTTGTAATTGATCCCTTTAAATTCAGTTTTATGATTTTATTGGTATTTAAATACTTGAAAAAGTATGCAAAATGAATTTACAAAAAATGTTTGAAAAAAATATTTTTAGAAACAAAAAAGTTTTTATAAATTGAAATTATATACATATACATGTAATTTTTACT